>CM037780.1:43120919-43170919 GCA_021229015.1 Solen grandis | reverse complement strand
TATATTCAATCATCCCTGGGATATCCTCATATGTATCTATTTCAGAGTTACAAGGTTCTTAGATCAGATGAGATAAAAATATAAAGAAGATAGGTTTACAGTTAAGTGTCAAGAAAATGCAAGAATATAAAACACCTTATTTAGTAGTACTTGTAATTATTGATCTATTTTGTAGAGTACTCTTAGAGAGATCGAAATCTCCTCCTCAAAGTGGCAGGCTTCCTTCCGCGTGAGAGCGAAAAACAAGCGAAAAATGACAGCCTCTGATGGACAAACCTTGGAGATCCAATTAACACATCCATTGACCGCATACCTTACGTATTATGTTGTCTGTCACAACATCAGAAATGACCTAGATAATTTTTCATCCATAATTGTTCCCCCTCCCCTTAGAAATGATCATTGTACTTAAACTGAGCTACTCTGTCATTATTGTTTTATACACTAGTAAGCTTTTGGGTTTACATTACACATTGTTAAAACTAAATAATATAATAATTTTATCAATTATTATTATATATGAAAAATATAAGTATTACCAACACAACTACTTTTGATTATGAGGTCTTATCAAACAAGCCAAACACATGTTGCACTATTGTATTTCAATTACAACGATAGGAAACATGCTATTTTTATATACTCCTCTTTGATGTGGATTTTATTTGCCATGAGCAGTCAATATTTATATATCAGAGTCGATTATGAAGACCGTTCAGATTCCCAGTCCTGGTAATTAAGCAAAAAATACTCAGCTGATCAATAAGTAAATTCATACTGGGCTTTAATGCTAGTTAGCGATAAAACGGAGATGGCTATACGAGTATATAGAAAAAATAGAGCAATATTTTGCATTAGATCATTTGTTGCTAAAAACGGTTTACAATTTTTAAAAAAAAAATTCTTATAAAACATTAAATGATATAACATTTTATAATTAAAGAACGTTCCATACATACAATGTATAATGTTAATGCTTAATGTAGGTTCAAGCACAGTTCTAAACGTTTTTCTTCAAATATTGCAAATAGTTTCGATTCTTTGTCAGCAACTACATACAACTATTGGAACATTTAAATATAATTTATATATGTATTGTGTAAGATAATATGTTAATTTACAAATGACATACGTATCAGATATTGCAACTGAGTATCAACGAATAGTTAAACAATCCCTTTATTCATACGTAGATTCTACTAAAAAAAATTATGATTTACCATCCGATGAAGTAAAAACATCTTAAAAGTTAAATCGGCTAAGATCTGTTTTTAACTTTATTTTTTTTTTCTTGCATTAGAATCTGCAAAACAACTATCACAACTGATGCATAAGTGTTAATTAGTCAATATGCTTCAGACAGAAAACATACATGGTTTCAGAAACCTTATTAAGACAAGACAGAATTTTTCGCTGCCCGTCCTCTCTTCGTCTCTAGTCACACTGACTGAACCATCTATCAAATATAAAAAGCGGAATATCGACGGCCATGCTAACAGCTCAGGTCTGGTTTAAGCAATCCAGTTGGTTTGACTGTTGGCATTCCCAATCTTCAAATATAATAATACTGAATGAAGGTTCAAAAGCAAAGTAAAAGCGTGCTTTATAAAATATGTAAAGGCAACTACTAATTATTTAAATGCACTTTACCCTTCATTAAACGATAGCATCAAATCATATAAAAAAATGTTTTTGTCTTTTTACATATATCTCTAGATATAATAGAATGATTAAATAGAAACTCCGAAACTGATTAATTTTGCATCTGTGATGGAATTAATAAAATGTGTATGTATTTTTTTCAACGAAAATAGATCTAAGTAAATGGTACACAAAATATCATCAATGGAAACTTCATTACTGGAGCACTTTTTTCAGTTTCTTAAATAGGATATTTACCGTTATGAGAGTCGATGAATTATACTTTAGGTTTACGCACGGTGACACTAATTATCATCAATTCCACCAAAGCCATGCATATAACTTTACAATAAATGTTTTTTAAAATGTCGAACAATGAAAGTCTATGGGTAAATTGACACGTTGTGGCATTAAATCATCAACTGAGGAATGTTTATTTATATCAGCTTCAGTATATCATAATTTGACTAATATATTAATGTGTAATATTGTAGTTTAAAACTATAGATTGTATAAAGATGTAGAAAGATCATGGCATTATGATTTCTTTTTTATCTTTATACTTTTCAACATGCATGCATCTATTGCAACAGAAAACTATCCACATAGAGACTTTCCCTAAAATCATTTTGCAGTTAAAGTTAATTTATCAAGACAGAAATAACAATTCTTTTTTTTTTTTGTACTTTGAACTTACTTTTAGCATGCTCACTAGTTGAACCGTTATTTTCTTTTTTCGTCTCCTTTTTTATTGTCTTATTTTGAGCGGTTATTTCATCACGCAACCATTTCCTGCTGACATGCAATATTCTATGTTCAGACACTTCTAAGGCAGGAAGAATGTGTCTACTCAGCTTTATGAGTATAATGAAGTATATCAGACAATTAGTCCAATGGAAGAATAGTGATACTAAGCTTTCTGAACACTTTCTGTCGTAATCGACATCTTCAACGCCCCCACAGTCTTGAACTGTCCGGAAAAGCTGCCATTGAATATGCTTAGAACAAATTGAAACCATCCATGGTGTGATGGTGCATATGTTTGATATTTGCTAATTAAGATATAAGAATATTTTTTTATATTGTTACCATTGATTTAGGTATATTGAAGTCATGAATCCAGGGTAAATACAAGCTAATGATGATGTAAGTGGTGAAAAACAATTGTATGATTTTTTTTTCAAATCTGATACAAAATGATCTTTCATTTTTATCCACGTCTACTACCAAAAACTGTTTAATTGTTTACATTTCTAATGTAATACAAATATACTTGTACGATAATATAACCACTGAGATATCATTAAAAATGCATTCTTCATAAATGTTTGAAAAAAAAGTAACATATTGATTTTTTTACATTTTGTCTTTTTTTTTCTCGAAACGAATTTAGTATGTTAACCAAATGGTGTTTGAACACTAGTGTTTAAGGAAACAAAAGGCTAGTTTATTTTGATAATCTTTGACTTAACCGACTACATTTCGTAATTACGTAATTGACTTGACTATTTGAGTTTACAGTCGCTCGACAGTATTTCAGTCATATATTCATACATTTATCTCCCTTTCATCACGAGGGCATGGATTTTATGACTGGTGTTTTTTTCGGAATAAAGTGTAAAGTGGACAACAAAGTAATGGAATGGACAAATAATATCTGAAACACATGCGGCCGAAGAAAAATAGTCAAAATAAAGGATCCAAAAAGAAAGAAAAGAGAAAACAAATTTCTCCTTTGTTCGACAACACATGTGTTAACTCAAACGGGAGTCCAGCTAATTACAGGTGGAGGAAGACCCCAAATGCACGGAGGCATCCAGGTAGAACCACCGACCTACCGCAAGCCAACTGGAAGGCTTCCTCACATGAAAATCCGAATGACCCTGCCGGGATTCGAACCCACGCGGCGAGGGACTGAGTGAGTGTTAAAGTCAGCGACTTTACCCTCTCGGCCACGGAGGCCCCAATTACGTAATTAGCGAGTCCATTGACAGATGCAACATTATAGATTTGCCAGGGTTGTCCGCCTTAGTACTATTTAGAACCTTGCAATGATGACATTACGAGTGTTTCCTGCTATTCAGATCTGTACATCTGGCCTGCGCCCGCTGAAAAAGAAAGCTACTTTTAATAAACATTTATATCTTGTTTTTCCAGAATACGGTTTTAGGTAAACTATTATATTGTTAAACACTTATTATAATATTTAAAAAATATTTAAAATATTTGCTCGCATTACATTCCGAATCTTCATGGCTAAAAGGCAATGCTAGAGAGTCTGTGGATTCTTTTAAAGTGTCAACGCTTCTAACTCTGACAAAAGAGTACAATATGACATAGGGGAACGTGTCATTAACCTCAGCGGAAAACTTACTAATGGTTATAATGGATTTCACAATCCATTTTTTTTTTGCTCTTATGCAAGTCCATCAGCAAGTCCAATGTGATCAATATCATGGATTTAAGTATCACAAATATACATGATATCACAACACGTAGAAATGGGCTTTATTATTGGCGATTGAATAGAAAGGTTTAATAAGTGGTTATTATTCTTTCTACTGCAGTTATTACCCTTTTTGCTGTAACATATTTGCGGAAAATTAGGAGGTAAACGTAGTTTTTAGAATTCAAAGGGACTGTTTACAATTAAAATGAGCATAATATCTTAATTTAAAAGTGTATTGTTAGGTTGTAAGGGCATTAATTAACAGGAAGTCATGTTGATTTCTTCTACGTTATGGTGCCTATAGATGCATTACATTATAAGGTAACCATAATGACTGCTATCGTATACATTACGTTATTATCCAGTTAATCCAGTTACCTCCCTTATCTAGCAACCATTTATCGTCATATTACGACTTCAATATATTGTTATAATATATACATGCATTCTAATAAATAATCTTAAGTGGGCTTATTCACTGTTGTTCGCTTCCTCGACTTATAAGGACTGTTGTTTGAAATGTACACAATTACGTATCTTTATTTATTTGGTTATCATTTCTACCTAGAGTGTCCTAACACTTGGACTCTGGAACAATCATTTAAACAACAATTAATATTATGGTAAAAGCTCGCATTATTTGCATATTTTATCGTATCGTATCTTAATCTGAGAGTTACGCAAGTCGTTGTGACGATGCTTGTCATAAAATGTAGTTAGCGACGTCCAGCTAAGTATAGATGGAGGATGATTCCTAGAAAAATGGAACATCCGGGTAGAGCAAGCTGGCTGGAAGGTTTGATGTCAGCGACATGAAAATATGAGTAGCTATACTGAGACTTGGGCACACATCGGTTTGACAAATGATAGTAAGTCAGTAATTTTTTCTGTTTGACAAATGATAGTAAGTCTCGTAAGTGTTACCACTCGGGAGATGTAATGTTTAGTTTATCTTTATTCATATAATAGATCCGCTTTAAAGCCAACGAAGACTTAAATTTCCTGTGAAAAGACGTACTTTTTGTCTAAATCATAATTTGCTTATAAAATAATACATGTATTTTGTTATCTTAATTAAAACTGATTTAGGGGGACAACCATACTTCCCTGTATCAATCGGTTAAATAAAACAACACGATAACAGACTTGTATCACATCAATCGCCATATCCAAGGCACGACCAACACGATGACAGATTCCCAGTAACGACCAACATGATGACAGACTCCCAGTAAAGACCAATACGATTACAGACTCCCAGTAACGACCAACATGATGACAAATTTCCAGTAACGACTAATCACGATGACAGACCTTCAGTAACGACTAACACGATGACAGACTCCCAGTAACGACTAACACGATGACAGATTCCCAGTAACGACTAACACGATAACAGACTCCCAGTAACGACCGACACGATGACAGACTCCCAGTAACGACCAACACGATACAGACTCCCAGTAACGACCGACACGATGACAGACTCCCAGTAACGACCAACACGATAACAGACTTGTATCACATCAATCGCCATATCCCAGGCACCACCAACATGATGACAGATTCCCATTAACGACCAACACGATGACAGACTCCCAGTAACGACCAATACGATGTCAGACTACCAGTAACGACCAACACGATGACAGACTTGCCAGTTAACGACCAAATACTAAACGATGCAGATCAGTAACAACGGTACGACTCATTTACGACACGATCAATCCAGTACGCCCAACGGGATGACAGACTACCAGTAACGACCACAATCACCATCCCAGGACAGACTTCAGTTCGCCCAATATATTCGACCAACATATCCCAGACATGACTAACACGATGACAGACTCCCAGTTACGACCAACAGGATGACAGACTTTTATCGCATTTAATATCCCTGTCACGACCAACACCATGACGTCCTTTAAATTGCGCTCTATGAAATGGTGCATTTATAAGGGAAATAAACATGCTATTCCCTTTTTTCTTTTCTTTTTTAGTTAAGTACAAGACATGTCTTGAATTTTCTGAGGATGTCATTTTCCTTTGCACAAGATAACATGTATGAATCTTTCATATGTTATTTCCATTCACTATATAATGCACAAGAAGTAAATGCTACGAAATGGGAATGTTTTTCAAATGAAGATATTGTATGCTTATTGTGTATAATATTCATTTCACCCACGATCAGCCTCTCATTAAATTAATCACATGTGCACGGTTGTGTCATTCTCGGAGATATTAATTTCGAGGACCCTGCATTAAATTCATTTTCGGCCATATTCCGTGATAAAAAAGATCTATTTTCTGGTTTCGTTTCGCACGCAAATAAGCATTCTACTAGAATAATTTCCGGCAGGGTGTAAGTAAGGGATAATCAAATAGTCTGGTCATTTTATTTGCTATTCAACAATACGCTATGTTGCCAAAATGTCTTTACTGAACTTCCTGGTAACTAGATGATCCGACTGATACATGTACACTGTTTGGCTTTCATCAGTTTCCGTTTCTTTGTAATCGATTTTCATTTCTTTCAAGTCATCTGCGAAACAAGTTATTTTATCTAATGTTGCTTGCATATTTCCGTGGGTCATTACTCAGCGCCTTGAAAGACATTAATGTTGTGAAATTAGAACCCGACTTTTTGCCTCGTAGTCACATAACCATTATACCACATCACCGATCATTTTCTTAACATTGGGTTTAAAGGCATAATGTATATCTTCAGTAAGCACGTTTATATTATTGTTGACTGTTTGTCATGTTTTTTAAATAAGGCCTCCTACGAATGATACGAATCTTCATTCTTGGAACAGTGGTGTACGATTCTATATCTTTATAATTGTAAATATAGATCAACTTTAATTTAATTGTTGTTTTTCAACTCACAACAGTAATATCGTTCATATCTATTCTGGAATTGTTGAGTAATATTATGATAATAATTTTGATTTTCTCTATTTCCCTACATAAACACACGAAAGCCTAATCGCGCCAGGAAAAATAATTAATATTTTCCTCAACTCGTTATATAGAGATTGTATCTCGCAATAATAACACGAGTAAGCCTAAGGTGTAAAACACACGAGGGTAGTAATGACTTCCTTATGGGACATACATCAATCTGAATGATCTGATAAGCGATGTTCAAAACTCTTCAAAAGTAAATGATAGTATAATGTTGAATGTTGTATGTAAACAATGTATCAGTCGTAAAACTACTATAAACAGACGTATGTACCAAGTCTATGTAGAGAACTCGGTAGAGCGGTAGACTGGCATGTTAGAGGTACCGGATTCAAATCATACTCAGTCTATTTTTTGTCCCTCTTTTCTTCAATTTTGACGTTTATAACTTTTTTTTGTATCATTATTAAATTACAGACGGATTAGACCTGTTATAGAGAAGGTGTTATGGTTTCAGTCATAAATTTGAAGTGTCAGGGTGGTTTGTGGATTTCTGTAAATTCAAAATGGCACCAATCGGCACTTCAAGAAATGATGTTTTATTACCGTCTTGCGAATTTCATTTCATCTAGAAACTATTGATTCCGATTTATGTTCCAATGTTTCCGGGCTTGAAATTGAGGATATGACAGCATAAATGTAGATCTAAGTAAGCATAAGGAAAAGATTAGGGGAAAAAACTAACAACATAAATATCAAAACAACATTTTTATTTTCAAAATATTTTTGCATTTTTTTTTTAAATTTTGCGTATAAGGCAAATATTCTTCAAGCCACACTAAAACGCATCTCATACTAAGGAGAAAAGACTCCATATCACGAGTTTATTATGTCCTAGTTACAAGAGGTTATCTCGTTATTACGAGAAATATATCGATAAAAAGGGATACTTAGGTCGTAATTACAAGATATGATTACTTTTTAACGAGATAGTTATCTCGGAACATCGAAGCAATAAATGTCGTATAAAGAAATCATTCGTATTAACGACATAGGTATTTCGATATTACGAGGTTTATTCTCGTTATTTGAGATCAGATTTTTTTCAAATTCCAATTCAGATTGGCACTGTTCGGCATGCGTATCAACATGCGATCCAATAACTATTCAAAATACTACCCGTTCTTAACATTAAAATGCGTAACTATGGCTGCTGAAACACACACATGAAAGAGAGAGGGGAGATAACTCCAGGATAGACGTTTATGCATATTCTGAAAGTATTCAGTTTATGAGAAGTACTGCATGATTCAGATCACGGTAGCTGACGCTTCAGGTCCTGCTATAAACACATATAGTAGCAGCTCCGTGTAAGTAGGGCCAAGTAAATATGTAGTAGGACCCGACAATACAGACAACAGCTGTGATCACAAAACCATCAGTATTACACGCTCCAGCTTATCCAAATGACAATTTGTCCTACTTAATCGTTCAGTGAAATCCTTGAATTTCGTTCAAAATTTGAAGAAAAAAAAAATGTTTCATAAATTGAAGCGATTGGTCTTCATATGGAAAGAAACACAACTGTATGGTACCTACGTGACTTAAGCGGATTATGAGCGGAGCTAGTTGCAGCGACGACTGCTCACGTCATGTTTTGGTGGCTCAAAATATAAATTTACCCAGCAACGCTGACTCTGATCCGTACTTTAACTATCATGTGAAACTGTCAATCAAAGACGGTCCCATAATGCGAGATCAAAGGCAAAGCTGTATGGCGTACGTGACAAACTGTAAATATCTTATCGTGTATATTCTAAATTTTATGAACTTATCCTAGCGGTCCGCATTGTGTCGCTTGCAATAAAAACCAAAAACTAAAAGCATAAAGTTGAATAGTACATACATTTGTACAATATCTCTCATGGTGTTTTGTTTCTTTGTTACCGATAGTATTTCAGTAATTTGGAGACTATTGCTCTCATAGCTTTTAGAGATGTTACCGAAAACAGCGTTTACCGGTTGATTTTATTGACATATTACCTAGCATTTTGATACGCCGATTTTATTTCTTATAAATGATAATATCGGGATAAACTGCTATTAATGAATCCCATTGGTGATATAATCGTGTAGTAAATGTTATCAGATGGAAAAACAATACCTTGAATTTTATTGGCAATGTCGATCATTGATAAGGCGAACTGGTTGGTACTAAAAATGTTCCGTTACGTACGAATACAATGCTAGTATATGGCTACATTTGGATTCAATGATCTTATCGTTTACCTATTGTTACATTTTATAGATATTTCAGTATTTTAATAGTTTAAATGAAATATCATACATACATAAATATCATCTCACTTAGATTAATGGTGTTTACAAAAATAAAATAATGATAATGTCTGAATAACAAAAGCGAGATGTTCGTTAAAATAGTTTGATTTTGTTTTATATATCTATCTTTTATTTCAGTAAGGTTTCTTTTAATGCCTGTTTCTTTTTCACAATATATGGACCTTTAAATCTATTTTTTATCATATGTAGATGTTTGCGTTGGGTAGATACTTATTTGACAACCACCATTACTGTTGTACAATTCTAAGATGCCACAGGAAATGAGCCAATCATCTTGTTTTATAACCTGTCGCATCTGTTTTACAGCGTCGCTCTATATTCTTAATGTACACTCACTTGTAATGCCGATCATGTTGCAAAACCAAATGCAATGTTGGCTAACAAATGTAGGAATCAGCCCAAGTCAGTCTCAAAAGCTCATTATAGCTTTAATGTTTCATATGTAATATAAAAACAGAGATACCTATAGCGGCTACAGAACATCTTACCTATTTGACTGCTATAGGATGTGACCATGTAAATTATGTGGCAGCCCTTAAAATTTCTAATTGGTGCTGAAACATAAGACCCAACGTCCGCTTTTTTCATCAAACAAAATCATAGAAGCTGCAGAGCCCGTGAATCCGTACGAAACCTCAGCAGGAAAGGGAGATACGGGACAATTAACGGGCTCCGTAGCACATCATATGTCATGTACATGAGGCATTATTTATTAACAAAACATTTGTTTTATGCCCTTTTATGCAGACCTAATCAAAGACTATACGAATATTTGAATTATTTTATGAAACTCATTTCACAGTAGGCGGTCCGATTTACCATTCACCATCAATGATTAATAATCAGAATGCGACGGTCAATGAAATATGGGAAAATACAAATGAAAGAGTATATCAATCGAAATAAACGCATTTGATATTCATGCAGCAGAATAAAACATTTACATATATTGGTATGTATAGGTGTATGTGTTAACTTGATTCATAATCAATTTTCATCATCACTCATCATCATAATATCATTTTACTCTTAAATTAAAACCACACTAGAATGGAGATACAAAAAGGTCCAACCTATACTAAAAGTGAATCAACACAAGAAGGAGATTCAGGTAAAAAAAAAACAAAAAACATTGGACAAAAACACAGAAGCAAGCAATTACATAAAATAGAGAAATACAAACTGTTACCGCCTTGGAATGGTCAGTCGGCAAAAAACCAACTGGGGTGCTTATACCAGGCTTAAAGGGCCCAAACCCCGCACTTCAAGAAGGCAGTGTATAAATGAAAATAAAACCGCGACAGGGTAAATGTGCATAATATGATACTAATGGTACTGTTTAACCGACTTACTACTTAATGTATATATCAGTAAATAGAATGAACGACACCACTGAATATGAGAGATAATATTCTACTGAGTCACAATATGCTACGACTTATTATTAATATGTAACTAATACGTACATAATATGAATCGAAGAATTTGTTTTTTATTATACCAGAATATTAATTCTACTTTCCTGTTTTTTTTTTTTTTTTTTTTTTTTTTTTTCACACGCCTGTCAACTATGGCCGATATTTCACAGGCTGGCTGATTACGTTTTATACTGTTTGCTTTTCACCAGCAAACAACTCTTCGATTTCAACCAGGAGGTATCACTATAGCTCCTGTCTAGAGCAGCGTTCCCAGGAGTTGCACTTTAGTGTAGTTTGGATTTTGAGACCAATGAAAACTGGCATTCTTACAGTGACCGTTCCATATGATGACGTTTTTACTTAGCATGCAATCAATTTTATATAAGAAAATTACTAGACCAAATTATGATCCAAATATTACTTTTTTAAAATTTAAGTATTCTTACTACATAATATCCTTTGTGTAAGCAGCATTTGGCTTAGACATTACCTTTAAAACGAGGAAACGCTAACCTCGTGTCCAATGACAAGCCTTTACACAGTGACTTGTTGGTGGCTGTCGTGGGTGTCCGACGATGGTTTTGTATGATAGTTGTGTATTATGTCATAATAGAGTGGTTAAAGATGATTAAATGTCCTGAATCCATCAGTATCTTCTTTGAAGTTGTATAATCCTAAATGATAACCACACTCGATTTCCTAATCAAACAATCCATCAAAGGTATTTATTATCTTCATCTAAAATCAATGAGATCCGCATTTAACGGTAAATTAAATGGATTCCTTGAGGAGGGTATTGACGGTTAAACTGCAGTGTAAATTCTGAAGTGTTTGGTATTACTGATTACTTAATTATAGATTTAACAATCAAAACGTAATACAAATGTATAAATGTCATATTGATATTTAATTTGATAAAAAAAAAAAAACGTGCATACATTAATGAAGACGCATATGAAGATGAAAACCTACCATGGCCGTTGGCATATATATTAACTAAATTATTAATTCAGTAAAGAAAGGCATTGTAAACACACCGCTTCTCCTGACCAAGGTTGATTATAGTCTGGCTGAATGCCTCTCCAGTAGGTCTTGCCCTCACCAAATCAATGCCTTTATGTTTCTATTTAAGGAGAGAGCTGTTGAACGGGAAAGCAGTTTTTCTACTGACTCCGATACAGTTGTGGAATAGTCGGTTGTGAGTGAAGCTGGAAGTGTCATGCGGCTTAAATAAACAAACAAGCTTTCCCAATCAAAGGTGAGTATTAATCGGAGAGGATTCGTTTTCTTTTTTTTAATTGACGTGTTATATTTGTGTAGAATATGGCAGTTTTGTTTGACATTTTTGCGTAACAAAGATAACAATTTGAGCTTAGGCGTTGTGTAACTTTGAAAGTGTTATAATGTTTACCGTTTTAAAGGTTTTAAACGTTGTATTTATTTAAATACACTGTAAAATATGCTTCATAGTGTACGTGTGTATTTGTCGGAAAATCTATATTAAAAATTTAACTTTTTCTCAAGCCTTTCGAAGTAAATGTATTCAGAAACAACTGTTTCTCATCTGTAAGTTCTAATGTCATTTCTTTTACATTAATGCTGTTAAAAACGGAATGGTTGCTTTTTGCATTAATTAAAATATATTTTGTACATATTTTATTTCTTTGCCAAATATGCTCAGTAGCTCAATACAGAATTACATGATAATGATGATATAAATTTCGACTTTGATTCATCAGCAACATCAACACGTCAACATGTATTGAAAAAAAGGCGCGACCACGTTTTCTTTTAAAATTACCGTTTTGATTCCTTTTTTGTGTAGTATTATTTGGGAGGTATAAACAAATTTACAATAAAACTCGGAAAAGAAAATCATTTCTGATAGAGAATAACATTATACCAATAACATTTTCCGTGAAATAATAATTTAAGATTATTATGTTCATATTTTCTTCATATTCTTGGGTCATGAGTTCCCGGTGGAGCAAATCTTGGCGTCGCGGTAATTATCGAAACGTAATTTATGATCTAAATTAATGAACATCGTGAAATTTATGATCTCATCCGGGACCAGATATCAGGTTATGTCGCCCGGAGATTACCGCTACACGCCATTAAAACGCTAAAATCTGACTCTTCGAACTCCTATTAAAACACAAATGTTTCTATCCATTATAAAATTGTAAGCAATTTCGTTGCCAAAATGGGCGGTTTTTTTTGTTTGACTGCCCCCTTCAACTTTTCAATGACGCCCATTTTATGTGAATTTAAGGGATATGGCTTAAACTGAGGTTCACTTTATATCTTAATGATCAATATACACATTTACCAAATCACACATTCAAATAAAGGAAGAATGGTAAAACTATATATTTTTTATACTTTAATTATGGCTTATCGTCATTCTAGACGCTTTGAAAGTAAAATGCTGTATTGTGTATTTTACTGTTTATGTATAGGTGCGATCACATATTCAATGCTTCATATCAAATATTATGAAAAAAAAATCAAAATTTCACTGAGTATTATATTTAATTTCCTAAGCGTTATTTTGATTTTTCAGATAGGCTACTATAAGCATATTTTATGAAATTCTAAGTATAATGCAAAGCTAGTTCGCGGGAGAGAGATTATCTCTGACATTTTGATGGACTTGTCATTGCAAATGTTTCCATTTCTTTATTATTTTATTATCTTCAGAATCATGTTTTAATCATAAAACTTATTTTGAGATACATCAAACATATGAACAACATTAACATTAATGAACGCATTAATATTTCAAATCTCGTGCAGCTGTCTTGAAAATGAAGTAAACAAATTTCACTTATTGTTTTACAAATATATTTTAATTTCCTCTTTTTATGTTAGTTGTACGCTGTAGAGTGAAATATTCAACTTATATCACTCATTTTATTCAATAAAACAAAATGAACGAAAAAAATCTAACATTTCATAGGAAGACTGAATAGGTCTTATTTTGTCTTGAAGATGCTCTCTTGTTTACTCCAAAGAACGGCCTATGTCTCGTGCGAGTAAAAGTCGTCAAGGACATGTTTATTCCACTCTTTGTTGTTGGAATCAAATTCTGTGCCGAGTTGTCTTCGATTTCGTGGAGCAGCAGGGCGCATTGTTAGTCTGTTATGTGACAGATGTATCGCTCCGTGCAGTTATATTGTATTCTTTATGAAGTTCAGCGCACTGTCCCTAAAGTCCACATCTCTAATTGCAGCCTTGTCATACATCGAAAAGGCTGATGAATATATAAGTATTGTTTGAATATTAGGCGACAATTAGCAGTTTTAGATTTTTGAGACATGAACACCATATGCCAGACCACTTTTTTCGAGTTTCCATTGATTATAAAACCGTAGATTTTCAGTCATTTTATTTTCAGTTCGATATTGATAATGGCATTGCAGTTGTAATACTCAAAGGGCCACGCGACGTCGTCATTTTATCCGAGTTTCTTTGCGCTAAATCTGCTGTCATATAATCATGTTAAACATAGCAGCTAGCAGAACGCTTCACGAGGGTAACGTAGTACAAATCGCTCGATAGTTAATGTACATATGTATTCATAATTAATCTAGATTTATAGTGCATGTCTTTGAAGTTGTAGAATATGAAATATTCTTCAAAGTTGTTGAAATCAAACTAAAATAAAATGAATATTTCATTATTTTCCATTGTAATGATTATGATAATACTTTTAATGGAATATTCATTGTATGAATTATTAATGTAATAAACCTATCCTTATAAATCTTGTTGCATGCAACTACTACTGTAAACTGTTCCTAAATAGTGTTTGGTTTATTATACCATACGTGCTTTTAAAGAAATCTGAAATGTCGCAAAGGAAGAGTCTGTTTAGTTGATTATAATGGATTTCTGATCAAAATGGAAATATAAATTACACTTTTACTGTAAACTGAGCTTCGGAAATGATTGGCTCGAACTTAGAGGTACATCAAAACATTGTTACGTTGTGAATTACCAAATGTGTTTATTTCATCAATCGCAACGCAAAGCAGAATCAATATAAATTGAATGTGTAATTAATCTCAGAACCTCCATTTCATTCGGTTAAGAATGAGATGAATGTCTGTGTCTAAATACCTTATTAATGTGTCACGTGATCCCTTGTAGTCATCCAGTTAATGTATTAAACTGTTGGGAATGTCACCTTTGGTCGTGTTCAGACAATAATCTCAAGAGGGACAACATTGCCATTGGCAATGTCTGACAGCTGTTATTTTTGTGAATCATTAAGCGCAATCTCTTAGGCTGTTGTCGTGAGTTGAAGCAAATATTTTCCGAGAGAAAAACACAACCCATATCTCAATCAGTTTGGCTGTTGGATCCTTCAAGATGATAAATGGTCGATTTATGTTGTTTTTGTTTTTGCATTGCTTAGTTTATTTTCATATTTATTCACTAAGCAGTTCATATATGTTTTAACTCATTTATTTGAGGGAGATTTGGATTTTTAGTTCTTACAAAATATATTTTGATGACCTTCCATAGTTAGGCATAGATTTACCTTTTGTACTGTTTTCGTCATTATCAGAATAGTTCATCTTTAAAAGTATGAGGCAAAAATAAGACATAATTTGCTTTGACTCAATCTATAACAGAGTCACATGTTGTTCATGCATAATTCGCTTGATGTATGAGTTATAGCCCTTTTTTATATTTCCAAAATATATATTTTTAACCGTGCTATTTCTCAACTACCTTTGGTCAGATTTTAATTAAACTTCACAGTAGTAATAAGTACAAAGTCTTGTTGCGCAAATCGTTGGCAAATCATGATTCACTTGATTTCAAATGACTTATGTTTCTTTGTTATATGTCTTAAATGTATTTGTTTCGCTATTTCTTGGCTACCTTTGGCTGGAATTTGATTCATCTTTACAGCTTTAACTACCAAATCAGGTTGGGCATATTGTTGGCACGTCTTCATCAGATGGATTTTAAATTAGTTTTGGCCATTTGTTATATAAATTGAATATATTTGTTGTTGTTGTATTGGGGTTTACCGTCGCTGCGATAGTATTTCAATCATATAGCGACGTCCAGCTAATTGCAGGTGGAGGAAGACCCCGAATACACAGAGGTACGCGGGTAGAACCTACCGCAAGCCAGCTGGAAGGCTATCTCACATGAAAAATCCGAAGTCCCTACCGGGATTCGAACCCACAGCTGTGAGGGGCTGAGAGATTTGTAGTCAACGACTGTAAGCGCTCGGCCACGGCAGCCCCTGAATATATTTGTCCAAACTATTTCTCGACTACCCTTGATCTGATTTTCATTTAACTTCACAATCAAGTAACAAATCTAGTTGAGATATCGTTGGCACATCATAACCATGAGTTACAGTCCTTTGTTATATATATATTGAAGATATTTCAATATCTTTCATTTACCATCACAACATTTATAAATACCAAATCTATTTGCTCATATTGTTGGCATGTCATTCTTGCTTCAATTTTCAGGATTCAAGATAATTTATAAAGACTGCTGACATGATAAAACTAACTGTGACAACGTGGTATCGTGTGGGGTATTCATCATCTTCAATGATAGTTTTTTTGTTTTTTTTTCTTGTCGACTTCTTCGTTTGGATCACGTTTAATATTGAGAATAAATGAGAATAAATGGTAACACAATGACACCCGGTTTAATTATTTTCAAGCATGTGCACCTAGAACAAACAAAAAAAAAAACAAAAAAACATGGCGATTCTTCTAAATGGGACCCTATCCTATAGTCTCCTTTCCTTCAATTACTTATCAAGTATATATTTTATAATAAATACTGAATAAACCGTTTTTGTTTTATAACGTTATTAAAACTTAACAAATATAAATACTAAAACTTATTATTTCTAATTTTCAGATATGCAGAACATGAATGAGACAGCTGCCAATAACACTGAGAATTTTTTAGGACCCAATGTGTATGAAATCCATCGCCGGGCTGCTCCCGAGCTGCTGATTCTGGAGAGAACAATCACTCCAATATGGTACATCATCGGAATCATCGGAAACCCACTAAGTATTAAAATATGGCTCTCTGCAAAGGTCCGCAAAACCAACTCGTCAGCCATTTATTTAGGTGCTATCGCAGTAGTCCATACAATCTTTATACTGCTTCATGTCTTGAACGAACTCCTGCTTGCATGGGCTGTCCGAACCTACAATCGTCCGCCAGTGTTTTGTGAATTATTCATGGTAGTGTTCTTAACGCCCCAGTACTTGGCACCAATCCTTATTCTCGGTTTTACGTTTGAACGTTTTCTCGCCATATGTTTTCCTTTCATGAAAGAGAGCGTGTGTACAGTGAAAAAGGCAATGATTGCTGTGGCGATAACAACCGTATTTGCGCTTATTTTCGGGTGTTTTCAAGCCTTTTTCTGGCAGTACCGTGATAACACTGGAGTCTGTGAGCTGCGTTTGGACCGAGTTGAGTTTTATTCTGTGTGGACTTGGTTCTCTGAAATGCTGGTGTTTGCAGCTGTACCATTAACTGTGCTTGTGCTAAACATTTTGGTGATAGTCGAGATAAACCGTATCAATAAGTTTGGAAATAGTTTTGGCCAGGACAGCAGAAGCTCTAACCAAACATCAACGGTCACACTATTGTCGGTTTCGTTTTACCTGATCTGTACACTCCTCCCAGCAACTATAGTTTATGCAATCCAAATGAAGATACCGGAAGGAAACACGAGCACACCACCAGAAGAATGGAAAAATGACAGTTCTTGGACTAGCTACCTGACGTACTATCATATTAGAAAAATTGTTGAAGAAATTTGCCTTTCAAATTATGCCTGCTACGTGTTCATCTATTGTATTACTAGTTCCTATTTCAGAAAAGAGGCGAAAAAAAATCTAGGTATTTTCATATGTTGTAAAAACAAAAAGAATACGTGTTCCAACGGAAATACCTACTCAACGTATGTGACCGACGGTAAATCTAGAGAGCGTGCTTCAGAGAGTTTTTTGTAAATAGAAAACAACAACAACAATGCTTTGCTTTTACGCGTCTTGCCTTTTTGCAATTATACCTGAATCATGAAATATATAAATAAACGGCTTACATTTAAGTACTATTGTTTTCATCGCTTTTTTAGTAAAACCTTTGTTTATAATAATCGTCTTATTCGATGACATAAAAAACAAGCCGCAAAGGGCATGAATATCACAGCAAAATTGAGATCAATTTACAACTTATTAAAATAATTCTAAATGATATTTGTGTAAATGTTATCAAAAAAAAAAATTGATTTTTGATATGACCTTGTGCTTATACAACTTATCAATATCCCTTTTATGATTAAGATGTACTGTTTTGAATAATTCGTTATATATTGCGAGCAATAAGCAACTGTATTCAGCATCTGTATTTTCATGTTGCTATAAATGTTGTTATTAAATAAATTTATTAATTAAATTTTGACGCAGTTTTTCTTTCTTAGCTAATTATGATCAGAAAACATATTTACCTCAATGAAATCACCACTCTGTACTTAGTGATTTTTATGACATGTATTCTAATGAAATCATTACTCTGTATTTAGGGATCTTTATTACATGTATTCTAGTGTATCCAATTGCCATAAACCGAACAACTGCCGCCAAGTTCACATAATCTGGATCAAGACATTTACGAAAACGTAAAACATACTACTGGTATACTGTATCAAACTTTTATTATTTAAAACATGATATACCAATCGCGGTTATCGTTAACGGAAAAACGGTACGAAACGAGACTCTTGCGAATAATCACTCGTGGTCTCTATGTATTATTCAGATATTTGTTTTTATTGTGACAAATAACGGAGTAATATTGCTGACCATCTCACTCACACCGGCACTTGTTGCATATACATTATCATAAAACTAGATCGACAAGTTCGAGGAAATATATATCACATATTCTTTGTTGATATCAATTAAGTAAGAATGATAGGATGTCTTAACATCGATAACAGGAATACTGTTCAAGGTATCACACAACTACAGTACGTCTGTTCAGGAGCTGTCAAGAAAGGTTTTCAAATCAAACGAAAACAATACGGCGAAATTTATACATGCTTTCTCTCTCAGTTAATTGTCCTTAAATAGAATCGTTAAGATGTATTGATTAATGTGAAATTTCATCGTATCTAGTTCATAGAACGTCTAGTTAAAATCAACACTTTCTTTAATACCAAACAGACGATTTCTAAGATCAGTCCAGACCATTGCAATTGTAATTTCCTTAAATATCTTTTAAATATCTAATTAAGGACAATTTGAATGTATTAACTTACTAATTATTATTCGAGAATTCCATAATTATGTTCAAATATTCATTTAATCATTTTAAACAGCAGCTGTATCTATGGTAAAACATTCAGTTTCAAGAAGAAGATCGCAATGTCTGTAATTTCTAATTGATACTTACTAGTGAACACATATTATGAATATGTTTGATGTTGATAACGATATGGTCATATAATCACGTGGCTACCTACAAACGCTATGTACAGGAAACAAACTGTATATGTGTTGTTGTTTTTTTTTTACATTTTACACGATGAATCTGTATAACCCGACTGTAGAATATGTAATTATACAGTGTGTTTTATTTAATTAATACGATGTATAGATCAAAGAGGTTGTTCCATATGGTAATTAACACACACAGTGTTTTTGTTTTTTTCCTTCTTTCTTTCTTTCTTTTGAGGCTTATATAGTAAAGAAATGGGAAAATATGTGGCAGATATCGGACCATATTCAGTGACTTAAAGCAGCTCGTTCATAGTTTGTCTTTGACTGTTTATTGAGGGAAAGCAATCTGATTATGAAAATATTCTCGTTGGCACCACGTGTGGCGTTCCCTTTGTCCTTGATTTGGGAGAAAACCGACGTATCCGTGGAAAACTCATGTGTCCGATCGGAACAACAGGAACATTTCACATAGATATAAATACAACACACTCAACTTGCACGATATTATAACTGTTAGATTATTTCAATTATATTACTAGGTATATTTAAAATAACTGTTATTATTTACGGTAAAACTGTTATAATTATCATAATAAATCATACATTATTCTATCATATATTACTTACATTTATATATTTTCCTTTTGTTTGGTTTTAACATCCTGTCGTCCAAATTAAATCCATTTGGGGGCTATAAATAAGACACATATAGAAATGCATTCTCAAAATGCACGCGGTATACAGACTAGATAAATGCATGTGCATGCATACCTACCACTTATGCAGTATTGTGCTGATTAAGTGTCACATAGTCAAAGTGTTTATGTGTATTTAGAGTAACTCATATGTAAAGAACAGACCAAACGCCGTTAATGGCATCATTTGTTTAGTTTAACAGTCGAACGACAGTATTTCAGTCATATGTGTAATGACGCAGCCTCACTGCAGTGTCACGCGAAGTATATGTAGCATCATATCACATCAATTTACTTAATTCTGACACGGGACCAACAATCTTATAATGCCTAGTGCAAAACCAATTAAAAGCTTTGGAAATGTCACGGTAGCGACTCTAGCCCGCGACCTTCCCTTCCGGAGGCGGACCGATATAATCACTCGGGTTACGGGACGTTTCTCTCTCCTCTCTCTCTCTTTTTTTTCCTCATATCAATCAAAACTTTCCTCATACAGTAGTCCGGTGAAACAAGGCTATCGATTTCATCATAACGTTGTATTTGTTTTAATGAAATACAACACTATGCGGCACGACTTTTGTTTGTTGTGGATGAATAAATAAAATTGTGTGTTGTGCAATATGATTAGAATATTGTTGTTCAAATATCCGCCTTAATTATATTTCTTCTTTGAACTGAGACGAATATAGAGGACCGCCAGCTGATCAAAGAAAATGTGTGCCTACAAGGCGCATTGATATTTTAAAGCTACGCGAACAGCACTATTGAATATAGAAGAGGAATATGATACCATGAAATCCATAAAAGTTTGCTAATTGAGGTAAGCTTGTAGAAAAGAAAGACGCCGAGAGTGAAATGTCAACAAGTGATTCATAGTGCATAATTTATCAGATGGAAAGATAATTAATGAGATTGACTGGACTATCAAGTTTCCACCGGAAGTACGGTGAACAATAGGAACGACTGTTCAAATCATTGAAATATGTAGCCATATGGCGCATTTTCTTTCTAGACGTTCACATTGACGAATCCAGATTACTTTGCGACATATGTTTAAACAATGAAATCTTAATATGTTAACATAATGGCTATTGTTTGAACTTGATGTATTTGGGCAGGTCTAGTATATAAATATTAGTTGATCAAGATATTGGTGCCATATGATATATGTATAATTATGCGGCTTACCAGGACAACAAAAAGAAGGATTCGTGTAAAATATGCTAACTTTTTGCTGAATCACAAACATAAGTCAATGAATATTTACCACTGAAGTTACTCATAAACCGATTCAAACGCCGTAGTCCTTAATTGCATAAAATAAATAAATAAATAAAAAAAAAAAAAAAACCCAGACATCGTCAGATTTTCGCAGCCAATTCAACTGTATCACTCCGCGTTCAAAAGCGTTATCATGCAATGTTATTAAGCGCTAACGATCACATTGGGGATATCGCGTAGACGTTTTAACCATAAAAAGTCAATGTCTTTTTAGTTTCATATTTTGTTTTAATAATTTTCTAGCTAATTTTACAGAATATGACGCTGGAAAATCCATTTTCCGCGTGTGCAATATGATAGAAGACCAACCCAATTTACGCACATAAAGATATAACGTTATTCCTTCAAAGTAAACAATAAGTGTTCACATTTGACACTCCAAATAATAAGATTCGTCCAAATAAGTTCAAATGAAGTGTATACATGATAACAAGTTTTAGTCGTTAAAAATTTCCTTTCAGACCATTTCTTGTCTTTTAAATAGAAATGCATTGTTACTGTCATTGTTCAGTCATACAGGGTTAAACGTGAATTCTGAGGTTTAGAAATGATTGTGGGGTTAAATGAATAGACAACCCTACTATTTTGATATAAATGGGCAAAACATCAAAGCATGTTTTACCAATATCTCAAGAACATCTCTACAGTTTAAGCATACCAGAGCACAACATCAGGTGAATTATTGAATCTCTTGTCCTTCGTCGTTTTTTGTGATGTCTCTCTGTCCGCCCGTCCGTCCGTCTGTCTGTCCGTCAAACCTTTTCCGTCACACTTCTTTTTTCTGCAATGCTGTCTGCTCTTATATCATGCTATTATTCTGCAATAATTCCTTCACTAATTATGCTACTGAAATGAAATTTCCTTTATGGACATAACTTGCCATAATTCTGGTATCGTTATTTTTTTTATTAATTTCCCTTTTATTTACACTTTTTCTTTTGCACAAATTGGAAAACGTATAGGGTTTGTTATGTTTATTTTTCTTTTATTATTATTATTATTCTTCTTCTTCCAACCTAATTCAAGAGTTAATTTATATATGTTGCCAATGGTCAAGCAACATGAAAATTAAAATGTTCGACAAAAAAGAAATTTTTAAATTCAATAATTTTTAATTTTCAATGACGTCAATTGACGTCAGATTTGACGTCAGCTTCAAAAGTTTGTTCGCGCTCTAGAGCCTTCAATTCTGGTTTGATTTTCTTGATATTTTCACAGTAGATGTATTTTAGAAGGTGGATGTGCACCCTGGCATTCAAATTTCAAAATTTGAAAAAATTGAGATTTTATGGCAAAACCAAGATTCGAACTTAGGTCCTAAATTTATATTTTAATGTTACAAGGGAACCTAATGTATTAGAAGAATGAAAATTGGACAGCTTATCGGCATAGAGGTCTTCTTTCTATTTCTTAAAGGATTTTTTCTTAAGTCACGTGATTATGACGTCATAAAAACGACAAATAGCAACTTTTTTAAAAATTTATTTCGCTCTTATATCATGACTTTTCACTCAATCTTTTTGAAAATTGTATTGTAGCGATTAAAATCTTTAAATTTATAAATTCATTTATTTTTAATTTTCAATGACGTCAAATGACGTCAGATTTGACGTCAGCTTTAAAAGTTTGTTCGCGCTCTAAAGGCTTCAATTCTGGTCCGATTTTTATGATATTTTCACAGATGATGTATTTTAGGATGTAGATTTGCACAGTGGCATTCAAATTTCCAAATTCGAAAATATAAAGATACCATGGCAAAACCAAGATTCGAACTTAGGTCCTAAAATTAGATTTTAATGTTAAAAAGCCCCTGATGCGTTAGAAGCATGAAAATTGGACAGCATATCGGCCTAGAGGTCTTCTTTCTATTTCTGAAAGGATTTTTTCTTAAGTCACGTGTTTATGACGTCATAAAAACGACAAAAAGCAACTTTTTAAAAAATTTATTTCCCTCTGGTATCAAGACTTTTGACTCAATCTTTTTGAAAATTGTATTGTAGCGATTAAAATCTTTAAATTTATAAATTCATTTATTTTTAATTTTCAATGACGTTAAATGACGTCAGATTTGACGTCACCTTCAAAATTTTGTTCGCGCTCTAGAGCCTTCAATTTCGGTCCGATTATATTGATATTTTCACAGAAGATGTATTTTAGGATGTAGATTTTCACCGTGGCATTCAAATTTCCAAATTCGAAAATATAAAGATTTCATGGCAAAACTGAGATTCGAACTTTGGTCCTTAAATTACATTTTAATGTTACAAAGCCCCCTGATGCGTTAGAAGCATGAACATTGGATAGCATATCGGCATGGAGGTTTACATTCTTTTTTCTGAATGATTTTCTTTTACGTCACGTGGTTATGACGTCATTAAAAAGACAAAAAGGCATTTTCTAACATTTCTCTTGCTCTGGTATCATGAATTTTGAATCAGTCTTAATTGAAATCTTGAGAATTGATAGAGTTAAAATTGAAGTGATGCATACTGCATGTTTGATTTGTCACGTGGTTATGACGTCATGAATACTAAAACAAGAATTATTTTAAAAATTCATATAAAATCGCCAATTAGATCAATGAACTTTAACTTTTCAAAAATGTCGAAAATTAGTACGTTCATAAGGGTTTGAAAATTTAAAGTTATTACGTCATTAAACATGGCAGATATTCATGTTTGATGGAACGCTTACTTGAAAATGTGAAAACAAACCTGTTCACATTCTCGAATATATTTTTTTTCTGGATTAATAGAATGTTAGCTAATCATGTCCTTCCAAAACAGATACTTTTCTTTAGTCACTTGATTTTGCCGTGGTTGAAATATTAAAATCATTCATTTAAATACGTATTCGCGCTTCAGCGTCATGAGTATTGTGGCAATCTAAAGCATACCTTCAGGAATTAATGTTTTGTCACTTGTTTATGACAACATTGATTTGTAAGCAAAATACATTTAAAAGAAACCATAAGAGTGGACATATTAACTTTAAATAAGTAATATTGCCGTGCCTTGACATGCGCAGAAAAGTTCAAGTGAGTACGTTATCAAACATGACCTATTCATGTTTTTCTTTATAGGGCTAATTCATGAAAATATATTAATTTGAAGAAAGAAATGAAAGCGGTCATTGGGTTGGTTGAGCAAGATCCGATTGTTCTTTTGCAGGAAAGAGTGCCTGCGTTGAATAGTGAATTGTGGTACATTTTTTTCTAATAGAGTCGCATTTACGATGAATTAGTAAAATTATACTAGAGCCAGAAAACCTATATGGATAACTTATTGCATTTGCTTTGACGGCTTTCTGCAAACCTTAAGAAAATGACAAATACATGTAGATCTACCTATTAATTTTTTATGTTTTCTAAATGTTTAACGGTTTCTTTTTATTAATCTGTAAAAAATAAGCAAATATATAAAGCAAATGAATAGTTGAAAGTTTCAAGACGTTTATAACGTTAATTACATAGAAAAAATTTTTTTCTTTTTTAAAATTTCAATTGTGGGTCAAATTGCAATGAATATTTGTTAAGTAATATGCTTACGAAGAAAAAGATATTAAATAAAGAATAAAAAAACTTTTAAAATTGATTGGCTTACGTAAGAAAAAAAAGTTGAGGATTGTATTAGTATTTTTTTCTGCATGATAGTAAACTGTTGCGTAATCAAATAAGGTCCATATATATGCTTTCTCAATATCTTCCTAAGAAGATGAAAATGAAAAAAAAAAAAAATAAAATAAAGCTTAATTTTGAACATAAGTATGTATTTATGATAATGATGATTTACGTATTGAATTAAACATTATTAGCCAACATTAATTCATTTCTTTGTTTTAACTGATATATTCAACACCTTTGAAATAAGCAAACGGAAAGCCGCTTCGTTTGTATCTTAAACAAACGACTTCTAGTTTTATTTTGCTATAACTCCTGCTCTACTCATGCTTTTGAAATGGAGTTTCATATACGGTCAGAGTTTGAAAAAAAAGGAATTGTCATGCTCAAGATCCATAACACTGGCATCAAGATTTTTTTAGTTATTCTTTTTTTCTTATGTTTTTTTTTATTCTGCAATAACTCCTGCTCTACTCATGCTACTGAAATGAATTTCATTGATGGACAGAGCTTGACATAAGGAATCGTCTTGCATAATGTCCATAAATCATCTGGCATCAATATTTGTTTTAGTTACACACTTTTCTGTCTGTCTGTCTGTCACACTTTTTCCATCATACTCCAGCAGGTGACACATATGTTCCAAGGATCGCTCTTCTTTCTTTAAAAGTCATCTCCTCTAAATCCATTCAGTAGGAGATAATACAACTTGGTATAAATGATCAATAGGTTGCTCACTACAAAATTTACTAAAATAAACTTGATCCTTGCAAAACTTTGGTTGCCATGACCTCTAACATCATTATATATAAAAAAGAAAACTTGACACCAAAAGCCATGGTTAAATTTCTCTTGACTCAACTGGTCACCTCGTGGCTCTCTACCGTAATTTTGAAAATAAAGTGTTCCCTGGAAAAAAATGAGGCCAGTAATGGTTCATTTCCTTATACACTCTACTACTACTACTATTTTAATACAGAAGATTTCAAACTTCCTTTTTTATGAAAGAAATGGTCAGAATTTAATCTCATTTGGCACAAATGGTCACCTTATGACCCTCTATCACAATTGCTATAATGAATATGATCTACTGAAAATGATGATATAGATGATTTCAAAATTATTGTTTCGCATTGATGACAACTTCATGGTCCCATACCATATTTGCTCGAGCATTTTGATCCTTTGGACTATGAGGCCTCTAGATAATTGACTTACATAATATGTATTTGCATCTAAAACTTGAATCCAGTTACAGCTGGATGTAACCAGGAAAAGTCAAGTGCCTTAGATAGTTTGAAATAAGCTTGTTCTGGTTACGATCTATAGCCACATGGCCCTATGTTTCTTTACTGGGGTGACCTCTGTAGTATGTGACAAAATATTTGACACATATTTTAGATTTTCAAAAACCTTGTCAAATGTCTTCACGTAATCTGAAACAAATATAACCTGTATCAGCTTCACAACAAGCGTGCAGAGAACTGGAGTAAGGTCGTGAAATGTATAGATGTTAGAAGTACGCAACTTATGAGTGAAGTTAAGGTACGGGCCTACCAACTGATCTACCAACTGGAGACTACCAATGGAGTAAGGTCGTGATCTCTATAGATGTTAGAAGTATGCAATCCCAGAGTAAGGTCGTGACCGCTATAGTTGCCAGAGATATGCAACTTATGAATATTAGATAGCAACTTATGATAAGCAAGGTATAGAACTACCCACTGGTCGTGATCTCTATAGATGTTAAAAGTAGGCAACTTATGACTGAAGTCAAGGTATAGAACTACCCACTGGTCGTGATCTCTATAGATGTTAGAGGTAGGCAACTTATGACTGAAGTCAAGGTATAGAACTACCCACTGGTCGTGATCTCTATAGATGTTAGAGGTAGGCAACTTATGACTGAAGTCAAGGTATAGAACTACTCACTGGAGTAAGGTCGTGATCTCTATAGATGTTAGAGGTAGGCAACTTATGACTGAAGTCAAGGTATAGAACTACCCACTGGAGTAAGGTCGTGACCTCTATAGATGTTAGAGGTAGGCAACTTATGACTGAAGTCAAGGTATAGAACTACCCACTGGAGTAAGGTCGTGATCTCTATAGATGTTAGAGGTAGGCAACTTATGACTGAAGTCAAGGTATAGACCTACCCACTGGAGTAAGGTCGTGATCTCTATAGATGTTAGAGGTATGCAACTTATGACTGAAGTCAAGATATAGACCTACCCACTGGTCGTGATCTCTATAGATGTTAGAGGTAGGCAACTTATGACTGAAGTCAAGGTATAGAACTACACACTGGAGTAAGGTCGTGATCTCTATAGATGTTAGAGGTAGGCAACTTATGAATGAAGTCAAGGTATAGAACTACCCATTGGAGTAAGGTCGTGATCTCTATAGATGTTAGAGGTAAGCAACTTATGACTGAAGTCACGGTATAGAACTACCCACTGGAGTAAGGTCGTGATCTCTATAGATGTTAGAGGTAGGCAACTTATGAATGAAGCCAAGGTATAGAACTACCCACTGGAGTAAAATCATGACCTCTATAAATATTAGAGGTATGCCACTTATCAATGATATCAAAATACTTACCTACGTATCGAATGGTGAGGATGTAAACTTTTTCCGTTATTTATCTTTTTTTTTTTCTTTTTTTTTTTTTTTTGCGAAGCCATCCCCAAAAATGTGTGCAACGAAAACAAGTTTGTTTCACTTGAGTGAATCAAAAAGATACCGTGTGTCCAAAGTAAACAGTCAGTTTCGCTTAACGCTATTTCACGAAAATCCCACAGGCACACTCCAAGCGCAGTGAGTGCTATGATCCTTTCACACGTCTACTTGATCTCTATAGTTCCTGGTTAATGGGTTTTGTTACGGACAATTTATGCTTCATCATAATCCCAAGACTGCAGTCTGGGAAATATGTGGAACGAAGTAGCACTAAACTCATTTGAATGGCAAGTATTTCCATATTCAATAAATAAATAAAGATGTTTCAATGTTTAAGTCACGGACTTGAGGCAATGTGGCGATTATTTATTAATCTTCAAAAGCCTGAATATTCACTGGCAAGATCATGAGAAAAGTTTTACTTATACAGGCCATGCATCAATGTTACGCATCTATTAAGCAGGTTATTTTTCCTTTATATTTTCAATTTTTGGGGAACTTTTCTATAGTCGCATACACGAATATGTAGAAATTTCTTATTTTTTCAAGAAAAACGCAGTATGTTTATTTGTTGAAGCATAGTGAAAAATATATTGAACAGAATTGTTTTAAACGTTGCATAATGACTGGAAATGAAACTACAAACAATTATGTGAAATAAAATAAGGTATTGATGGGCTTGATTTTGAGTTATCTGCCGTTGAAAATGACATAAAAGGACAAAAAAAATCTCACTTTCAGGAGCAGATAACTCAAAAGGTAAAGCGGTGACCCCCATTGTTTCCATGAATAAATTTCTTATGAAATTCTCTATAATCATGAAAAGTTTTAGAAAATTATCAGTTATATATAGTTTTTATTTTCCTTCTTTATATATATATATAGAGAGAGAGAGTGATCAGTGAAAAAAAAACATAATAAATAATTGGATAAATAAAGTAACTCTTTTCCGCACATATATAATATATTTATTATAAATAACACTTTAAATCCAGTGAAACAAAACATGCCCCCAATACCACAACACAAACCCCCCAGGATACCACAACCAAAACTGTAATTTTGTGCCATGATGGATAAGTTGTGTCTTGCGACGTGACAGCCAGTGCATGACATTTATGCCGTCGAGGGGAGGCAACGACAAGATTAACTATGCATTTTATGGGCTAATAATGTGAAGGAATTCGGGGGATAATGCCTTAACTAGAAATGAAATATATCCAGATGCACAGGTTCATTCCCTGAATGATATATCCATGAAGTTTCAAGTCTGTAGTACAAATACAATTAGAGTTATGTGTGTCACAAACTAAAAATTTCATATTTTCACAAAATCAAAGCCAGGTGCACAAGACATGCCTGAATAATATATCCATGAATTTAAAGTCTATAGTACAGATACAATTATGTTTTTTGTGTATCTAACTTAAAATTCCATATTTTCACAAATTCAAGGCCAGTAACTCTGTCAACGGCAGCGGTGATTCGATGAAAATACCCAGGTGCATAAGTTCATGTCCTGAATAATATATCAATGAATTTTAAAGTCTGTAATACCAATACTGTTAGAGTTACGCGTGTCACAAAGTTTCGGGTAGGATGTACGGACGGACGGACGGACAAAGACAATATATAAGCCCCCTCCCCCTTTTGGTTGGGGCACAAATATCGTTCCTTACAGGCCAGAATGGACGCAAGCTTTCATTCTGCGGTCGTAAACCCGATCCTCTCCCGCATCGACATTCCAGGGGGTAACTTAAGGCCTGGTTACAACCAACTGCGTAGTTCGTACGTTTGTTGTTGTTTTTTTTGCTTTTTTTGGGGGGGGGGGGTCAAGGCCGCAACGTTTTTCTGAGAACGTGGGGAGTGAGTGGCAACAGCAGGGAGGGAGTACGTCTACGCACGTCACTCGCACGGTTTGCGCAAGGTGTAAGTACGTGGCTGTGAGCGGTTGCGTGCATCGTACATTTCGTGATACAAGATAAATCCATATTTACATACCAAATATCATAAACCCTCTCATTTGAATGAACTAAACTTGTGAAACAATCAATTTGAAATTGCCAATACAATTCTGCGATTTTAAAATTATCTCGATTACAGGAGAGCAACGTTCGTTTCAATGTGGATCAAAATATGCATCAAAATTCCATTGCAGTGTTTAATGTTGTCATAATTTGACATTATTGGGGTCTTTATTTCGTCTGATATACTGGTATGATAATTTCGTTTCATATTTTATTTATTTTACATTGATTACGAAACAAATTCTCACAACTTATATAAATCACTCTCGATGACTCTGGTGGCGGCGTTTGTGGTCAATATTGTGGAAGGAAACCAGAGAGCCCGGAGAAAACCCACATGTCTGGACGGGCAACCACTGAACCCTCTCATATACGTGACCAGATATCGAACCCGGAACGCATTGTTGAGAAGCAAAGCGCGTTACCAATACGCTATCTCGGCATTCACGCCCGAAAAGTATTTGCAACTTTTTTTTAGGAAAACTGCTGGCCTTACACCCACTCCATTCGGCGAATATTTTTTCATTTATTTTTTAATGACAGCATCATTTGATGACACATATGGGTAATTAAAATCATTTTTACACATATTCATCACTAAGCATAAGTTAAACTCGTCTTAGAAAGCTCCTAAAATAAGCTATTTTCCATACCCCTAAAATTCGTTGCAAATATCATTCATGTTTTTATTTTAATTAAGCATTTATATGACTTATTGTCCAGGAAATGGCGACGTTTATTTCTGCTGTCTGCATAAAATATTCTGCAGTTTGTGTTAAAAAATATTTTAAGGTAAAAGCTTTTGTTTGAAAAATATATCAATTTAAATAATTCAGATAAGTTTGACCTACCAAATAGCTATTCAAATACGAGAATTGGAAGGGCATCTTAAGCCTTGCTCCGAATTCACACAAGAGGTCACATGATGTCTTAATTTGAATATTACAGCATGGCTGACATTTGTTTTTATTAAATGGGACATCAAAAACAGTTCGTCTCATCGAGTTCTCACACGCAAACGGTGTAAAGGTAAGATACCTTGAAAACTTATACCACGCATGTCGTATATAATGAATCCATTAAATGCACCAAAATACGTAACAGGTATCACAAGTCAAGGCATTTTGATTTTACATTCATGGGAGCAGGTGCAGTTACTGATGCTGATATATTTTAAAAGAAATCGGGACAAATCGTATGTTACATCACCAATTATTCCTCATGCCATTGTAGTGCATATATGTACATTATGAACGTTACCAAACGCATACAAAAGAAAAATTATGTGGAAATGAAATGGAAACACTGTCGTCTGACGTAGATAAATAGTGACCAGGGATAACGATACTGAGAATGTAACCGGGTGATAGAATGTTCGGTTGTCCAAGATCTCCTTTGCTTGACGACAGTTTCAGGACTGTCTGGTCCAATATTTAATGTTACGATGCACTTTAATGCAATGTTTTGTTGTTGTGGGTGTTTTTCTTTAAAGATATAGTTCCAAAATGACTGGGTGGATGTTAAACCGGAACTAAAGAAAAGAATTTTATTATTCTTAATTAAGCGTGTTTTATACCTTATCACATGCAGAAACGAAATAAATAGGCATCTTTTGCATAGGATTATTACGACAGCATCGTGACACTGCAACAATCGAAAGAACATTTTGTCAGCCCGCGTGTGGTACCTGGTTTCCGTGTCGGTACTGAAAAGGATTAGCGCAACGGGATCTTTATAATGATCGAGGAAATAACAGCCTTGATGCCTTAGTCGATATTCGACTCCAATCTACTGTTACTCGATGAGGCTGCATGTTAATTTGACAGCGGGCATAGTAATTAATGAAAGGCTCGCAAAGAAGTCGTGCCATAATCCACCACGTTCTTGCCAGATACGGAAATGACTTCTCAATCAATGGTTAATGGCTTTGACAAGATGGCTTTCATTCTGAACATCATATTTTTGCCTCTACTTTTCTTTCCCTTTTATATTACATGTACTTGGAGAGATTTCAAATCGGCCTCGTAACAAGTCAAGGCGTTAAACTGAAATGTCAAATATACTGTGGGAATTTATCCCCTCTACATCAAACTCGTTGAGGTTGCAATAATTTGAATTTCAGAACCAAATGGCATTGGGATGACATGAAGATAACGTGCATAATAAATCTCTCTGACAAATGCAATTAACATCTGGATAATAGCACGGACTGTACACGGTTCTCTTTTGATAATCGCGAATATGTTTACCGTACAAATGATGCGTTTAAGTCCAACTTGCCTCTTGCAGAAGTATTTTCAAAGTTCAAAACAAACGATATCGCATTTTGATGTAAAGCCACAATCGATGAAGCCCTTTTCTGAATCAAGTTGTGCTATCTGCAAGCTATTTATCGATGACTCCTTAACTTTGTTGAATAAATTGTAATGCTCAAGTAAAAGGGATGTTTTAGGGCCTCGAAAGTAGTTTATTCTCTCAAAAGACGTCTTTTAATATGCCACTTCATTATTCCTTGTTGGGATGATATAAGAGAGCAAACTGAAGTATGGTGTCCTAATTTAATCATCAAATATTTCATCATAATTTAAAAAAATACAAACTACATGTATTTCAAATAATTCATAATAGACACGAACAGAATAAAATATTTAAAGTATCTCAGAATTATTTTTATGTAGCACAACGAAACAAGCATGACAAAGCTTTGTCAAAATACAGACAACAACACCATGTGAGTATTCAATAGATTCATTGATTGTCGTCTGTGATATTCAGACGCTTAATTTTTATATACTCAATACAACGAAAAGCGTTTGTCTGATTCGATTTAAAGCAGAAATGGTGTTGCCAGTAAGCGATATAGTAGGAGAAAGCAGATATAGGTGACATGTGGATGCTCTATCAGTAGGGCTCGATTACAGTAAGGCCGTGGGTGAATCCAGCCAGGTTATCTTGAAAACCGTTAACATCTTTCTGCCGTTTTTGCCGATTAAGTCTTAAAAAACAGGGTTGATAGCAACTCAATGCTGTTGTAGAACATATTCTGCGTCCAAAAACATTTCGGGGCTATCAGAGCTACAGATAACCTTCATATAATGGGTATTTACTCTATGACTTATAATGGGTATTTGGGTATTTGTGCAATTCAATAGGGTATTTGTGCAATTGGGTTCTGATAAATGTGAATTAGGTATTCTATATTATTTGTATACAGCTGCCAACATTTTAATTAAGTTTTCAGAAAATGTTTTGCTTTTTATTACCCCATGATTCTTCAAACTATTGCTTTTTTTGCCAAAATTAATTGGGTAAATATTCAAATACCCTGCTTATCTGTTACTCTGTGGCTATATTTAGACACTAATTGTTCCTACATTTACTGTTTGTTTTCTGTGATTACTCTTATACTCTTAGTGATGTTTATTATTTAGGCTTATTTCAGTACGTTTGCATTACTGTATTGATGAGTTTTTATTTAATGCTAGAGATAAAGTGTGAAAAAAACTGTTGAAAAAGGCAACTGCGCTGCGAGTCAATCGCAATTAATTTTGAGACATTGGCTGGAATTTCGTCAGTAGAAATTAACTTTAGTTTACCGTGCCTACTAATTAAATACAGGTAATTGCTGCTGTCCTGCCCTCACTGTGGATTCTATATCGACTGCCATTGCTGATGATAATGATGATCTAAACTTGAGACCACTTAGAGCTCTCAGGTGGACAACAATGTCATAGGATGTGTCGATTACTTCTCCACTGCATCCTCTGGTTGGCGGGGTTAGTAGTCAGGTCTCATGATGGCTTTCCTCTAAACAAATCAAACAACTGCCTCGGAAGCTCAGCTGGTATTCTTGCTAGGAAACATTAACTTCGCAGTGATATTAAAGCTGTTCGTCAACAGATAATCGGTAGAAATTAAAAAGTTCTACTTTCCCCCGTTAATGTTGGTAAAATCCTTGTTTCCTGACAAATAAACTCGGAAAATGTAGTTATTTTAGTCCATTAAAACAAATGTGTTTATCTGCCGTATTTACGCAAGTCAAAGTAGGTTGATTATACACACATTGGGTTTATTGGCATTGCTTTATAATGTTACCATCTTTTATCAAATTTACTATAATATACAAAATAAATGGGACAATATTACTTTAACACCAGTTTCACTCAGTGCTTTCAGCGCTTTGATTAGTTTTTCTATGATAAGAAACCGTGTCGTTTCTTGCAAAAATGTTAGGGGCAAGCAACTTACTACTCGATGCACTTAGTGCAAGGACATATCTTAATCATACATAGCAATCAATGCAAATCGATGAAAAATTATATATCGGCATTGGGATTGCACCGTATTTTGCAGTATGTTTTATCACAATCTTACTTAAAGCAAGAAATAGCTTATAAAAGATATTCGACGTTCGACGTAAGAAATAAAGGAAAGATATGAAAGTTAAAGAAAGTATAAGATGCTTGCAAGTTTTAAATGGTCTTTGATTTTAAAATAATGCCAGAAAACGTATGTTCGCTCAATATAGATGTAAACTATAGTCAATGAAAAAAAAGAAAGAAAGAAAGAAAGGGACAAAACATGTTACATAAGCGAAATATAAAAAAAAAATCCGCCTGTAGTATCCGATCTCAGGGCATTTAGTTAAGCAGACGAGCAGTTTACCAACTTCGTCACGGAGCCTGTTAGAATAGACTGCTTATGTAAGCTAACTTTTACACTGCGAGTTTTTTTTTATAGTCATAAAAATGATGGCAAAATCAGAGGACACAAACTAAACAGAAATGAAAGAGATTGACATGCACCACTTTTTTGAAATTAAAATTCAGTTTTTTAAATATATATTCCATGAACTATATTGGTTACTTTCACTATTAAGACTACCTCGCTATTAAGACCACTTTCCTTCGGAACCGATGGTCTTAATAGCGAGGTTTTACTGTACATGTTAACGTTAACAAAATATCTGCATGAAGACAGGTATATTTCTGCAAATTACAATATACATATCGAGTTCTGATGAATATTTTTCGTGTTAAATAACGAAAGGCACGGGAAGTGACTTACCCACGAAATCCAAGTTTTAGAGCGCATGGATAATTTCGTATATGTTCGAAAGATGCACTAATCTTTCACTTTTGTCTGCGAACATGACAAATATTCAAGTAAGAAGGCGGCTGAATATGGATCATGGCTATTGGCATTGGTATGAATAATCGAGGCAAGGTCTCGCAGAGACAGGTGGGACATCATCATGGAGTATCGCAGTGTCAATGACATGATGTAGCAACAGTACAGGCCATACGGAAACATTTTACAAAGCAGGAGATCTACAATCGATTCACGGGACAGATATTTTGTTGTTTAAGCTTATTGTGTTTTTCAGAATGCCACCACGTTACGTAAACCTACACAAGGACTTCCTGAACATCACGAGGTACGATTATCCAAGCTAACGGACAGGAATCGCCTGCATGCGGCTTGAATGAATGCTCGTAGTTCATCAATACGTACCTCTAATTGACGTGGGCACATGAGCATAACAGATAAATGACACCAGCATTGTTTTCTGACGAGTTGTTGTTCTGTGTGGAAAAAACGCGTCAAAGTTTGGAGGTCAAGAAACGAGCGATTTGCATGTGCCTGTATAGCTGAGCTTGATCATCTTGTTTGATCATACTCAGCTGCCATTTGCTCAGATTTTTCATTTTCATGGACGTCAATGCCCGTACACATAGGTCTCATGCCAGCAACCATTACCTTAAGACAGAAAGTATTGACTGTATGGCCAGCTCAACCCACGGATCTCGTTGCCATAATACTCGATCTTGAATACAAAGAATATATCCAGTTCCAAATAAAATAATTTTGCTAATCGTCATGTATCAGTTTTTGATCATACAGCATCCATTTGTCCGTTACACATAAACATTTTTTGTTTAAGTATTTCAATGTTTTATAGGTTTAGGAAACAATGACCTTTCCTAAAATAGCTTTTATTCATTTCCATTGCAATACTTAACATCGGCACAATCTGTTAAAATGTCTATGTATGAGAACACGAATCTATTAAGACCTAAACTTTACAGTAAACGTCGGATGTGTTCACAAAATGTGGACGTTAGGTAAATTAATAGAAGAATCGTGCAGATTCTAGAATCAAACAAGCATTCTGTCGTTATTCATATTTTCTCGACGGTATTCAGTACTGTATATATATATTGTTTACTTTTATTAAGTACTGTATATATATTAGTATCTCCAATTAAAATGGGTTTTCACTTCCGTTGGCGCATGTGCAAATTGGTATTGCAGTTGAATGTAAAGTTGTAATTGTAATAATCTTCAGTGACCGATATTTTTCTATCTGCTTGGGGATATCAAATACGTGATTTATGTTTGTTGTAAATAGTTTCCAGTGTAATTGATCATATTTAATAAGTTATAAGTCAGTAGATGTTTGTATTTTAATGATGTTTTTTATACATATAGGTCATGACCTACTTATCGCTTCGTTCGTCGCTCTGGACATTGCATACTTCATGTCTTCTGTATTGAGCTTGTAATTATACATAGTAGTTTAATTATTACATGACGGGTAATGTTTATCTTCTTAATATGTAACCGCAATATGAAGAACGCTTGGTGTAGTTAATACAGTAAAATTGTCTGTGTAGTGCTGCTGCTCTGATACAGTAATTACCTTAAAACAGCCTTATTCACCACGCCTCTGAAATAAGCTCAATCGGTAAGAGCGTCAATCAACACTTTTTCCCATCAAGAGGTCATGAGTTCTAATTCTAGCTGGGACCTTTTTTTGTTCTTATCTTTTTTTTAAATTCTTCAGTTATATTTGTATAGTTTGTTTTAAGTTCTAGTTTTATGGGGCCGCCGTGGCCGAGCGGTTGCAGTCGTAGACTACAAATCTCTCAGCCCCTCACCGCTGTGGGTTCGAATCCCGGTAGGACTTCGGATTTTTCATGTGAGGAAGCCTTCCAGCTGGCTTGCGGTAGGTCGGTGGTTCTACCCGGGTACCTCTGTGTACTCGGGGTCTTCCTCCACCTGTAATTAGCTGGACGTCGCTATATGATTGAAATACTATCGCAGCGACGGTAAACATCCATTATTTTGCTTTTGTAAATTTGCATTTGTTTTTTTTTTATTTAAACATAAACATAAATCAAAAATAAAATTTAAAAAAAAACTTTAAAAATCGACCTCTCTGTATATAAATAATATAAGGAGAAGTCGATTTTTTTTAAATTAAATTCTTAATTTTAAGAAAATCGACCACTCCAGATGTTTTTTTTTACCCATGCATTCTTCATCTTAGATGTAATGTTTTCGCTGTCAGGATTCAAAGTTAAATTTCACCTACAAGATGCATAAAATATATGGAAAATGCTACTGAATTTGAAGTCATATTTTTTAAGCATAGTGAGACCCGGGACTCGTGCAGAGAAAATAATATAAAAATATGCCTTATATAAAGAGAGGTCTTTTTTATGAAAATCCTGTGCATAGACAGGTTATATTATAAGGTCAAAACAGTAGAAAAAGAGAAAGAGAGGGGGCAATGTGCTTATCTATAAACCGTCCATAAAGAATTTTTTTTAGCCTTTTCTTGTTATATGTACGTTTAAAATATTTTTCTCGGGTTTGAATTGCATCTCTTTAATTTTGACATTATTTCAAGATAGATATATGCCAATAATTAGTAAACATTTATTATTTTTGTTTTCAGAGAATATTTTGGAATGAAACTTGCACATCTAAAATGACAATAATTTCAAAGACAAATGATTTTGAAAAATGACCAGCCGTTAGATTGTAAGTATTGATAGTCTAGGTAATTTGTCATATGGTGTTGTTTTTTTTTTTTTTGTTGTTTTTTTAGTTATAAACTTAAATGGCTCGGAACGCTTGACCTCAGTACTCATGATTAAGTTCGTAAATCGCAGTAAAACCCGCCAATTTGGTCAAATGATGTTTATGATCCTATTGTTTTTTAACCTACAGAATAGTCTCACGCAACAATCACCTACTCAAACAATTAGAAGTCCTCTTGTGTCATGGTAATAGCGAGCTGAATCCTATCATCACGTGATCAAAATTACAAAAAGTTAACTATAGGAACGATAAGCGGCGGCGAATACGGATGTTAACCCTTTCCCTCATATAGACTCATTTTGACCCTTTCCCTCATATAGACTCATTTTGACCCTTTCCCTCATATAGACTCATTTTGACCCTTTCCCTCATATAGACTCATTTTGACCCTTTCCCTCATATAGACTCATTTTAACCCTTTCCCTCATATAGACTCATTTTAACCCTTTCCCTCATATAGACTCATTTTAACCCTTTCCCTCATATAGACTCGTTTTGACCCTTTCCCTCATATAGACTCATTTTAACCCTTTCCCTCATATAGACTCATTTTGACCCTTTCCCTCATATAGACTCGTTTTGACCCTTTCCCTCATATAGACTCATTTTAACCCTTTCCCTCATATAGACTCGTTTTGACCCTTTCCCTCATATAGACTCATTTTAACCCTTTCCCTCATATAGACTCGTTTTGACCCTTTCCCTCATATAGACTCATTTTAACCCTTTCCCTCATATAGACTCATTTTGACCCTTTCCCTCATATAGACTCGTTTTGACCCTTTCCCTCATATAGACTCATTTTGACCCTTTCCCTCATATAGACTCGTTTTGACCCTTTCCCTCATATAGACTCATTTTAACCCTTTCCCTCATATAGACTCATTTTGACCCTTTCCCTCATATAGACTCATTTTAACCCTTTCCCTCATATAGACTCATTTTGACCCTTTCCCTCATATAGACTCATTTTGACCCTTTCCCTCATATAGACTCATTTTAACCCTTTCCCTCATATAGACTCATTTTACCCTTTCCCTCATATAGACTCATTTTGACCCTTTCCCATATAGACTCATTTTGACCCTTTCCCTCATATAGACTCATTTTGACCCTTTCCCTCATATAGACTCATTTTACCCTTTCCCTCATATAGACTCATTTTAACCCTTTCCCTCATATAGACTCATTTTGACCCTTTCCCTCATATAGACTCATTTTGACCCTTTCCCTCATATAGACTCATTTTAACCCTTTCCCTCATATAGACTCATTTTGACCCTTTCCCTCATATAGACTCATTTTGACCCTTTCCCTCATATAGACTCATTTTACCCTTTCCCTCATATAGACTCATTTTGACCCTTTCCCTCATATAGACTCATTTTGACCCTTTCCCTCATATAGACTCATTTTGACCCTTTCCCTCATATAGACTCATTTTGACCCTTTCCCTCATATAGACTCATTTTGACCCTTTCCCTCATATAGACTCATTTTGACGCACTCAATAGGTACCACATAACACCTGATCTGCAGAAAACCACAGTTAAACCTTACCAAATTTAATTACAAAATCCTCATTTCCAGACCACTGAGGAGCAGCGAACAGCATAAAACCTGATCAGCCTGCGAGTTACTCGCATAGGTCTTTTCATGGTTTCCTCTATGAGGGAAAGGGTTAAAGGCTAGAAACCCTGATGTTTAAGCCTTGGGAATCTGCAAATAATAAAGCATTTCTGTGAACTAAGTAAATTTACGAACATAACTTAGAAATATGTTTTAAACTTGCTTTGAAATAGAACATTCATAAATATATAAGAATGGTTGTTTATTCATTGTTGTCAGTGTTTGATTGATTAATTTTGAATTTTGAACACTGGTTAAAGTAAGGCATGTAACTCATTGTGCTCGTGCAACCTGTGCACCATTGTAATGGTTGCTTACTTGCCTTCGCCAGCCCGAAGGATGTTGACGGTGCTTCTCGGGTGTCCTGTTATAAATGTTCGAGCGGTATATTCTTGATTTTATTTTAATGTATCGTACTTTCAAACTCGATTCTTTAATAGTTCTTCAGATATTGCATTTTAATATTTCATTAATTTATCCTCTTAGGTATTACAGTCAAGAAGCAGAAGAATTGCGAATATAACATTCACAACTCACAAAAATTATAATTCTCATAACTTACAGCTCTAACCTATCACGGACGTGTAATGGCAAGTTTGAGACGAAAAGAGCTATTAGTATTCAATACCACATATTGGTAAGTTCAGTTGTGTGTGCCAGTATATAACATATACTCAAAAGAATTTCGAAACGTCCACCTAGATTTGAGGGCTCACAGTTTCCGAATACAACCACGGTGCGTTACTTACTCTGTAAAATCTATGTAAATATCTCAAACTAGCTCACGAAAGAAGAGATAATAGTCTAAGAAATATTGAAAGGCCTGTATCTCAGAATGATTAAGTTTATATATATATGTAATTTCCACACTTACTTTACGTGAAATCGTGTAGTATTTTCATCTTTATTGACTTATTTGTATTAGCATACTATACATTCTCCGTGATATTCAAACTGATTTGTATCACTGACTGTTAACATATTTTAGATGGCACATATATGATACTTTTGTCAGTTATAATGCATATAGTTATTTCTATTTCCAGCCTTAATTAACTATATCTTATGTATTTTATTTTCAGATAATTGTGACATTATAATTTATTTGTTCGAAATTCTGTATATGATGATGTACTCTATTGTACAAATCTGAATAAAAGTCTGTCTGTCTGTCTGTCTGTCTGTCTGTCTGTCTGTCTGTCTTATAATATTGTACAATGTACCACATTATAACTAATACCTAATTTTGTTTGAATTAAATGCATAAACCTGTAAAATTTCATTTCTGTAAAATTATGAAAAATCTATAAGTGTACGGTTAGAAATTCCTTTGACTGCATATTGTATATCTGTTAGACCGGTTTATTGCTTAATGTACTGGTAAGATTTTGAACATATATTGTACCAAAATTTGTTTCTCTAAAAAAGCTGCAATTAAATAATTGGCCATTAGTCATGAGAATCATATGAAATCAATTATTTTTAGCAGCATGCTAATGATTGTTTACTGTATTAACAGGATACGGTTAGCTTCAAGTTGAATGTTCTATGCAAAACCGTGTAATTAATGAAATTCACTCTACCGTTGAATTGGTTGTATCTGGACCTGGTATCTGGACCCACACCCCGCAAAATTTCTTAAAACGGATCAGAGTAGCAGTTTACCTTGATAATTTTCATTGCTCTAAGAAACGTATAAAAGGAAGGTTACATACTTTTTTATGTCTTTTTGGAAAAATCTTTACGTGTTTCGGATTGTATTCTACTTTATTATTATTATTATTATTATTATTTTATTTATTTATTTACTTATTTATTTGAAATAATGTGTATGAAAAAAATACACCAAAAAAACTTAATCGATATTTTATTCATTTTAAAGTTTCCTCCGCAGACAGTTGGAGTTCGATGCGCATATCTCTTTTCAAAGTTTTAAATTGCTGGTCAAAGTAGGAACAAATCAAGGAAAAAAATCTACGTATAATGCCACTTAAAATTCTTATTACTCGACAAAGAACCATGTGGACTTTCAGTGTTCAAAATGTCCATATCACCCATGATAAGTAATGTCTATGACCTCACAACCGCCTTCACTGTACACATTACCAGCACGCAAGATTACAATCTCAGTAAAATCATACCCTAATTTAGCTCCTCTACTATCCGCGATTAGGATCTGTCATCTCCTTAGGGGTCACGTCAGATTGACCTTTTAAGTAATTTTATATACATAAACAAGTGCTCGCTTCAAAACCAATTAAATAGCGCATTTTTAACTGACTTCGATAAAACTTTTGTCACAAGGCTAGAAAAATGTAAAGCTTGACCGGGACGCGAACCCGGGGCTTTTGCTTACAAGGCGAATGTTCTACCGAATGAGCTAACCGGCCGCTTACACATCTTTCTACCCTATTGAGAGATTGATGCGGTTACTTCCCCCCGATATACCGAACGACTCTGTAGCCGCTGATTTGATTGGCTGATACAAAGGTCAATCTGAGACGACCCTCTATTCGATGTGGTCAGATCCAGTTAGCATACTAATTCTGATTTTAATGAGATTGAGTACTAAAAAAGACTGTTACGGGAATAAAACGTCTCTGTTATTAATACGCCTAAATCCCCGATGTGCGGATGTATAGCTAAACTAAACATTGATACTTGTAGTTTTGTTTGTGTTCTGATGGCGTATTTCAGTCTACTTCCACGGTATAGTTTGTATCAGGCAAGGAAATGTCAAAAGTTCATTGTTTTCTTTTTCAGTATCGATAAAACAGTGAGAAACTATTTTAGTTGGAATCAGTGAACTATCGGATAGAGCACCGTGAGCGAACATTATATTGCTATAAAGGAAATTGACGATAGGATAAGTCGAATTAATGTTCTATCAGATTGCTTTTTAAAAAGTTTATCCTGCAGTATTTCATATGCTACAGTTTCATCTCCGTGCAACAGATTAGCTTTACAAATTGTCTAGATAAAATTGGTTCCCAGTGTTTTGGACCATGTGAAATTACATTGGCAAATTTAATCCGCTAGATTATCGATGACCAAGTCCGACGCTATTCAGGAAATACCGTAATACATCTAAATAATTACCACATCTACTGAAAAATCTGATTTCTACAAGGAAATTTATCAGCTGACATGCTGACACTTCTCAATAACCCAATTGAAAAAAAATTCCAAGTAATATCTCTCAAGTTGTTGAATCTGAGATCGAAATTAGAGGCCCATATTTATTTCCAATTCACTTTTAATAACACAATTCCATTCAAGTGAATTGAAAAGTACAATACTTTGTTTGGATGAACTGTAAAATGCTACATTTGTATACTGAATTTATTTATTTCATTTTTATGGTATGGATCATATCTTTCTTAATTTAGACTTTATTATAAACATAAGCCAAAGATCTATTCATAGAAATATGAAACGTTCCGAAATAACGTTTTTCTCCCGTGATGAAAAAAAAAAAAAAGAAAAAAAAAAAGATCTTGCAGACGCTTTACAGTATCACTTATAAAGGAGATTTGTGATCTAATGAAAGAAATATATATTAATTTTGTTTTAATCGACAAGAAATTGAAGTAAAATTGATATTCGCAATTTACACATCTAACGTTATCTCGCGGTCACGTGATCGATCGTTCCCATACAAGCTTCTCTTGACTTGCTCTCTTCCTATATCAGAGTTGTGAATCTTTGTTAGGTTATCAGGTCCATGCATAAACAACAGGATAATAAAAAAGTAATTATGTATGTACATGTATATAAGCATTTAAGAATTATTTAGCACTTAGAAATTGAAATAAAAAGGTAAATGTTTAAGTATTATTTAACGTCACGTTTTTTAAGGTATTACCTAGCGCTACGTAATTTAAAGGCCCATTATTCTTCTTAAAGCAATGTATATTCTTCGAACAGAATAGCAAATTGTAAAAATAATTAAAATACATAACAAACTAATCAACTCTGTGTAAATGCTTTTAAAGATAGCATTAAATGACAAAAGAAGAAAAAAAAAGATGTGAACACTTGCGTGTTTTGCTTTCCTTAAGAGAATTTAATTAAAATGAAGATGCGTGACAATTTAAACTATATCTCTTTTTTTCACTTTTTTTCTTTCTGTTCTTCCTCATGTTCAAAAAATATTAACGGTGGCGGTTCGCGAGTTATACGCGCTATTTTTATTAAATTTACTGTCGTTTCGTGGTTTTGGATCTCCTTGATTTTTCCGAATATCTTATTGTATCTCTCCGAATACAGCCAATAGCATTCATCATATGATTTTATCCATCTCAAGCTTTTCAAAGCTTTATCTTAAACTAGTTCCCCGGACTTGATTTTAAGACAGCCAATCTATCAGACCAGACTGTTGGGTGCTTTTTCATGTCGAATACTGTCAAAGATAAATGCTGAAACATAATGACAAATCAAGTGCTGACCGCAAAATTATACTAAGTGGATATATAAACAGAAGAAGAGGGGAAGTTTTGTGGCCAACCCTAGATATCTACAAATAGAAAATTGGAATTATTAACAGCGTTGTAGATATATTTCATGATCGGCGCATGAAAGAAGGTACATGTATTTAAAAAAAAACTACAAGCGTACGTTTTGTATTAAGGTCAATTTCATATCATTTTCAAATCACAAATAAAAATGCACAGTGCCTCATTCGTGACATAGGGTTCAGATAAATGGTGAAGAAGTAATCCAGAATAGTAACTGAGGTTCATATTCTCATATTTGTAACACACAGACGTTGCAATGGGAATGCAGTAAAATATTATAAACTTACAGTTTATACAGTCGTGGTTTTTAATGTAGCACATCCATGTCGTGGTTTGTTAGTTATATAAAATACCGATAGTCATAAATGCGATAGTTATTCAAGAGTGCAGAACATATCTTAAAGGGGGAATAATCCGCAATTGATAAAATGAAATACCCCTGATTTTTATAGATGGTACTGAAAGGGATAAATATTGATAACATTGTTTGTTATTCCAATTCCTTCCCCTGATTGGATTTGTTCCAAGTTATGGCAGACTTAACAGTTAACACTGCCATAATATCTAAGCTTGAGGGTTCTGTTACGCGAAATTACATTTCCTATTTCCCATATAATGGTTCATTAAGCAAAATAGCGAAATAAATCATTTTTATTTTTATGCGATCCACTTCTGAAACACATTATACCTGTCGTTACATGAACATAAAAAAGTTTAAGTCGCATTGTTGAGTGCATTGTTTATATCAAACCTAACGTAAGTAACCACACGCACTATTCCATTTACTTTCATAATGAGTGGACGTTTATTGGATATATTCCAATAACTTGTTGTGCATTTAAAATGAAGCTAAGTGTTCATTCTTTGTGAGTCGTCATCTCGGCTATACTCTCTCTAACATTCATTGTCAACCAATTGCCAAGGCATTTCACAGGCTTCTCTTTGACAGTTGGTATGATATTTCCATCGACCCGGAACCTGGCGCTCTCGCTGATCTTCACTTTTCTCAACACCATGCTTCTTGACTTTGTGGGCTTGACTGTCATTATTGCCAATCGATGAACTACTTGATATCCTGCAGCATCCATCTACCCTCCACGTACGCTAGTGGTGATCGTCATAACATCCGTCTATCCAAAACTGCCATAAATCATCCCCTCAACGTTAAGAAGAGATATGGTTCTAAATTGATTGGGATATTTGACTCCTCCTCTTTCGGAACGAAGCAACCCTCTGCCAAAAGCCACTCATCGCACAAGATACCTTTCGTCCACAGTACCTTGGAAAAATTATCCGCAGCCTGTGCAGGGGTCTAGGACAGTGTTTTTAAACCTTGCACGAGAGACCATTTGGTTTTGGAGCTGACTCTACCCTGGAGTTTTTGACGATGGTTTTGATATCTTCAATTCTTGGTTCACCTACGTCTAACTCGTAATCTAGGGCCTCGGGTTGATGATGCTTATCACATTCATTGAGCTCTTCTTCTCTTCTAAGGTCACTAAACATGTCCTTCACATATTGGTTGGCTTCATCTTTGGTACGGTCCAGCTTGCCTGATGTTTTGTCTCCCAGCAAGCGGGACACAAAACGGAATGGAGCGCTTGTTCCTCCAGATCCTGCTCCTACTCAGTCTAACTAAGTTACCTTGCGCGTGGTATAAGATTCAGCACCGGTGCACATCCCATTTTTGACTGGTGAATCTTCAAACCTCGACCAATCTTACACACCTTGCCGCAACTTCCGCATGTTCTTGTCTTGTCCATGTTCTGTGTTGTTGTTGGTTGATCGAGCGTGTTCATTACCGTTGTCTGGCTGCTATGTCGTCCATCCTCCCCCGCTCTCGCACGACCTTGGGGGTATCTCATGATGTACCTTTCTATTGCGGGTAGATTCTGGACTTCCTCGCGGGATTGGTACCCTGGTCTGCTAAGCCATTCTACCCCCTTGTTTCCAGTCTCTCCTGGTGTCACTTGTCTCTCCGAGTTGTCACTGTTCTATTCCCAGTTGTCAGCTGGTCTTTCCCAACAGTCATGGTTAACAATCAAGTATTTAGGTCAATCATACAGAACAGTTCTGTAGCTTATTCCATCATCAGGATGGTGCTTTCTTCTTCGGACCTTTCGGTGCTACCCAGGACATTCTCCAGAGGTGCACCGACTGCGATGACCAGAACCCAGTCTGGAACAGCTTCAGCGACCCCGCTGCCAGCAACCAGTTAATATGGTGATGGCACGGTCCTTGCAAGTGTCCTAGTGGTTCTTCTGCCACTGTTCTGCCAAGATTAAAGTAATTAAGAAAAGTCAAAAAGGTATTAATGTGGTTTAAACTTGATAAATCGTTATTTGATTTCAGCGAAAACCTGTATATATGTAATGTGTATACTTTTCCACAAGTATCGCAAGTTATAAATCAAAGTTCTTTTGAGTTCTTCGAAGAAATCGAATCAAATACAGAATACTCTAAGCGGTTAGGACAGATCAAATGGTTACTGGATACACTGGATACAAATTGTTCAAATATTTTTTTACCGCAGATGGCCAATATAAATTTATTCATTAGTCTTATGTCAACAAAGTCTCCTTCAATAATTAATCAAGTGCAAAATAAACATACGTTTAAGATAAGAAATAATGACAATAATTCAATTATGAAACATTAGCATGTTTAAGTCATTGTATTTTGTTAAACTAAGTATTATCATTACATTATTATATATATATATATTATGTTTAATGCGGAATAAACAGATTAAAAAGTAAAGTATGGACATTATTGTTTCTATTGAAATAAACTGTTAAACTGTAAATTTACCACGTAATAGCTTTGCTCCATAGCAAAATAACAGCACATTTGAACACAGTCTGGCAAAATGTGGAAAACCCATCAGCGCTATGCTTATTCAAATTTCATATATTAATTCCAATTTCGATCTCTTCTTTTAGATATTTTCGCGGAAATATTGTTTCTCTTGGGAAGTTTATTAAATTATTTCTTTGCTTGTTTTAACTGTTTTGTTTCGAGATTTAGCGTTTTCCAACTATTTTTATCAACATAAATATAAAAAAGTATTTTATTCTTTTTCAAAATATAAATACACAGCATTTTTATATCAAATGTAGTAGAGGTAATTATGATAAAACAACTGGTTAAGAAACGGTATCTTTATGTCAATGTTATTTATATATAATTCCATATTTTGTGGCTGTATTCGTTAAACTCCCTACATAATTAATTTTAAAAAAAAATGATAAACATTTCCGAGTTGCCATAGTCGCCGACTCACTTAATAAGCCTCTCAGTGCTTTTGGGTCGGGTTACTTATTTTTAAATTCTCTTTTGTGGTCAAGCTGACTTGCGGTATGTCGATGGGTGCCTATTACACACAATCATTTCATTAGGGGCATTTCAAAAAGTATTCGTAGTATTTGTTATTAATATTAAGAGACGTACACATGTGCATTTAAAAATTGGAGCATATATTGAATATTTAAATCTCGTATTGGCCTAATCTAGTTAATGGTTTTATCCACGCATATCAACAGGCAATCTCTCATTTAGAGTGTTCTCTCGAACATGACTCAACAAAACATTCACACCCACGAAATTGATTTTAATGAAGATGTTAAGAAAATTTAATGTAAACGCAAAAACTTGTTATAACAGCAACATTTTTAGAAGATTCATGAATTTTGAATCCAACCGGTTTCCATCATGCATCATGGAATTTAGAGGCATCCAATCCCGAGACCGCTTAATTGAAGCCCAGTCGTCAAGATTCATGACTGAGTAATTGAAAGCCAGTCGCGTTATAAATTATTCAAGAAAGTTTGCAGGCGGATACGTCTAAGTATTAATGACAAACCCTTCTTTCACTTTTATATAATATATTATTTAATGTTGTCTAGGTACACCGAATTAAGTAAACATATCAATTACTCCGTAGAAACACAATTATATGTATTTCATTCTAATGTTTGCGTCATTGGATTTACCAACATTTTTTTTTTCTGCAAATTAATTGAGAAAAAAAAAATGATTTAAACTATAATAGTGTTTAATACAGTTTTATCTCCAATATGGAAAGAACATTTTATTAAGCGTGTTCCCTACTATAGCAATAATATGTAGAAATTCCATCTCTTAAATACTTAAATTTTCTCGCACATGTGGTTTCATGAACATTAATTGGTTACATTTGATCTAAATCTTTGAAGAATTCAACTACACAAATAGTTTCTTTTTCTCGATCCTTTCCATTCCTAAAAAAATTGAATATCAAATTCATCTAAACATTTAAAGAAAAATATATTATTTCAGGAACACGTTGACATGTAACCCGTACATTTTTACGGAGGATCCTTTTTTATTTATTATTTACGTAATGCTACGTTATTTTAGAATTTATCATGCTCGTCACGCAATAATACGATATATCATAACCATCCTGTAAGTTGTGTTGTTTATTCCGTAAGGCCTGCAAATATGGCTTCAGTTAATGCCAGTAAAAGATCGGTTTATCACATATTCTGACGTTCCCATTAGGAACCGCGCTGGTTTTGCCTAAACTACTGGGCAAGGCAAAGCTACATAACCCTGACGAGGTCAAGGAGGTCAGACATCAAGTTTCTGAAAATACTGAAGTATGATATCAGTCACAAACTCAAATATTTTTTTTTACTACCGGCCATATTTTAAGTTTGAAAATGAATATCGTATACTAGTACGTATTCATTTTCGAGAACACCATGTCTGATATATTTGGTAAGCACTGTTACAACCCGTTTTGTAATAAAGTTGCAAAATGTAATAACTTTATTACAAAGCGGGTTTCAGCTGTATGAATTGTGGTAACTTTTCTGCACAACCCACTTTGCAATAAAGTTGTAAAATGTAATAAACCAAAATTAGCTAAATACGTTGATTTGATTGCTCAAAGAAGACAGTCCAAGGGTCCTAAGACTGTATTTTTCTCATCCACAATCAAAGATTTAATAAGTTTTAGAATGTAATAATGTTATTTCAAAGCGGGTTACAACTGCATAAGTTGTAATAACTTTTCTGCACAACCCGTTTTGAAATAAAGTTGCAAAATGTATAAACTAAAATAAGCTTAATACGTTGATTTGATTACAAAAGACTGTCTATGGGGTCCTTAGTCTGTATTTTTCTCATGCACTATCCAAGATTGAACTAATTTCAAAATGTAATAATTTTATTACAAAGCGGGTTATATTTGTTTGCTTGTTGGGTTAAACGTCCCACCGACAGTATTTCAGTCATTTAGAGACAGATATAGTGCTGCCACACTGCAGTATCACGCCGTAGACATGTGGCATGATACTACACCCAGTCACATTATCCTGACACCAGGTCAACCAGTCCTGCAACTACCCTAAAATAAGGCTTATATGCTGAGCGCCCAGCAAGGGAGCTATAACAGTACCATTTTTTACGACTTTAGTATGTCGCGGCCGCGAATCGAACCTTCCCGCTCCCGAGGTGGACACTCTAACTCGGCCACTGTGGACGGTTAAAGAGGGTTATAATTGCATTAATTGTAATAACTTTTCTGTACAACCCGTTTTGTAATAAAGTTGCAAAATGTAATAACAATTATGGTAAGATTAACAAGCGGATAAACAAGAAGTTTCTTAATTTTGGTCTACCCTACCATACCAAATTAAGTCGTTAAAGTGGTACTGGTGTGGATCCATTGATTGGCGCTAGGTCCCGTGTCAGGACAGGACAGTGTGATTGAGAGTGTTACCATGTCACTTGTCAGTGGTGTGGTGTTGCAGTGAGACAGCAATATATTTGTCGCATGTTCCCTAAATCCCATAGGACTGTCGGTGGAACATTAAACCCAAACACACAAACAAAACAAACAAATTTGACAGACATGGGTCGATAAAGTGCGCGAAACGTTTTTCGAATTTCAATCACTTGATTCACCAAATATATGTTTACACGGCTAATATCCAACTGGTGATATTAACATTTCACTTAAAAGCTAGAATGGTTCAATGACTAATGTCACTTAATAATTTATTATCACACCCATGACATTGAATCAATTTTCTTACATTTTTTAACTTTATTAAAAACGGGTTGTGCAGAAAATTTATTACAATTAATACAATTGTAACCCATTTTGTAATAAAATAGTATATGAGAATAATACAAACCTAGGACCCCTTGTACTGTCTTCTTTGATCATCAAATCATTGTGTTCAGCTAATACATTTTGTAACATTATTACAAAACGGGTTCTGCAGAAAAAAAGTGATTACATTTTGCAACTTTATTAAAAATCGGGTTCTGCAGAAAAGTTATCACAGTTGATGCAGTTGTTACAAAACGGGTTGTAA
>CM037780.1:43099255-43120819 GCA_021229015.1 Solen grandis | reverse complement strand
TATGTCTTGCAAATCATTTGCAGCAAATAGAATTCTTCTATCTGATTTCTAACAAAAATGGATAGGTTTTTCGTAGACCTTCCCTCATTTGCAGTTTTTTTTTACGAGATTCGAACTTTCAACCTTCCGTTACTAGCTCAAAAAGTTTCAGCCACTCATACCTAGAAACTATCATATTTTATTAGGCTATCAACAAGGATCATAATTCAATTAACCGCATTTGGATCAGGCTTCAACTTTTTGAGTTATAAGCAAAATAATGATTTCAAGAAAAGCGCCCCCTAGCGGCAAAATGAGATAGAAAATTAATTAAAATTTTACTGTTTGGTACCTAGCAAAGCAGCAAATAGTTCAATCAAGTATACTAGTCGCACAAGTCAAATTTTTTATTCTTGTGTATCAGAATTTGAAGCATAAAACCTGATTTACAATTATTCCAAAAAAGGATCAAACTTTGGACTGCCGTATAATGACCAAATCAAGTCCGATCTTCAAAAACTAAACATCACTGGAAAGGGCTCTTCAAGAACTAAAACTTTTGTTCATATACTCTCAATGAAATATTTTTAGTTTTGGAGCTATTTGTGGCCGAATAAAAACACAATAATCGTAATATGACCTTGACCTTTTCAAATTTCTTTTAATTTTTTTATTGTGAGGCCCTTTCAAACATAACAATACATATTGTGTGAAAATATCATGAAGAATGAACAAAAAATAAAGTCAGGAGCGAAAAAAACATGTTTTTGAAATTTTAATTTTTCCTAAAATTTAGTGAAGTTTGACCTTTTCTAGAGTACAAACCACGCATTTCCTAAATTCGCCACCCCATATATTTTGTGCGTATATGTCTTGCGAATCGTATGCAGCAAACAGAATTCTTCTATCTGATCTCTAACAAAAGTGGGAAGGTTTTTCGTAGACCTACCCTCATTATTTCACTTTTTTCCAAGGTTCGAACATTCAACCTCTCCTAGAATAATTTTTTCCCGTACCCGATGATGAGATTTCCATCATATTTGATTGGGCTGTCAACAAGGAACATTATGTAAAAAACCGCATCTAAATCAGGTTTCAAATTTTTGAGTTATTAGCAAAACAGTGATTACATGCATTGCGCCCCCTAGTGGCTAAATCAGAAACAAAAGTGAAAAGTTTGACCACTTAGGCACATGTTCAGATAAAGATGACTCCATGCCCAAAATTTCATAGCTGTAGCTTTTTTCATCTGGCCGCTAGGCTGGACACAAAAATGGGTGGAATTGGAAAAATAATAAAAATAAAAAAAAAAAAAAATCAACAGAAGAAGAACAATAGGTTTTCGCCCTGCAGAGGCGAAAACCTAACAATGATATAACATGTTTGCATGGTTTTATTAAGAATATAACATATAACTATAATAGTGAGTCCATGCACACAATATGGTATGTAAACTCATAATTATGGAGGTGGAAAATTATAAAAAAAATTGGGGGAAAAATATATATTCCAGGCAGGGGGGGAATGCCGCCTATATTCCCTGTAAATTTTGACCAAAAAAAACTCTGTATGGGGTTGGTAAACTACCACAGAGGATTCATCAAGAATTTTTCAAAAGTAGCATTATTCATTATACACAATCACAGGCAATCATCAGTTTGTCTCGGGTCCAGAGCAGGAAGACACATTTGTTACATTGAAAGAGTGTTTCACCTCACCACCAGTGTTGGCATTACTGAACAAGACTGATTCTTTCATTCTGGACACGGACGCGTCTGACCTGGCCATAGGCGCTGAGCTTCAGGTGCAAGATGGCAAGGAGAAGGTAATAGCTTACTGAAGCTACGCCTTGACCAAAGAGCAGAGAAGGTACTGTGTCACCCAAAAGGAACTCTTGGCAGTTTTGCACCTTTCTAGACAGTTTAGGCACTATCTGTTGGGGTGGCCATTTGTGGTGCGTACTGACCACTCTAGCTTAAGGTGGCTTGTGAACTTTCGGGAGCCACAGGGGAAGTTGGCGAGATGGCGAGGTGACCTGTCCTGTGGTGGCTGTAAGTTTTGCTCAGACGCCCATGTGAAGTGGGAGGGTTTTTTGAGAGGGTAGATGAGGCTGTGCCCTTGGTAACTGGGAATAATAGGCCTATCCCTCATGTTGTTTCTTAGCTCGAGGAGAATAGCGCTGTTCTCAGAAGTCAAGAGACCAAGGCTGCAAACATCTGCAGTTACAGGGTCGAAAGTGTAAGCACAATGAGTGCAGGTGGCAAGCCAGCGCGCATTGCATTGGTTGTGGGAACAGACAGTAATCAGTGTCTCTCAGAAGATCTGATTTTTAGTACTGTTGAGGATTGCATGTCACAGTGCGACCTTAAGGAGGCTTGGAGCCTGGGTGATGCTGTAGATTCAGGGGATGTGACCACAGAAGCTGAATTTCTGGATAAAATTCCGTGGGACGCTGCGGGTTTCTCTCTGGATGGTAGTGTGGCCAGTATGAATCTGATAGCGACCCAGGGCAGGCCAAGAACCAGTGATCCCCCCTTGTTGGGGACCTGGGATGGAAAGCCCTAGCCGGATCCACCTAGTGATAGCTCACATAGTTGTGGCTTCACTGTGTCTGACTTACGGGAGGCACAGCACCGAGACAATAACTTGGGTCTGGTGCTGAACTGGCTGGAAAACAAGGAGGTGCCTGATGCATCAGCCATTTTTCGTTCTAGCCCAGCCACCAAGTCCTATCCTACTGGCTAAATAAGGAAAGTTTGTCATTGATCGACGGGGTGTACTATCAAACTGATAAGCATTCTGAGGAGAAACGACTTCTATTGCCAGTAGAATTGAGGGTGAAGGCCAGGGAACTGAACCATGACCTCCCTTCTGCAGGTCACCAGGGCGAGAGTCGCACTCATATTGAATAAAGGAGAAGTTTGCCTCTTACAGTATAGTGAAAGGAATCACCAATTTTGTGGCTGGTTGTGCCCAGTGCAATCAAAACAAAAAGACTGCCCAGCAGGGTAAGTGCCCCATGTCTGATTATCTGGCAAGTGTGCCTATGGAGAGAGTGCATATTGATTTCCTGGGGCCTCTTCCCAAAATGCCTCGAGGGAATGAGCATGTGCTCATGATAGTCGATCAGTTTGCCAAGTGGGTGGAATGCATCCCTGTGCCCAGTCAGTCCACAGAGGATACTGCAAAGGCAGCGGTCTATGGCTTTTTCTCAAGATTTGAAAATTCTTCAAGATCTTCCCAGTTTAAGGCTGCAACTTTGAGTCAAAACATTTTGGAGAGCTTTGCAGAGTTCTGGAGATCCATAAGGCGTGAACCACACCATACAGGCCCTAATCTATAGGCCAGGTAGAGCGTTATAACCGCACCCTTATGGATGCAGTTCGCTGTTTTGTGGGCAAATCCTAAAAACAGTGGGACTTACATCTGCAGCAAATAGCATGTGCCTTCAGAGCATCAGTAAAAATGCATGACTGGCTTAACATGATGATGTTGGGGAGAGAGGTAAGTACTCTGGCGGATTTGATGTTTCCCTTCCCCAGGAGCAAGAATCTGTCTCCAGAGGAGCATGTGAGAGAACTCACCTGCACCATGGTGAGAGCTCATGAAACCACCTGAAAGGTCATGAAAGCAATATCCAAATGGATGAAATGCAATTATGATCTGCGTATCATGGAAAGAAACTTTGACGTAGGTGACTCAGTTTACCTTCTGGATACAGCTGTGCTCAAGGATAAGTGTAAGAAACTGTCCCCACAGTGGAAAGGTCCTGGAGTGATTGTTGCAAAACTGTCCCCCTTTCTTTTCAAGGTTAAGCTTAGGAACTCAGTTTTTGCTGCTAACCATGACTGCTTAAAACTTTGCAGGGACCGTGAGATCCTTCAGTGGTTTGAACATTGGAAGAAGAACCCAGGTGAGGTTTCAAAGCCTGCTAGATGTGATGATTGTTTATTGCTCTTGTAGAAAACCCTGGCAGCACTGCTTTATGATTCAGTGTGACTATGGCCAAGAATGGTAACATGGCACCTGTGTTGATATTACGCCAACCGATGCTTTGGACATTGATAAATATAAGTGCAGCAACTGTCACAGGTGTCACAGGTGGGTACGCTAAGGAGTTTGTTATGTGTGCTTTCTTTTACAGGTATGATGGACCCCTTGCAGTCCATCCGCAAGGAAACAAAGCGACATGCCTTGGGTCCAACCCTGAAACTGGTTCAGCGATTGACGGGGTCAGGAGATTCTCAGTGACCAGGTTGAGCTTGGGAAATCCCATGGATTTGAGGTGTGGCTACTAGAGCTCATCAGTGCACTGGGCTCCCTACAGTTTCGGGGCCGAAGCTGTATAGGCTGAAACGTCTTCCCTCTGCCCAAGGTCCAGATGGTGCAGTGGAGTGATGAGCCGGCCAAGCCTTGCACTGATGTCCGCCTGCAGAGTGATTTCACTCTACAGACCGTCACGGCTGACGTAGGAGCTGGAAACATGGGTTCTCAGGACTCTGAAGACAATATCCTGGCAACAGAGGCCGACCTGGAGGTGGACACACCCGTCGATGAATCCCTGTTACGGAGTACTTTGAGTTCATCTCCTCCAAAGAGCAAGCCCATCAGCTCAGTCAAGGGCCAACGACGTTCCCCGCCTGAGGCTGAACCTGCTGTGGCGGCCCCAGCACATGTGATGACTGCATTCCCTGTAGTGGAGACTTCTACCCCTGCCATAAATTGTGTGAATCATGAAGTGACTGACATTTCATGTATCTACTATAAAAATGAGTAGCATACATTTATGCCTTTCTTGAAAATGTTGTTTTGTAATAATGTTTAGTATCAAGAGAACTATATTTTGTGTTGCCTGAAACAAGCAACTAAAATGGTTTTGTAATGGCAATATCAGCAGCTACACCTCAAGGCTTTGACTTTAGTAAAGGTTCTTCAATCACCATACAATAGTCCCTATGGCTGAGTGGTAAGAGCATCCACCCCAGAATCTGGAGGTTGTGGGTTTGATCCTCAGCCGTGGCATTCCAAAGTTGTAAAAAATGGTACATGGTATAGCTGCCTTGCTTGTGCTCAGAATATTTGGGTAGTTCCAGGACTGGTGTCAGAATAATGTAACTGGATGTGGTATCATGCCACATGTTTATGGCATGATACTACAATGTCTGTCTAATAAAGATGGAGTGTCCGAGAATTAAATTGCAAGCATAATGGTCAAAGCCATACATTGTGGTCAAAGGTAAAAAAATCAAAGCCAATATGCTTGACCAAGTTTTAACTTGATAAAGGATCAGTTGATTTTCAAATTTGACACAAATGTTTATCACAAAAGTCTGTGTGTCACACACAAGAACAAGATTTCTAGCTCAGAGGTCAAGGTCATACATGGAGGTATAAATAAATAATAAATAAATGCCAATAGGCCTGTCTGGGCTTTAACTTTTCTTTTGTCTGCCTGATTTTCAAATTACTCCACTAAAATGTATTTTCTGCATGTCCGGACCATATTCTTGCCATGGATGGGTGGTATATCAACTGGTAAATAACATCAAAATGTAAGTCACTGACAAATAGCAGAGTTGTAGGTGTATTAATCACTTTCAGTGTTAGTTCTAGTTTGTATGACCTTGAATGTGGTGTCTTACTTTTATTGTCTTTGCTTGTTTTAATTTTAGATTTAATGCGTGGAATGCTTGAGTTCACACAAAACCTGGCTATTGTATATCTAATTACATATTAAGCTGTACATACAAACATATTTAGAACACTTTTACATATTTCAGTTGTCTGTTAGCATTGGCCTTGACACACACAAACTCTTTATCAAGTGAATACAAATAGAGGCGATTATTCCATCAGTTGTTATGAACCTATGAATATTATATCTCCAAATATTATGCATATAATGACGTCTTTTCAAATTTAATCATGATATTGACATAAAATATTTTTGATTTAACTTTTAAAGCAGAAATTCCACACAAATGTATTTTAGACTATACATGATATATTACTTTAAACTAGGTGGTCCCTGCTTGTGTTATTGTAACTTGACAGATTTTGACAGGGAATAAATCTGCTATTTTATTAGGTTGTTTATATGTGTTGTAGAGTAATTCAGATAAATGAGTTTTAAGACTTCCTGCTCAATAAAAAAATGAATAATGATTTTAATATTCAGAACATCAAACTTAAAAGCACTTTATCTTGACACAAATTATATCATTACTTCAATTATATGTAAACTACTTGTTCCCTGCTTAATAAATAACAATATTTTATAAACATAATTTTATTTCAATATGCATGTATTGAGAAGCTACACAACAATAGGAAGTTAAAGATGTATGTCACAGGGTGAGAAAAATGTGCAGCCTGATTGGGACCTGAACCCGTGGCCTTTTGTTTACAGGGTGAATGCTCTACCAACTGAGCTACCCATCTGCGTACACATATTTCTCCCCTTTGTGAGTAATCAGTACTGTGACACATACACGATATAATATTATACATTAAAAATATTACAATCCATTACAACACAAAGTACTTAAATACAATTACAATGTATACTGTGAAATTATTTATTTTCGTTGACACTTATTTTCTTAAAATTTCATGGAGATTTTTATCCTCGAATAACTTCCATGAAAGCCTGTTCCTTTTCTAGACCATATATCTACAAATAAAGGTATCCATGAAAATTCCCTTAAGTATATAATCAGTGAAATTTAATGTTAACGAAAATTCATGATTTTACAGCCTGTCAACACACTCCGTATGTGCAACTCCTCAATTATAGATTGAATGCTGTCATAGCCTTATATGTCCTGGCTCACTACATTCACTGGTGTGTAAGCCTGGCCTGTTAACCACGCTACTCTCCTCCAACTATATTCCTTTCCAAAATCTGTTTAATATAAACTAAAAAAAGGAAGAGAAACTGACAGAATTGAAATGAATTCATTAGTATTTGCATATGTGTTTTAACAATAAGCGAATGTTTGTCTTGTTTTGTTAAACAAGTTTTATTTTATAACTTTAAAGTAAAGAATGTAAAAAAAAGAGACATTGTTTAATCTATGTACATTTAGCATTTATGCACTTGGATGTATTTATAGTTGTAATAAGTCTGTTGTTGGTGGAAAGAAATTAATTGTATTTGGTAGGACTATTAAGCCTCCAAAAATGAATAGCCTCCAAAAAATACTGAAACAAAGGAGACCCCTCTGGTTTTTTAGCTCACCTGAGCACTTGTGCTCGGGTGAGCTTTTGTGATCGCCTTTTGTCCTTCGTGCGTCGTCCGTCGTCAACAATTGCTTGTGAACACTCTAGAGGCCACAGTTTTGGCCCAATCTTCATGAAACTTGGTCAGGATGTTTGTCTACATGATATCTCGGATGAGTTCGAAATTGGGTCATGTGGGGTCAAAAACTAGGTCACTAGGTCAAATCTTAGAAAAATCTTGTGAACACTCTAGAGGCCACAAATTTGGCCCAATCTTCATGAAACTTGGTCAGGATGTTTGTCTACATGATATCTCGGATGAGTTCGAAATTGGGTGGTCAAAAACTAGGTCACAGGTCAAATCCTTAGAAAAACCTTGTGAACACTCTAGAGGCCACAAATTTGGCCCAATCTTCATGAAACTTAATCAGGATGTTTGTCTACATGATATCTCGGATGAGTTCGAAATTGGGTCATGTGGGGTCAAAAACTAGGTCACCAGGTCAAATCTTAGAAAAACCTTGTAACACTCTAAGGCCACATTTTGGCCATATTGGGTCATGTGGAGTCAAAAACTAGGTCACAGGTCAAATCTTAGAAAAACCTTGTAACACTCTACAGGCCACATTTTGGCCCAATCTTCATGAAACTTGGTCAGATGTTTGTCTACATGATATCTCGGATGAGTTCGAAATTGGGTCATGTGGGGTCAAAAACTAGGTCACCAGGTCAAATCTTAGAAAAACCTTGTAAACACTCTACAGGCCACAGTTTTGGCCCAATCTTCATGAAACTTGGTCAGGATGTTTGTCTACATGATATCTCGGATGAGTTCGATATTGGGTCATGTGGGGTCAAAAACAAGGTCACCAGGTCAAATCTTAGAAAAACATTGTGAACACTCTACAGGCCACAGTTATGGCCCAATCTTCATAAAATTTGATCAGGATGTTTGTCTACATGATATCTCAGATGAGTTCGAAATTGGGTCACATGGGGTCAAAAACTAGGTCACCAGGTCAAATCTTAGAAAAACCTTGTGAACACTCTACAGGCCACAGTTTTGGCCTAATCTTCATAAATTTTTTGGTCAGGATGTTTGTCTACATGATATCTTGCATGAGTTTTAAATTGGGTCATGTGGGCTCAAAAACTAGGTCACCAGGTCAAATCTAAGAAAAACCTTGTGAACCTCTAGAGGCCACATTTTATCTTTTTAAAATGAGGTCAAAAAAGAGGCCTACATTTTTGTCCCAGTCTTCATTAAACTTAATATGAATGATGACTGCATGAATTCCCAGTTGAGTGCAAATTCAGGTAGGATCAATATGTAGGTCACTTAGTCAAATGTTAGAAAAACACTTTTAGATGCTAGATTTTTTGTCATTATGCCTAACACAGCCATCTTACTCAGGTGAGCGACACAGGGCCATCTTGGCCCTCTTGTTTAGTACAGTATTCATGGAAACTTTAAACAGATCAAATAGTATTAAGTCAGGTTATTATTTAGTAAAATATTGACCCTATGGTATGACTAGTCTTTGTTTGAGATCTATTGTGCAACAGTATCATTTTTTAAGTTCTTGTAGTTTAAGGGTAAAACACTTCCCAGTTATGGGAAGAGATCTGAGTTAAAATCTCAGCAGGAACTAAAGATGTGTTGACATAGAGCTCTCTCTATCTTATCACTATAATGATAGTGTTTGTTCACCTTATAGTTGACAATAATTACGGTAATTGTCTAAATCAATTTGAGTGCCATGCTCCAGAGGTGGCATTATATGACTGCGTGTCTCAAGGTTGATGGTTCAAATTTCATTGAGGGAAAAATATTTCGGGACCTTCACAGGCTCTTAGTGATTATATGATGATAATTATGACAGTCTGACATTAAATCGGTGCATTTTGATTAAATTATTACTGTTGCATTCCGCAAAGTTTTAAAATATGACAAATACATAAATCATATTGGTATAAGTGTTACAAACTCGGACACTAACACTATTTTTGTGAAAACCTAATTCTTATGACTTAATTGTGGCAATAATAAAGATCCCAACATATGGAAAATTCAATATACATGTAATAGTTTCTATTTTCATCAATCCCCAAACACTCTTGTATACCTCAAATATATAAAACATTGGTTATATACGATAACAGTATATGCTTTTGCAGTGTTTAGGCATCCCGCATTCTTGAGATGTATGAAAATAGATTATGTTTTGGTGAAATTTACAAAGGCAATCCTCAAGCATGTAGCAAATGCAGGATAATTGAGTATATTGTGGTGAAATTACCTGAGGCATCTTCAAGCATCTAAACCCAAAAAATATAGGGAAATACAGTATATTTTGACATAATTAACTGGCGCAATCCTCAAGCATCCCACAGCTGCGAAATGTAAGGAAATAAATATATTTTAGTATGATTTACTGCGGCAATCCTCGAGCATCCAACAACCACGAAATATATGAAAATAGTAGTATTTTTTGATATTACTGGGGCTCGTGAAATATATGGAAATGAAGTATATTTTGGCATAATTCACTGGGGCTACCTCTCCCCTCCGGTCAAAGACCTCACCTCAGCTATCGCCTCTACCGCCAATTAGAATGTGTCCTTTCATGGCGGTTTAAGGCGGGCGATAGCACGTGACGAGCGAGGTCTTTATGACTGCATCAAAACAAGTTTGATGCATTGATTTGATTGGTCGATATGCATTATGGGTAACGGACTTAGAATATAAAGTACGAGTTACAGCGAAACCTCTAACAAAGCTAGTAAGGTTTCGCTCGTACTCAGTCATGCCGTCAGGTCGGACTAAGAAATGTAAATGAATTTGAATTTCGAGAAAAACGCGCGGTACAGAGATGCATTATATGATTCTGTTTCAAATTTAATGAAAAAGTCTAAGCTTTACAACAGGAAACTGGAGAAATTCGCCTTTTTTAGTTTTCAGGGGAAATAACTCATCGCAACAAAAAATATCTAAGAGAGGTAATGAAAGAACTTCTGTCGAATGTCATAAGGACTAAGACCACAATTACCTGCCCTTGGTTACCCTGTATCCGGATGTGCCTACACAGAAAATAGTGACCCTATTTAATGCTGAATTAAGGTGAGTTTTTGACTGAAAGACATGCAATAAAGGATCAAATTCTATATAACACAGTTAAAATAGTCATAAAATGCCCAATTTAGAGGCCTTATTGCACCACAACCTTAAAATTTGAGCATTACTGAGAGGGGAATCTTTGAGAAAATTGGTGTGAAATGGCCGACCGGTGCACTAAATTCATACGTATGTTATTTAAGCTTAAATAGGTCAAAAAGTAGTCCGGTGACCCCATGTTTAAAATGTACAGAATTATTTCTCTTGAATAGATCTATCTAATGAGGGTAAGTTTGGATGTCAATTTCCCTTACAGAAATTGTCATTTGCATATATGCTTATATAGAACATATAGTAAAATTAATTGTGGTCTTAGTCCTGATATAACATGTCATTTTGTCCCTAAGATTTTCATATGAAGTTATATGCATGGCTTTGATGGAATTGATGGCAATTATGGGGTATATACCTTAACTTAATTTTAATAAATTTCACAATCTCAATTTCTTGTTTAAAACGTTCAGATTATGAGCGGAATGACAACTTTTTCGGTTCTTTATGTGGACGAGTTGCAAACAAGATTGGTGGAGGGTCATTCACATTGGACGGGAAAACATATAACATCTCCAAAAACGACCCATTTGGAGAAAATTGGTTGCACGGTGGCTTTGTTGGCTTCAGTCGGGTATATACTCTCCTTTTACATCACAAGCTATCAAAACATGATACATAAAGATATATGATAAATGTGTTACAAATATTTCTTTAAGAAGAAGAGCAAAAATAACAGATTAATTTATAAATACATAACCACCATCATGTTATCTCAGTTTGAAAGAGGGGTCTCATATTTGTTACCTCTTAAATCAGAGAACGTGGGGATGGAGTATTGACGGGCGGGAGTTGGTCCTGCACTACACGGACCCAGATGGCTGCGAGGGCATGCCGGGATCGGTGCACACTGACGCCACATACACTCTTTATAACGACAATTTCATGACGGTGGACTACAAGGCCACAACTAGCAAACCCACTTTGATTGACATGGGCACTCCCATAATGGACAACCTCGGTGGACATGTGAGTATGTTCTGGTTATGAGAGCACGTGTGTCAGTTGGAAACTTATTGATAGACTAACATGCATTTATTATTCTTTAGAAGCATTGTATTTTTATTTTACATTGTTATCAACCCAGCTTTTGATTTCATCAGGGTTCAGGCGACCTCAAGGACCATATTTTCACGATTGACAGCGACACATATTTGGAACTTAACAAGGACATGTTGCCAACAGGTTCGTTGTTTGTATTTTTTTTAAGTTAAAGTTTTGTCTCCATTATTGGCCATATCTATTTCTACTGCTCATAAGCATACTCTGATATCACCAGCGATAACCTATGAGCATAATTTCTGTTTTGCTAAGGTGACATATGAAACTTTTGTTCATAATATCCACTTCTCCATACTGTGCTTTTACATATATCGATGCTCCCTTAAAATCAATCTCATTTTAAACAATGTTTCTGTTCGAGCTGGTTTGAAATTAGCAAAATTCACCGGGCTGTATCCATGTTCTAGGGAACTACATATCCGTGGACGAAGACAAAGCCATGGACTCCAGGACGGCTAGGGATGAAAAAGGGGACATAATTGAGAACCTGCCCGGGGGCATAGGCTTTTATCATGCCTATGTGTTTGACAAGAGAGGAGAAAGGAAATTTATGGCAAAGTATTAAGAAATTTTATTAATTACTTTTCTTCAAGTAACAATTAAGAATAGTAGATAGTCTATGACTTGGAGTTAAACCATTGTTGATTTCCCGTATGTTTATCCTCAACAAATAAAACAAAATGGAGGTTATCGGAAAATAAGCCAGTCCTGAAATTCTACCAGTTCCAAGTCGACAACTCTGCATGGAATGTCTGGGACTATCTTGCAGATTATCAAACTTAAGTCGTTGTGATCAAATTTAGCAAAGATCGGGTCACATTTGTGAGTGCAAGAGCATGTTTAATAATCATTTAACAGTTTTTAAGGGCGATTATTCTGGTCTGTCTGGGACATTCTGGCTTGGTATCAAACTTGCTTGAATTATTCGGCCCATACACAGTGTGACAAAATTTGGTAAAGATCGGTTTACGTTTGTTAACGGATATGTTTAATTTTGAAAGTTTCTCGGATCGGTTCTCATTTGTAATATTTGGGAATGGACACTGAAATTTTCTCATTTGTAATATTTGGGAATGGACACTGAATTTTTTTTCTCCAATTTTCATCATTTCAAAAGCCGAAACTCTGTGATGTCTGGGAAATTCTGGTCGTTTAACGAGCTTTGTCGACTAATTGTGCCCATACATATTGTGACCGAGTTTGGTAAATATCAGTTCACGTTTATTAGAGTTAGGGAGCGGACAACCTGAGTAGACGCTACCCGCAGGTGAATACCTTATACGTCCCTTAATTTGATGGGCGTATATAAAGGACCAAAATTGGGCCCATTCACAATTTCTGAAAGTGTTTAATTTTCAAACTCAGTGCAAAAATAGCAAATTTCAACCTTATAAAAAATCCTTTATAAACAATGACAATGGAAGAATACATGTCAATAGACTGACCGATATAAAACTGATTTAGCGTTGATATATAAAATAACATCCGAGTCTAACAAATTTTCATCCATTCACTTACATTAAATCTTCAGATTGGAACATCCCGCCAGCAAGAGGTACATGGAGGTGTACTCCACCAACAGCATGTTGTTCGCGTACGGGATCCAATTTATGGACGTCATAGGTCATTGTTGGGGACAAGCCGTGTAAGGGTGGCGTCAACTACAAGAAATATGCTGCTATTGAATTGATGCCCATGGGATATCTAGACTCTATAAACCAGGTCACTTTTGACATCTTTAAAAATATACAGCATACACTTAAGTTTAAACTTATTTACATCTATTATAAAACAAGTTCTCACAACTTATATGAATCACTCTTGACGGCTTTGGTGGCGGCATGTGTGGTCATTATTGTGGGACAAAACTGGAGAGCCCGGAGAAAACCCACGAGTCTGGACGGACGGGCCACCACTGTACCACGTACCTGACCAGGATTTGAACCCGGGACGCAATGGTGAGAAGCGAATCGCGTTACTACTAAGCTATCCAGAAGATCTTTTACTTACATGATACGCAGCAATAACAAAAAAGCTTACGATACATTGATAGATCTATGACATTGCTTCTGAACGTGCACTATGCTGTACCTTGCCATCTAAAAGAAAATGGTACTTAACTTCATAATAGGGTAAACATCTTAGTCAGAAAATACTTGATGAGGTAGAAGCCTGAGGGGAAACTATATAGATGTAATAAGTGCGTGGCAAAACACATCGAGCGTGAGAATTTCATGGTCCGTATAAGTTTAAAAAAGACACACATCTGATAAATCGTAGTTATCTTAGTAACGTTATATAGGAACCAAAGTTTGCACACTGTACCAACTCTGAAGTAATTCTTCATTCTATATAAAAGTAAACTTAATTTGCATTGAAAAATAGACCATTTCACCAGACGATCGGCAATAACTGGTATAATTCGCTGATTTGAACTGACAAATCAGTGACTACGAAAAAAGTTCAAATGTATGTTTATTTTCCATTATACAATGTGTGAAATTGTACACCAAAATGTTGAAAAGGTGTTCGGAAAGTGATCGTTGATTTATGAGAGTCGTCGAGATATTACCACCCAATGACCAGATAAGAAATATTAAACATATTAAAAAGGAATTCTATCGTGTATCGCTTCCATCCAAGTTCTTCTGTTTCAAATACTGATTATTGGTAAATTCTGTCATATTTATCAGGATAATTAAGATTTAATAGAAACCATGCATAAATCCATTTTATGAAACGGCTAAATTTTTTAAAAAGGGAATAAATAAATTTTTAAAAATTAAAATTATTCTGGACAATACATTTTCCTCTTAGTTAAAGGTATGTATCACAAATCATGCTCGTAGTATAACTTCAAAATACAGATACCACTTTACCTTGTTCTAAATACAGATGACAAATCCTCTTTAAGAGTTTAGGATTTTAAATTCATTTGTTGGCCTAAAATGTCAATTTTTATAGCCAGCGGGAGAAAAAAAAAAAATGTAAAGAGAAGTTGGATTCTCATTACTAGCGAAAATTGTACGTTTGACCTCTTTTCTTTTTAGAATTGTGTATGCTTTGGAAAATAATGCGCATGCATAGATCGTAAAAAGAAACGTTCTGCTTTCGTATTTTGTAATGCATTTTGTATAAAGACATCAATTCACAGAAAAGAGAAAGGAGGACAACAGTTTAACCCTTCAAATTCACAAATATGTGAATATATGGGGAAACGTATCACGAGACCACCTGGTACAAGTTTGGGGTCACAGAGTAGGAAGCTACGCCGGATCGGACTAGGGTGTGCACATTTAATGCACATTTAATCACTTTGAATTTCGGAATATTGTATTAAGAATTTCTTTTGACATTTTACGTTTTATTTACCACATTTATTGGTATGTGGAGGCCGTACTCATGCCTCTCCATATCTTACAATGTGTATATATATTATCAAGTGTCAAGACAATTGCTTTTTATTTACCACATCTATTGGTATGTGGAGGCCGTACTCATGCCTCTCCATATCTTACAATGCGTATATATATTATCAAGTATAAAGTGTCAAGACAATTACTTTTTATTTACCACATCTATTGGTATGTGGAGGCCGTACTCATGCCTCTCCATATCTTACAATGTGTATATATATTATCAAAAAGTCAAGACAATTCTTTTTATTTACCACATCTATTGGTATGTGGAGGCCGTACTCATGCCTCTCCATATCTTACAATGTGTATATATATTATCAAGTGTCAAGACAATTGCTTTTTATTTACCACATCTATTGGTATGTGGAGGCCGTACTCATGCCTCTCCATATCTTACAATGTGTATATATATTATCAAGTATAAAGTGTCAAGACAATTGCTTTTTATTTATTTTTTACAATTGCTATTACACATGCATGTATATAAATCCTAAATATCTTATATAAAAAGCACAAAATAAAAAAAATAAGCTGTTTTATTTTATTTTAACTTATCTTAATGTGGCTTAAGAGTTTGTATGAAAACCTAAAAATTGTCCAACTACTTTTGAAGCATCACTTAAACTTGCTGATTTATATATGTCCAATTTTTGATAGAATTACTGAAATATACATCTTTTGATCTTTAATACCTGACCATTATTCTTGTGTGTAACCAGTGTATTTATGTATCTCTTGTGCATTAAAAATATAATCATTATCCGTTTATATCATTATTTTCAAAAATAGAAAACCATTTTCCTTTACTAGTTGGAGCATTCATATTTCTTATTAATGTATAATGATTACATGTATATTTTATCTATTCTGGATGAAATTGGATGAAAGTAACAATCTACACAAGGGTGATGAAAACTTAATGTATAATACTTTTTTCACCGAATTGGTCTTACTTATGAACCTTTTAAACACATTTCTTGAACCATAATATGGCAAATTATTTATTTTTCATTCATTGACACCTTCTATATCAAAGGGGTTTGAAGCACCCGTTGTCTGTTATCCATTTCACGAATGTAGTATCAAAATAATAGATAATAATTTTAAGACTTCAATCATGATAGTGAAACAAAACAGCGGAAGTCGACAAAGGGTGCTACAAACCCCTGTGTTCTATATAAGCTATTTCTACAAAATCTCTATGATAATTCATAAAATATTTTTCCAACTTATTTCCTTTTTCATATAAATCAAACATATACATAAACTCGGAATTAGTCATGAAGTTTTCGTTGTTGTTGTTGTTGTATTGGGGTTACCGTCGCTGCGATAGTATTTCAATCATATAGCGACGTCCAGCTAATTACAGGTGGAGGAAGACCCCGAATACACAGAGGTACCCGGGTAGAACCACCGACCTACCGCAAGCGTTTTCGTTGTAAAACAATGGCATGTAAAGTACTTGGTCAAAATGATCAAAACATTTTCAATTTTATTTTACAATTTGCCCACAGACCAACTTTCCGGTGTTTAAAAAAATTCCTATCTCTCAAACAAATACCGTCAGCAAGTTTATAGCATTTACTCTCACTAAGACAGATAATATTTTTCAACCAAAAAAGGGTGAAAGTATGTACATCTACTTCTAAAACCGTGTATTAAGATTTTTTTCTGAAAGAATGCATATATTAGAAAAAATATTAAATCGATTATTTTAAAATCCTTTAATTAAATTCTCATTCAGGTGATGTGAACAAATGTTTACAACACTCTGACCATTATAAGTCCTGCATATTAAATCCCATTAGTCAAATCCTTCGTAACTCAGCGGCCTTACACGGGTCGATGTTGATTTACGGTTTGCAAACTTTATTATAAAGCAGATCGTTCAGATGGTCAATGACTAAGAATTCGATTTTTTATACTACATGTGTGATAATGTCTATCAATACCCATCTTCAGATGCATTGTCACCAAATGCAACCATCCGAACTTACGAAATACTGAAGACGGCGTGTTGCGAAACGTGTCACGTGGTACTGCATCTATTTCGGTTCGCCGACGTTGCGTTTACGAAAATAGCGTTTTCCCGTATAATATTACCTACATTTGCCGTGTTTATTTTTCAGGAAACAAAGACTTCACAAACATCACGAGGGAGACAAGATTTTTTTTTTAAATTTCTATCGATCATCTGTGAACGAGCTGCTTAAATGCATGCTTCCTTGTCCTCTTCCGTGCTTTCAGCGTTATTGGCACCAATTTCCAGTATTTGTATGACCTCCTTTGGGAACCATTCGGATACTCATAAGAGTTCATCCTTGATCTGTCTCGCTGTCACTCAGATTCCTTTACTATCTGGGTAAAATGAAAACTTAGCTACGATCGGTCTAGTTTTCTCAGCTCTATAGGCACCATTTGTCACTGTGTTTGGTATTTAAAGTTGTTTTTATCAATTTTAGTACTTTCATCTCACAATTGTATCTTTTTTTGTTACCGTGTTTTTTAAACCGGTTCTCTCAGTTGATTTTCATTTTGCTTGTTCTATCGTTTGCATTTTTTTATTTTCTTCAATAATAACATGAGGTTTACGCAGTGTTTTAATAGGTCCGCCAGCACCTTATTGTGAAACTCGCGACTTTCTTTTCAGTTTGGGGCCGCCGTGGCCGAGCGGTTACAGTCCTGGACTACAAATCTCTCAGCCCCTTATCGCTGTGGGTTCGAATCCCGGTAGGGACTTCGGATTTTTCATGTGAGGAAGCCTTCCAGCTGGCTTGCGGTAGGTCGGTGGTTCTATCTGGGTACCTCTGCGTACTCGGGGTCTTCCTCCACCTGTAATTAGCTGGACGTCGCTATATGATTGAAATACTATCGCAGCGACGGTAAACCCCAATACAATACAATACAATACAATTCTTTTCAGTTTCTTATAATTGCCTTCCACAACAACGATATTCTGGACAAGCTTCAATTCTTATCGTCATTCTTGTCTTGACAGTATATACGGATTCTAGTTGGGATTTTTTTTTATTATCACACACTCTCGTTTCATCAAATAAATAAAGTTGATTTGAGTCAAATAGGATAACACGTTTTAATCATGCATGTTTTTATTGAAACGTTTTTAAATATTTCTATAAATCGCAGAGAGAGAGAGAAAAGAGAGGGAGAGAAAGAACAGTACTTAGGGAAGAATGTCACTTTCGTAAAAGAAACATAACTCGGTGACCCGTTTCACTAGACTCTACTCGTAAGAATACTGTCTTAAATAGGTTCTATGAATTTCTTATTTTCACAATAAAGAATGTCCATTTATTGCATTATATAAAATGATCACTTTTCATGAAGATGACATGAAAAAGAAATATTTACATCTGTCATTAAAGCTAACAATGTATTTTGTTGGACATGAAGATTAGTGAAACGCGTCCCTGGTTAGGATTTAAATTAAACTTACCGGTATTTATTTTACGCCAATTGGGAAACAAGTTCTTACAACTTATAATAATCCCTCTTATGGTTCCTTAATTGGACAAGTACTGTGTGCTTTGGAGGTCATGAAAATGCCTTGACCCCAACAGGGATCGAACCTACAACTTTCAGATACGCAGTCGGGCATTTTACCACTTGTTATGATTTAAAAAAAAAACATACAGATATGAAAACGGTAATGCAGATAATGATAAGATAATGGAAAACTATCCAAACCGTTAAGTTGAAAAAAAAAGTTATACAGTTTCGTTTAGAGAACATTTTTAACAATAAATGATGATAGTATAGCTTCCTTACTTGGCACTCTGCATATAAAAGGTAGTTCCAGAACTAGTTGACCCGGTGTCTACGGCGTGATACTATCTCTCTGAAGTAGACATCGTCTCAAATGACTGAAATATTGTCGGTGGGACGTTTATCCCAACAAACAAACAATAAATGATGAACGAAATGGAAAATGGATTTCTACAGCATTTACAGGACAAACTTGTTTATGTTTTGTCTGACATTCTTGAGAAATGATATATAGCATGAATAAAAGATGGAATGCATGGGGAGTTTAAAGATATTTCAAATGAACGTCGTTTTATATTCACATTTATAAGACCTTTTTGTATAAGGAATAGCGATGAATATTTGGAATGAGACGAGAAAAAGTCAAACATAGGTATCGACGGTTTTGATAGCTTACACATCGAAATCAATTTCTTTAATAACTCAAAATTTTACTACCACTCACGAGTCTATTCTCGTCAACAATGGCATTTACAAATATAACCCCGGAATCCATCCAGTTGATATTTCTAATCGACTTTACTTTATCCCTTTAGTATGAGTTCCTCGGCCCTATATTTAGATGGTACAACCAATGCGCCATGATTTTACAATATAATGAAGTAGGACATCACTGATTGATTCCGGTGTTGTGTTTTTTTCTTACGAGGTAATTACGCAATGTGGGAGCGAATCTGTTTACTCAAATTAAAGAAGACAATAATTACATCTATATTAATTTCCCCTCTGGCTTTTACCTCATTTAGTATTTTCCAACTGAGATATTTATCCTATAAATGAAATTCAGCTAATTACCTTCCAATATGTATTTGTCATTGAAAAATAACCAATTTTTGACTGTTCAGTTTGAGGCAGCGTGGTTCATTAATTCAAAATTAAAGATTTTAGAAAAATGGAAATGTCTATATACACCTAACATCTATACTTTTGATATGACACTTAAGATGGGTTTGACAATATAACATAGTCTTACTTTAGAAATACCTGCAGTTAGAAATGTGATTTCGAGAAACTCCCCTTTCTTCTTTCTAAAGGGTAAATGACTTGATTTCAGTGCACGCACATTTATATGAGCCTAACATCCTGTTTCAAACCCTGGAATACCACAACACATTTATTAAGCTGTAAGCGATGACAGGATAGTTGTATATGTATGGCGATGGTAGTAAAGAAGATATAATGTTCATATTCTTTTGAAATTTTTTTAAAATTTTTAAACATATCAAAAATTTCTCAGGTATTATAAAATTACACACGTTCGTTTTGAGATATTTATTATCATGAACTATTTATGAATACTTTGATTCAAGTTATTTAATGGCGTCATAAACTGGTATTTCCTCTTCGATTAGTATACCTAGACAGAAACGAAAAACATAACATGCTGTTTTTCAGCACTTAACGAAAATTCTCATCTAAAAAGCAGTCAGCATGTGCGTTATATTTGTCATCAAGGTACCTTTAAATGCCTTCTCCGCTTACCTGGAAACATATTTTGCTGAAAACCTACATTGCAAACTGTTTCCTTACAACGCACACCGATTTTTTTAAACTTTTTATTTATAAATGTGTGGTTGTTTTAATATTGTGGACTAAATTAGTGAACTATGATATCCGAAAGAAATAGTTTATACCATAAAGTCAATGCTATTGGGCGTCAACAACATACGGCTATCTTAAAATGTCATCGAATTAAGACGACTTCCTGACGAAATATTCTAGGAGATCCTAGTCACGTGAGACTATATATCAAATGAGATGTGTCTCTAGTATCAAGTGTATCAGCAATGTGTACCAAAAGAAGAGTCATAATTGCGTCCGATTATGTGTCATTATGGTATGGCTTGAGTCCGAAAGAGACTTCGTGTAATTATGAACATACCGACACACAATTACGAAGTGCATATTATATTAAATATAAAAATATATTTATAGGAAAAAAACCTACAATGAATACAGTCTATCTAAAAGGATACAACCATGACTCATAAAAATAAGTTATGTATAACTTCATAGTTTATTATGGTGGCATATTTCTGCCAGCCGCTTATCCACTTAGCTATGTCGAAATTTTTTCTGAAAAAATTGTCACATATTCAGTTAGTATCTGGCAAGTAGAAATCTTTTTGTTATCCTCAAAGGTATCATAACAGGACAAAACTGCCTGTCAGTGCCCACTACTGCCAGCCATTTATTCACTTAAGATAACTGGATATCTCGCCTTTTTTCAAGTTAGTTAAATTATGTGGATAAAAAGCTTTTTTTTTTTACATAATTATCTGGAAAAATGTATGATATCCATTTTACGGAAACGTTAAAGGGCCTTCATCATTTAATGACATGTTTTGTGCTAAGTCGACATTTTTTTATTCGCATTGATTTTCATTAATTTTCACGACATGTTTAAATGTTTTTGTCAAGGCGAATTAGCCCCTTTTCGTTATATGAAAAATTTCAGTCTTTTTGACAAATATTTATCGGAAAGATTAATCGTTTACGATATACAGGCCCGGATTCACCGGGGGGCCTTGGCGTTTACGATATACAGGCCCGGATTCACCGGGGGGCCTTGCCCCCCCCCCCCCCCCCCCCAGCAGCCCTGGTTATACATTTTTTTCTAGGCTATAAAATCCATTGATTACATAATGTTTGAGCTGTCTAGAGGAAATCCCCATTGTTGGCCCCCATACTGAACCAACCGCATAACCACCTGACCAGCCAGACTCCTATTGTCTTATGGCCCCCTGCTGTTAATGTGTAGGTAATCCGAATCGGCAGTCATCCATGACTGAGTGATAAGCATGTGTTTAAGGTACTGTGTATGCAAATTGAATGACACGTTCACTGATTCACAGGCTATTGTCGAGTGAT
>CM037780.1:43080242-43099155 GCA_021229015.1 Solen grandis | reverse complement strand
ATAAATTTAAGATCACACTTCTCCCATTTTTATCACTATATTCGCGTGCCCTATTTAAACAACAAAGATTCAGGGGAATTCCTGAATTTCAGTGTTTTACTGCACAATATATTTAGATCACATTCTCCATTTTTATCACTTTTTTCAGACAGTGCCCAATTTAAACAAAAACGATTCGGGGGGATTTCCGAATTCTTCCAAAGATGTTTCTTTTTGGTGATTCAGACGTTAATCCCAGTATATTGATAAAAATTTTAAATAGAAATAGGAAAAAAAAATTTTATTTTTTTTTCCCTCCTGGGCGAAACCTATTGTTTTCTCTGTTGATTTGTTTTTTTTTTTTTTTTTTTTTATTATTTTTCCAATTCCCCCCATTTTTGTGTCCACCTAGGGGCCGATGAAAAAAGTACGCATAAAATTTGGGCGGGGAGTATTTTTATTGAACATGTCCCAAATTGGTAAAAATTTTCTTTTTATTTCTGTTTAGCCCTAGGGGGCGCAAGCATGAAAATCACTTTTTGCTAATAACTAAAAATTTTGAAAACCCTGATTTAGATGGGGTTTTTTACATAATGTTCCTTGTTGACAGCCCAATCAAATTGATGGGGATCTTTTCATCGAGTCGGGAAAAAAAAATTTTTCTAGGGGAGGTTTAATGTTCGAACTTGGAAAAAGTGGAAAAAATGAGGGGGGTCTCGAAAAACCTACCCATTTTGTTAGAGATCAGATAGAAGAATTTGTTTGCTGCATACGTTTGCAAGACATATACGCACAAAAAATATGGGGTGGCGAATTAAGGGAAAAGCTGGTTTTTTCCTCTAGAACGGTAAAAATTCACTAAATTTTAGGAAAAATTAAAAAATTTTAAAAACAGCTTTTTTTTCGTCTGATTTATTTTCTGTTCATTTTATGAAAATTTTACACATATGTATTTTTATGTTTGAAGGGGCCCCAAAATTCAAAAAATAAAAAGAATTGAAAAGGTCAAGGGTTTTTACGATTATTGTGTTTTATTGGGCCCCGAAAGCTCCAAAACTAAAAAAAATTTTTTAAGTATTGAAAAAAAAGTTTTAGTTCTTCAAGAGCTTTTCCAGGATGTTTTGTTTTTGAAGATCGGACTTGATTTGGTTATTATCGGAGTCCCAAAATTTTATCCTTTTTTGGAATAATGTAAATCGGTTTTATGCTTCAAATTCTGATACATAAGAAAAAAGTTTGACTTGTGGACTAGTAACTTGATTGAACTATTTGCTGCTTTGTAGGTCCTAACATAAAAAATTTTTAAAAATTTTTTTTCTCATTTTCCGCTAGGGGGCGCTTTTTTTGAAAAACATTCTTTTCTTATAACCAAAAAGTTGAAGTCCCTTCGAATGCGGTTTTTTTTTCATTCTTTCCCCGTTTAGCCCAATAAAATGATGGATTCGAGGGTCCCTGGGCTGAAAGCTTTTTAGTACGGAGGGGAAAGTTTGAAAATTGCAAAAAAAAACAAAAAAAAACGTGCAAAAAGGGGGAGGTTACGAAAAAAACCCATCCGTTTTGTTAGAGATCAGATGAAGAATTCTGTTTGCTGCATTTCGATTTGCAAACATATACGCACAAAATATATGGGGTGGCAATTTTGGAAATGCGTGGGGTTTTTCTCTAGAAAAAAGGTCAAACTTTACTAAAATTTTAGGAAAAATTAAAATTCAAAAAAAATGTTTTTGTCGCTCCTGACTTTATTTTTTGTTCATTTTTCTGATATTTTCCACAATATGTATTGTTTTTTTGAAAGGGGCCCCACAATAAAAAAATTTTAAAAAAAAATTTGAAAAGGTCAAGGTCTATTACATTATTGTGTTTTTTTTCGGCCACAAATAGCTCCAAAACTAAAAAAATTTCATTGAGAGTAATGAAAAAAAGTTTTTTGTTCTTCAAGACTCTTTTTAGTGTGTTTTTGAAGACGGACTTGATTTGGTTATTAACGCAGCCAAAATTTTTATCCTTTTTTGGAAAAATGTAAAAACAGGTTTTTTGCTTCAAATTTGATACCAAGAAAAAAAGTTTTACTTGTGGATAGTTTACTTGATTGAACAAATTTCGCTTTGCTAGGGAGCAAACAGTAAAATTTTTATCAATTTTCTATCTCATTTTGCCCCTAGGGGGCGCTTTTTTTTTAATTATTTTTTGTTATAACCAAAAAATTGAACCGATCCAAAAGCGGTTAATTGAATTATGTTCCCCTTTTTTTTATAGCCTAATAAAATATTATTTTTTAGGATGGTGGCTGAAACTTTTTTAGTAGTAACGGAAAGGTTGAAAGTTCGAATCTGTAAAAAAAAAAATGAAAAGAGGGTAGGTCTACGAAAAACTATCCATTTTTTTAAAAATAGATAGAAAAAATTTTGTTTTCTGCAAATGATTTTAAGAATAACGACAAAATATATGGGGTGGGAATTTAAAAAAGCATGGTTTTTCCTCAGAAAAAGGTCAAACTTTACTAAATTTTAGGAAAAAAATTTAAAATTTCAAAAAAAAGATTTTTGCGCTCCGACTTTTATTTTCTGTTTATTTTTCATGAAATTTTCACACGATTGTATTGTTTGTTTTTAAAGGGCCCCACAATTCAAAAAATAAAAAAGAATTGAAAAGGTCAAGGTCATATTTCTTATTGTGTTTTTTTTTCGGGCCCCAAATAGCTCCAAAACAAAATATTTATAGAGAGTTTTTGAACAAAAAAATTTTAGTTTTTAAAACTTTTCCAGTAAGTTTAGTTTTTGAGATTTTGGGCTTGATTTGGCATTAACGGGAGTCCAAAGTTTGATCTTTTTTTGGAAAAAATTGTAAGCAGGTTTTTTGCTTTAAATTCTGATACATAAAAATAAAAGTTTGGGCTATGCGACTAATATATTGTTTGAACTATTTGTGTTTTTTCAAATTTTGTTTCCCAATTTTTTCGCTGAGGGGTTTTTGCTTTGAACACTTTTTGCTTTAACTCAAAAATGTTAAGTCTGAGAAATGCGGTTTTTTAGCATTTTTTCCTTTTTGCTGCACCACAAAAGGAGGATTTCAAGGGGCAGGGGATGGGAAATATTTGCGCTAGAAAAGTTTGAATGTTTTAACAGGCAAAAAAAAAAAAAACAAAAAAAAAACTTGCAAATGAAGTAGGTCTTTAAATCCTTTTTTGTTTTGTTTTTATTGAAAAATTATGGCTGGTTAAATAAAGTGTTCAAATTTATTAGGTTAAAAGCGAAAAACCCAAAATACCCCTTGCGGGTTCTAGTTTATTTAAAATTCTAAGCTAAAAATATACTGGGAGTCTGGGACTTCATTATAAGAAGTAATTGGAAAATAACAGTGTGAATGGTAAAATAAAAAAAAAAAAAAAATCGATTCTTTATAGTAATCTGTATCTGCATACTTTAAAATATAAAAAGCTCTAAACCAAACTGACTTATTTTTTAAAAAAGAAGCATAGTGGGGTTGAGCTTTTGGGGATACTTGATTGTCCGCGTGCGTCGCCCCGAAACAATTTGGATGTTTTTACACCTAGAGGCCACAATTTTGATCCAATCTTCTCAAAACTTGGTCGAATTTTTGTTTGGATGATATCAAAACCCTTTCGAAAATGGTCAGTTGGACAAAAAGTAGGTCAGTAGGTCAAATCTGAGAAAAATCTTGTTTACACACTAGGGGCCCACAATTTGACCAATCTTCCTCAAACTTGGTCAGAATGTTTGTCTTGATAAATATCTGAACCTTTCGAAAATGGGTCAGGTTGGATAAAAAAGTAGGTCCAGTAGGTCAAATCTTAAAAAAATCTTGTTTACACACTAGAGGCCACAATTTTATCCAATCTTCCTCAAACTCGGTCAGAATGTTTGTCTTGATGATATCTTGAACCCTTTCGAAAAAGGGTCAGGTTGGATCAAAAAGTAGGTCAGTAGGTCAAATCTTAGAAAAATCTTGTTTAAACATTAAGGCCACAATTTTGATCAATCTTCTCAAATTTGGTCAAAAAGTTTGTTTTGATGATATCTTAAACCCCTTTTTCGAAAAGGGGTCAGGTTGGATCAAAAAGTAGGTCGTAGGTCAAATCTTAGAAAAATCTTGTTTACACACTGGGGAGGCCACAATTTTTGATCCAATCTTCCTCAAACTTGGTCAGAATGTTTGTCTTGATGATATCTTGAAACCTTTCGAAAATGGGTCAGGTTGGATCAAAAAGAGGTCAGTAGGTCAATCTTAGAAAATCTTGTTTACACACTAGGGGCCCACAATTTTGATCCAATCTTCCTCAAATTTGGGTCAGAATGTTTGTCTTGATGATATCTTGAACCGTTTAAAAAAGGGTCAGGTTGGATCAAAAAGTAGGTCAGTAGGTCAAATCTTAGAAAATCTTGTTTACACACTAGAGGCCACAATTTTAATCCAATCTTCCTCAAACTTGGTCAGAATGTTTGTCTGATGATATCTTGAACCTTCGATAATGGGTCAGGTTGGATCAAAAGTAGGTCAGTAGGTCAAATCTTAGAAAAATCTTGTTTACACTTTTAGAGGCCAAATTTTGATAAATCTTCCCTCAAACTTGGTCAGAAGGGTTTGTTTTTATGATATCTTGAACCCTTTCGAAATGGGTCAGGTTGGATCAAAAGTAGGTCAGTAGGTCAAATCTTAGAAAAATCTTGTTTACACACTAGAGGTCACAATTTTGAACCAATCTTCTTCAAACTTGGTCAAATGTTTGTCTTGATGATATCTTGAACCCTTTTAAAAAATGGGTCAGGTTGATTAAAAAAGTAGGTCAGTAGGTCAAATCTTAGAAAAACTTGTTTACACACTAGTCATAATTTTAAACCAATCTTCTTCAAACTTGGTCAAAATGTTTGTCTTGATGATATCCGAACCAGTTCAAAATTGGGCCGGGCCCGGACCGGAAAGTAGGTCAATAGGTCAAATCTTAGAAAAATCTTGTTTCACACTAAAGGTCACAGTTCAGGAGTTATGTCCCTTTTAATGTTTAAATTTGTGTGTTAAAGCCTTTACAAATTCAGTCAAGTATGACTTCAAATTTTAACCACAGGAACTGTTTGTTCTTTGAACTGAAATGATGTCATAGATTATGTATTCTGACAGTACAACTATGCTATAATTTAGTAACTTGTACAGGCAATGAAGGCAATTTTTTCAGGTGAGCGTCTTTAGGGCCATCTTGGCCCTCTTGTTGTTGTTGTTTTTATGCCCGTCGAAGAGGGGACATATTATGGATTCACCTGTGGGCAGTCTGGCAGATGGCATCCAGTGATGTTGTCCGCTCTCTAACTCGAACAAACATAAACCCAATCTTAAATATATTTGGTCACAATGTATATGGACAATATCTCGGTTCTTTCAATAACAGCCACATTGCCCCAGACACTCCAGAGTTAGGTGATTCAATTGTTTGGAAAAATGGTCAAATTAACAGTGCCACTCTTTAATAAAAAAACAAAACGTGAACTGTCTTAAAGCTTAGTCACAATGTTATGGGCACAATAGTTCCCTTGGATAACCGCCACATTGCCTCAGACACTCCAGAGTTATGGCCTCTGAATTGATGAAAATGGTAAAATTAAAACAGTGTCTGCTCTCTAATTGAATGCTCTTAAACTGTTCCTTACTAAACTTGGCCATAATGTATATGGGCACTCTTGTCTTTGTTCCTTTCGATAACCGGCCATATTGTTCCAGACTCTCTGGACTTATGGCCCTTTAACTGAGAAATTTGCTAAATCACTTTTTAACTCAAACAAACTTTGACTGATCTTGTCAACTTGGTCAAAATAGTAATGTGCACAATATGGTAACTAGGTTTGGTTACCAGCCTAAATACCTTTGAACACTCTGGTTATGGCCCTTTATTGTTTGAAAAATTGCAAAATTAACAGTGTCTGCTTCTAACATTGACAAACGTGAACCAATCTTTACCAAACTTTTCACAATGTGTTTGGCAGTATTTGGCACAGTATCTCAATCAAGTTTTCAGAATATTCCACTTAGAGTTATGACCCTTGAGTTGATAAAATGGCAGGCGGGCGTATTTTGCGAAACCAGCGTTCTTGTTTTATCACAAGTGACTCCCCAAATTATATCTGAAAACAAATGGTCATGTTAATTAATAATGCCAAACATGTATATATGTTTCTTTGTCTGAATTTGTTGAACAACGGTAACATTAAAAGAAAGGGTTTTCATTGGCATTGTTTGTTTGAGCTGTGTACTACAGCTTTCATTGGCTCAACCATTATGCATATTCATTTTGAGGTGGTTGCTCTTTTATAATTGTAAAGCAACACTTAGCACTTATAAAAGCCATTTTGATAGGGTTGTTGTCTAAGGTAGTGGACATTGATAACAGATGGGTAGGCTATCCAGGCTGTTCCTCACCATTCAACCACACCTCCTTAAGAATAGTCCTGTGCCTGGATAGCGTACTAATCCCTCTAAATTGAAAATTTGCCCTTTTCCGAGGGGATGAAGTGTTCGCCAGTCCAGACACATGGATTTTCAAAGCCATCAGAACCATCAAGAGTGATTAATATGAGTTGCTAGAACTTTTTCATAATCAATGTAAATTAAAAAAACTATCAACTTTTTTTTCTTCAAAATATTGATTTATCACATGTGTTATTTCAGATTTCAACCCGTTTGATCTCGGGAATTCTGGGGGAGCAGGTACTTCAGCATGTGACCGGCTCAAGCAGTTGACCACGCTTACCATGTACGTTGATCACAATCGTCATGTCCATGTTGTATCCGTCGTCATTACACAACCATTAAAAAAGAGTATTGTACATAAATAAAAAAAAAGAAAAAGAAAAAAGTTGTAAAAAAAGATTATAAAGTCACATTTAAGTTGTAATTTTTCCTGTCCATTAAAAATGACCTTTTTATTGTTTCATTATAGACTTTTTTTTAAACTAACCTAAAATTACTTATTTCTCAAGGGTTTCCCTAGGCTGAACTAGTACGGATACAATTGGATCATGGAAGTGATGGTCCCCCAATAAAGTTGCATAAATCAGTTAACCCCTTTATCTCATGAATATTCATAAAACAAATAATGACCATCCACGGAAGCGGGAGATTGTGGGTTTGATCCCAGGCCACAACATCCCAAAGTCGTAAAAAATGGTATGATTTTAGTCCCTTGCTTGGTGCTCATAATAAAAGTGTGTTCCAAGGATGGTTGGCACGGTGTCAGGGGTAATGTGATGGGTTTTGGTATCATGCCACATGTCTACGGCGTGATACTGCAGTGTGGCGGCTTGCGGTAGGTCGGTGGTTCTACCCGGGTACCCCGTGTATTCGGGGTCTTCCTCCCCCTGTAATTAGCTGGGCGTCGCTATATGATTGAAATACTATCGCAGCGGGCGGTAAACCCAATACAACAACAACTGCAGTGTGGCAGCACTTTGTCTCAAGTAGACATCGTCTCCAAAAGACTGAAATACTGTTTGTGGAACGTTAAACCAACAAAGAAACAAAACAAAGATATGATAAATATTAAATAACAGAACTTTAAATACTTCTTTATATGAAATATAGATTTTCATTGCTGTTCAGACAGTTTAGAATCTGAGTACAAAAATGTAAATGTATAAACAAACGGGAGACTGTTGTCAAGACATCTCATGGAAGTAACTTCCTGTGTTCCAGTGCATCAAAAGAAGTCTATTTGAGATAAAAGTTAAAATATTTATCAAACGAACATTCTAGTAATACTGTAACATTAACTTTCTTGATATATAAAAGTCTAGCATAACTCTGAATAGGTTAATTTTCTTTCTTGGCTCTTGGAGGTTTTTTTTATAAAAATGGTAGAAGCCTGAATTTTTCTTGAGTTCCAGACGTAATATATTATCCCGTTAGTCATTTATTGAAGGTATATTTTTCTGTCACCCACACAAAGGGATCATTTCTCGTTGTCTGTACACTTTTTCCGTAACGCTTCACCATTCTGCAATAACTGCTTACTGTGCTTATTGAACTGTTTTCATTGTAAAGAGGTATTGTCATGCACAAGGTCGATGAATGTCCGTCATTCCCCAATTAGTTTGTTTACATCTAGCATTTCATTTCGTAAGCAACCTCGTTTAAACTTCATGACAATGTTTTTAGCCACAAAACTCGACCAAGTTAAAGTAAGGCTGGTAACAACCATAAGGTCAGTTGTTATGCCCCTTTTGATACAAAAAAAAGCCAGATTTCACTTTACACTCTGGCATTTTCATTTCTTAATGATAATATGTACCGGTACATATTGGCGAAAGAAAAAGGCTGCATTAAAACGACAGATATAGCACTTTGAACCCATGACGTGAAATGTATTTTGTACTTTAGATTTAGCCAAAACACGAGTATAAACTATAAATACAATTTCAGTGGTAACAACAAATTCTTGTTATCGGGCATTCTTAACAGAAACAATTATGGACAAAATTATACATTTTACTTTCCCCGATGGCGGTTTTGTTTACAAAATGAATGGTAAGACGCAGTTTTGATTCCCAGCCCTGATCTTTTTTTCCCCCCCAACTTCGTGGGCTATATAGCGCATGCGAAGCGGAAAATTGTGCACTACACAAAGCTCTAATGATTCTTTAGTAGATGTACAGTATTTCCTACCATTCGGGATACATTATTAGCGATGTTCTTTACGTGTTTTCAAACAGAATATCATCGAGGTTTTCCCGAAGTTCGGAAAAAAAAACTACATCTGACAGAAGAACTTTTGCGTGGGGCACATTTTCCGTTCGCATGCGTAAAAGATGATAAAGAAATGCAATCTCATTAAATCAGAATCAGTATATTCGCCAATGAAGCTGACCACATCGTGTAGAAGGTCGTCTCAGATTGACCTTTATGTAAGGCAATCAAATAGGCGCCTACAAATCATTAGGTATAACTTGTTTATGCATCTAAATTACTTCAAGGTTTAATCTGACGTGACCTTTAATGCGTTGCTATCGAATGCTTATCGCGGATAGTAGAGAAGCGCAAATTTAAGTATGATTTTAATTGATATTTGGCTTTGTAATAGCTGCTGAAAGTATTTCAGCATAATTACAATAATTAATTAATTAAATCGAAGTCTACATTACTGGAAAGTAACTGGTAATACGAAAAAATTTAAATAATAATGTGGAGTAATCGGTTTTACAAATTAATCTGTGTCCCCATTCTTAAATGTTGTTATTATTGTTAGCAGGGAAAAATTTAAGTACGAAAACAGCAAGTACATGTATACTTGATTTTATTTTTAAAATTAAGTACAATAAAACAGTCCCGCAAAAAACAAAACAACAACAACAAAAAAACAACAAACAAAAAAAAATTTAAGCTTAATTTTAAATATCGGAAAACATAATGACATTGTCATAATCATTTACAAAGACAATTTCAAGAAAAAGATGAGAATCATTTTCCATGTATATTTTTTTCCTTACAAAATTACTTTGTGTAAAGCTAGGCAGGCACGCAGAAACGCACAACACTGTTTAGCATTTAAAAAACAGGAACGTGTCGGCTCTTGCGGTCCGGAATAATCTCACAGCAGTTTTCCCTCTGAGCTTAAAACACGTCATATACCACGTGGTATTGTCTGTTCGGGTTTCAGTTACCAGATCTGGCTTTGATACAGAAATTGTGTTTGGAATGCATTTATGGATTTTTGCTACATTATGTGACGTATACATGTCGTTAATTGCAGAAGATATCGATGTTCAATAGGTAATCAACTCCGTTATTAAAGGGAAATAACCTCCGATTGACAAGTTCATCGCAAAACATTTATCTCATTAAAGTAATATATCGGACCAATGAAAAATAAAATATAACTGGCAACACCATACATAAATTTTTCTGTACATGTATTAGATTTAACGTGGGTTCTTTGTAGCATCTGGTGAACTTTCACTTTTAAATATTCATGGATTTACAAAGGTATTTCTTGAAATATATTAGAATTAATTTCTGAAGATGCCATGCATTTGCTTCAACATGTAAATGTATAGTGTTAAGTGTCATTCTTCAAGAATAACAGGTTAACGTGTATTTGCCCCTTAAGTAAAGCTCAAGTTGAGAATGAAAATGACATATGTAACTAAAAACGAGCAAATCGCTGGTATACAGTGCAAACCTATTGTAAAAATATATAGGCGGGAAGTTACCCTAGATTCACACCCATCCCCAATTTTATATCAGAACAGAACATTTTATATCGACTGATACTTTTTGCGTGGGTATTCACGATGTTTTAAGACTTGATTATTTGAGTTTACCGTCCTTTCGACAGTATTTCAGTCATATAGCGAGTCCAGCTAATCACAGGTGGAGGAAGACCCCCAATGCACGGAGGCATCCGGGTAGAACCACCGACCTACCGCAAGCCAGCTGGAAGGCTTCCTCACAAGAAAATCCGAATGACCCTGCCCGGGGTTCGAACACGCGGTGAGGGGCTGAGTGAGTGTTAAAGTCAGCACTTTACCCTCTGGGCACGAAGGCCCACGATGTTAAAGATTTTTTTAAACGTTTAATAATAGATTATTTTGATAATCTGTCGGAACAAATTTTTTCTTATTAGATAACTGTCGTTGGTTCGCTGCTTTGGGCCGAAAACCTGCCCCATTAAAAAACAACAACAACAAACAACAACAAATCCTATATATAATAAGGGAAAGAAGGTAACTTATAACTTTCCATTGAAATCGTACATCAAATCGTTTTTAATCGCCGTAACTCCTTTGATCACTGATAGATTTTCATAAATTGGTCTTATTTTGCGTGGAAAAGGGGTGAATAAAGACATACAGGGACAACCCCTTCCACTCTTGCTGAGGAATCGCCAAAAGTGTTCGCGAATTCAAAATCACGTTTGGTCGGAAAAAGATCTAACAAAAGAATCTCGCTAATTTCTCCCGTGTATAACTATAGAAAAAAAAAAAAGCCACAGTAGCAGTGGTTAAATTGTATGAGCTTTTATGGTCCTTTTTCTTAAATGCCCCATTTTTCGATCAGCAGACTTAAAATTAACTAATACTAAATACTAAGTTCAAATAGAGCCACAATCAATGACTCCTAACGACTGCACCATAAGAGCCCTCTCCTTTAAAATTATGATAACCTGATATCTATCATAATCCGCCACCCAAGTAGCAAATACTCTTAGAAACGGATAATTTAAAGTACAGTAATAAGAGCCTAACTTGAATCCCTATATGTAATCTGAGTTAACATCAGGAACAGATACGAACCGGATAGCTATCGAACTTGCAAAGGGTTATAATTGGGAAGCAACGCTCAAGTCTAATTAAACTCGCCTTTGGCAAAAATCTGCTGTAATTCCAAATTCCAAATCAAATAAAAGCTCGTTGTTTACCCATTTTGTTAACAATTGTTGGTAATTAATTCCGAATAGAAGAATTCAAGTCATCGATTTTCCTATAAGCTTTAATTGATGCTATAAATAGATAAAAGGAAAAGTAAACTGAAGACATGAATCCATTTATTGCAAATCCCCAGTTTATCAACAATCAGTTAAGGTTTAACTCTGTTTAATTGACAACAAAAAATTGATCCAAATTTAACGGTATCTTGACCAAAAAACTGTCCCGACAGAAGAGTGGTAAGCGTCCACCTCGTAGCCGGGAGGTCGTGTGTTCTGTCGCCTGTCGCGACATATGATAGCGCTTAAACGGCATTAATGTAGCCCTGTTGCTTGAAAGTATAGCTGAAGTTCCAGGACTGGTTAGCCCGGTATCAAGGTAATGTGACTGGCGTGGTATCATGCCACATGTTCTACTGCGTGATATCGCATTGAGGCGGCACTATATATCTGTTCAATGAATGTTTCAAATGGACTGAAGTGTTAACCCAACCAAGCAAATAAAATGATAAATAGCGTTGTTAGTTTTATAAGGTTCATTTAAGAGAACTCTATGTATTTGTATGAAATCAATACATAATGAAATCATTTTTGAATGTGTGTATACCATTAAAATAAATCGATTAAATTTGACAGTTTTTTTTTACAGACCTTGAATAGCTTTTCTGGGCTATACGTACAAACAATGAACAATTCAACAACAATGCAGTTCGATTGGAATACAACCGCAGTCGCCAACGCTATTTAAACTATTAATCCTATTAATTATGGTCGACAGTTCCTTTTTTTCATGTTGCTATATCAACATGCTCTATATACATTAATGTTACATAAACAGTATATCAATAGAGAATATATTCTGTACATATTTAAAGGTATATCTGAATAACTGTTTTCAAGAATATTGACAGCTTTAAATATAGACAATAAAACATCATTTTCATGATAAATGACTCAGCAAAAATTGCATGCAGGTAGACTGTGATTTGCGCCATTTTGTATTGATCAGCTTTATATTTCTTTTTTTTTCCACTGAAACAAATAGAGCGTCCCGGTATTTTAGAAACTGGCACTGTTTCCAAAACAGGCACGTAGAACTGAATTGAAATTTATACTCCCTATTGATCGATACGGGTAGTTAACGTTTGAGGTCATAATTTACCTATTAACGAAATGTATTGTTTTGACATAATTCAGTTTCTGTATTCGTGTATCTATTATGTTGTGTTCTGTCTGTGAAAATGGCATTGTTGATTATATTCCTATGTCTATTGCTTATATTTTTCTTACTATTATTCGATTGTTGTTGACAGTATGATATTGAGAGAGGAGAGAGAGAGAGAGAGGATCCTCTTTGGCAATTCATGTTAAAAATTATATTCATGAAGATAAATATATCTCAACATCACAAACCTTTATCAGTGGTCCAATTAACTCAACTTCTCTATCAACACACACACACACACACACACACACACACACACAACACACTTTTATCACATTGTATTTAAGAGTGCAAAGCTGCTCAAACATATCTAAAACATTGATTGCTCACATTATTTATTTTAATTCACAGTTTTGTTTGATATTTTCCACTTGAGTATATATTAATTAACTACTTTATTCTACTTCGATTGGGAAAGCGATTTCTTAAATTTTATAACGGTTATCTCTCTCACGGTACCTAGATTAGACCAGTACTTTGCTCTTGGAAGGTCTCGAAAATTCCTTGCCCGACGGGGTTCGGACCACACCCTCAGATCCGCAGTCGGGTATGTACCCCTTGACCACGGCCTTCATTTAATTGCGATGAAATAGAACTAAAGTATATACCCTCCCCCTTTAAAATTGAGAACACTTTCGTTTAAATACAACATCTATTTCAGAATACAAGTACAAACCAGTATTAAAAATTATCATTCCTTGCCGGATTATTAATAATGCATTAATATGCTTAGATCATTATAACGCGTTAGCTTTATCGCTATTGAACACTTTGAAAACCTTTGAGTATTTCAACGTTGAAATGGGCGTCATTTTTCAATTAAGCTTATTCATATGAAATTGGACGAACCGAGATCATCGTGTTATAGATGTTGTATATGGATAAGAAAAGAAGAGAGGAAAAAAGGTTTAAATGCATCATTTGGGTATTAAGTATATGTTTTAGACATGTTTCTTCATGCTGCATTTAGGTTTTAAATCGAAAACCAGCCGCGATTGTTGTAATACAGTGTCACGTTAATATGAACAATAAACAACATTTTTATCGGGCATTATTCCATTCCATAGTGTCATAAAATTTGAATCGATTTTAATTTCGTCCTGCTAGAGTGATTTTGGTGTCATTTCAAAAGTCAAAGCGCCGATATCGCTGAAAGAACAGAGTTTTTAATGTAATGTTTCCGCATTTATTTTGTATATTGCGGTAAATTTAATGAACAGGTTAAAAATTCAAGCGATGCCAAAAAGCAAAATGTTATACAGCCTCTTTTACTTGCGAAAATACAGTCAAACAAGAAAGATAAACCACATAAATTTGTTAAATGGACTGGTTACAAATAGGACATTGCCCATACTTCTCTCTTTTTTCCTGCAGCACATAAGTTTTACATAAATAAATGTTCAAATCAAATGGAAGTAAATATAAAGGCGCACATTTTCATTCCTTTATTTATGTATCGTAACCTCCTTTATTTCAGGTTTTTTGTATTCAGTATCGGTAAATTGAAATAATATTTAATATTTCTCAAAAAAGTGACCCACCTATATTCGAAAATGAAGATTCAAATGTCATTAGATAAATTTCTATAGACTCACTTGCGCACTTGCTATTTTGATACTGTATATTTAACACGCCATCTCCGTCATCAATTATCAACACATTTCTTTTCATTTTCGACTTCCAAATTGCAATCGTATTAAAATTAAACATAAAAATAATCATTACCAAGGTGATAAGTTGGACCTGTTTCTCAGTGTAGTAAAAACGTAGGAAAATATAGTCAAAATATAGTCCCGATATATAGTCTTATGTAGATTTGTGTGTCACCATAGCAACACTGTTCAATACCGTCGTCAACATTTATTTTTTATATCAACAGTCAACGTCACGCACTTTATATACTGATAAAGATAACATTTTAATTGCTTTATTTTTATTTCTTACATCATGTAATCTCTATGATGTCACTTTGAGTTGTAATATACACTTTACTGTATAATCATATGTGGCTTGTTGTCTGAATCAAGGTAATCCATCCATAAATTGTGATCATAGTCCATCAAGTGATTGTGGGAATTTTATGGTAAATGCAAGCCATTAGAGACTTTGAGCAAAAAGAGTCTATAAATCCAAGTCAATGGATGCTTGCATCTGCACGGAAATCTTTTAAAGCATTTGAAGGACCATGATTATGATTTATTGATGGATTGATGACTTAATAAGGTGAATGTGGTTTACTTATATCACCCTCGTCATCTGTCTTTTACCTCTCGTCGTCGTCCTCCTCCTTACCGATTACGTTGCTTTTTATCCAGCCAATTCCCCCCACCCCCTCAATGTTTAACATCTCCATCCAACGTATTCGAAGATTTAAAGCATAAGTACCCTTTATAAAACATTACAGGTATACGATCACGATCATATTCTGAAATCGTAAGTTGAACGTTTCGAAATATAAATTTTCGAATATGATTAATGTCACTATTTACCCTGTCGGTAGTTTTTGAAGCTATTTCAATCAATACAAGTACAAAATTCGTGTGCTTGCTAGGTATATCAAAGGTATCGTGTTTTATTATGGCTGTCTTTTCAGGATTTGGCTATTGGTAAACAGTTATTTATTTGATTAAAATGCATAGCGCACAATGTCTATATAATAAATAGACAATGTCAATATGAATATGCAATCCATTGCAATAGCGCGGCAAAAACACTTAAAGGAATGTTTTATTAAAAAGTTTAAACTTTATTCATTTTACATCGATTACGAAACCAGTTTTCACAATTAATATTAATCACTCTCGTTGGCTCTGGTGGCGGCATCAGTCGTCATTATTGTGGGTGGAAACGAGAAACCGGAGAAAACCACGGCGACACTGGACCCTCTCACGTACGTGACCAGGAATCGAACCCAGGACTATTGGTGAGAAGCGAGGTGCGTTACCACTACGCTATCCAGGCACCCAATGTTTGACCATCAATGAGCACACATATATATTTCTTTCAAATCACCCGAAAATCCAACAATATTACAATGTTAACAAGCTCTGCCCATATGTGAAATGAGCAATACAAAAGTAACAGATGTATTTGAAAAAAAAAAAAAAAAAAAAAAAAAGCTGTGAAGGCCACGTACATTACATCTGAGCAAAATAGCACAATCACAACAATTTTTAATCGAAGGATCAATGCAATACTTTGTGCAGTATTACTTGTAATCTGAGAGTATTTCATTTTATTCCACATTGACTGTCACCTTTGCCACTTCTTCTTCTTCTATATTCATCATCATCATCATCATCATCATCATCGTCACATCATCATCATACACCGGGCCGGGGGTGTGTGGCTAGAACATCCCCCCGGAATCGGGAGTTTGTGGGTTCAATCTCCGACCGACTACCAAGTCGTAAATGTATTTGGGTTGCTCGGGTTTAGGATAAATTTGACTCAGTGATATCATGCCCCTGTCTACGATGTGTGACTGCTTGTGGGAGCATTATACTGACGGAAAGTTCTTACCCATCATTTTAATCATGAACTATCTCAAACTAGCATAATAGAATTAAATTTTTTTCATTTTTGTGATGGGGAAGGTTGAGCAATATTGCGAAAATTTCATTTAAAGTGGTTGTGAATTACAATTTCCCGTAAACTTGTTGTAAGCTCCATAAAGTAGGGCCAAAATTCAAAAGTTTATCCCGGGTTTGAACTTTCGTCGGGGTAAGTCTCGACAGTCTTTCAAATGACTATATATAGTTTTAACAAACAAACAAACAAACATCTCTTTTGCTTGTATGCGGACTGAATTAGAATATTTTCTTTAACGGCACTTTGAATGCTCCCGATTTATGCACACGTTGTAATACATTGTACTGATTTTGTAAGTATAAGGAACAATGCACAATCTTACATATATGTTTATTTAATGTTTATGTTTGAGAGAGAGAGAGAGGAGAGAAGAGAGAGTTACTAAAGTATGCTTATAGCCGATGTATATCCAGTATAATGAACACATGAACATATAACAGCGAAAGCGAGAGAGAGAGAGAGAGAGAGAGAGAGAGGGGGAGGAGGGTAATCTTTTAATTTATAGAGAATCGTCTCCAAATGACTGAAATACTGTCGGTGGGATGTTAAACCCCAACAAAAAAACAAACATAATTTATAGAGTAGTTTTTTTTATATCAAAAGTTTCTGAGGAATTGCCAGACATAAATATGTATTCCATTTCACCACATTGACAAGCCTTATTGTCTCGCGGTCGTAAAATTCAATGGTTCAGCTGAGGTAAGGTAGCACATGCACACATTAGATTTATTTTAATAACAATGCGTTTCTATATATGTATCTATAGGAGTGTAAATGACTCAAATAATTTAAAATAGTATATACAATATTGTGCAGAAAAGGAAGAATGAATTAAGAAAAAAAAAATGAGGAGAAACTATGTATGACTAGAAAAAGGAAATAAAGAAGAAAGTGCAACCCGAACGGATGCCCACCGACGCCCGACGCTCGCTCGGATATCATCAATTTAAGGTTAAAACCTCATCCAAGAAATCAAAGAACAAGAAAGTGACATTGATGATGATGATGATGATGATGACGACCAAATAGCAAGAGAGAGAGAGAGAGAGAGAGAAGGGGCGGGGGGACGAGAGAGAGAGAGAGGAGAGGAGAGTAAGGGGCGGGGGGGGGCGAGAGGTAATCATCAAACCTTTTTTCCATATGAATGTTATAGTTACCCGTATCATTAATTGCTAGGTGTTAAGGCAATCATAAAACTTTTTCAATTATAAGACATTAGAAAGTGTCACGTGGTATGACTGGCTATTCACTTCGTCATTCTATAAACAACGAATAACAAAAGGGTCGTATATAAAGTGTTTCCCGCTTTCACGTCCTTACATTGATCTCAGTCGGACACATCGAGTCTCTTGAGCTCTCACCTAAACCTTCCCCATTTGGTGAGTACAGAATTCATTATTCACGATTTAATTATTATTTTATTTATTTGTTTGTAAGCTCGTTTTCTTTAATACTTTTTATATTTTGTTTTGATAATAAAGTTGCAATAGTTTTTTTTTTTGACGAATAATTTTTTGAAGTGTTCGTCTATTGACCAGAGTTTAGTTTCAGAATTTGTATGAAGAAATCTTTATTTACGGAATGTCATGCAAACTGTATTTTCGTTGATTTTAATTCACACAGAAATGCAGAAATTCAAAGATATTTTCAAGGGGTTTAAATAGTAGCAACGCCTCCATTAATACATGATTTACTTCAAGTCTTAGAACTATATTGTCAGGATTCCCATAGTCAATGCGTTTCGAACAAGTATATTGATAATGAAAATGAAAACGGAAATCAGACAAAATTTAAATATTCTCATCTAAATTTTTTGGATTTTTTTTTTATAACAAGTTATACATTAACAAATTATTCCATTGACTCATTGACACAAGTCAAATTTAACACGAGTACTTTTTAAGTAATATAATTATATTCAATATTTATTTTTTAACCAAACGATTTTTATTTTCAAAATGGTAGCAATACATTTGTTAACGAGCAAATAGTATAAACAGCTTAACCAGGACCAGGACAGGTGTTATATGATAGTACAGCGAACTATGTACATAAAACTGAAAAATTCTTCTCAGTTCTTCCGTCGTCCCATTACATGTTCGAACATATCATTTTACCGTCTAAACAAACCTGGTCATTTATTATATAACTCTCGACATTGATAGGGCTTCATGCTCAATCAACCGCACAAAGCCTGTTATTTGATCTCCAAAGGTAACGGCACATCAATCGATGAAGACGGTTATTTATCAGTGAATTGTTTACACAAACAGAAAACGATGTCCACCAATAAGTGTTGATTATTGATTTAGATGACTTCGGATAAGCCATTATCAAACAATTTAATTTAACTTTCTTATAACCCTGCTTGAGCTGGTACAAGGAGAGTATCATAAAGCCTTGTGTATACAATGCTTTATTGTAAACATACAACCGTTACGCACGTGTATTTATATCTTACTATGGTAACTTAAGATCTTATATTTAATACCATGTATACTATATCAAATATTAATTCAAACAGAATACTATAACCTAAAATGAAATGCAACTTTTATTGGAAGCTGTAATAACAAATGTGAGTAGACTTTACGAAAAATATTGTTAGACCGTTGGTATAATCCTGGCTCGTTATGAATCCTTACTCCTCGTAACTCTCCATACAAGCTGGTGTTTAATATCAGTGTGAATAT
>CM037780.1:43065242-43075242 GCA_021229015.1 Solen grandis | reverse complement strand
CGTCGGGAATTTTTCTGTTCGTCGGAAAATTATCTGTCGGGAATTTAGTATAATTTGTGAAATTGTATTTTGTTAATATTTTGATCTTCGTCGGGATTATTGTACTCGTCGGAAAATTGTTTTAATGGGAAAAAGTGGGCAAAAATCTTTTTCGCGGGAATTTTGTCCTCGTCGGGAAAATTGCATTCGTCTTGAAAAGGGGCTTCCGTCGGGTAAATTTTGTAGTTGTTTTTTTATATATATATATAATATATATAAATATATATATATATTAATTTTAAATTTGTGAACTTGCAATTTTAAAATATGTTTCATAACCATCAAAGGCAACGAACGAATGATTGCCTGATTCAATGATTGGTGCAAAATCAAGAAATCATAGATGGTTTTGTATACACTGCATACATCAAAAATGCAAAGCCTCAAGATCTAACTCTGGTCTACATATTCTGACAGATATCGTTTATTTTATCTAAAGCAATCCCGATAATGTAGATAAGTTTCTCTACAATTCAGACCATATTACTATCAAATTCAGTCTTGTTGTTTTATATTGAACAAGTAATTGTGTGGTTTTGATACTGACCAGTAGGTATGCTGATTGATACTGACCAGTACGTATGCTGATTGATACTGACCAGTAGGCATGTTGTTTGATACTGATCAGTAGGTATTCTGATTGATACTGACCAGTACGTATGCTGATTGATACTGACCAGTAGGTATGTTTTTTGATACTGACCAGTAGGTATGCCGTTTGATACTGACCAGTAGGTATGTTGTTTGATACTGACCAGTAGGTATTCTGACTGATACTGACCAGTACGTATGCTGATTGATACTGACCAGTAGGTATGTTTTTTGATACAAACCAGTAGGTATGCCGTTTGATACTGACCAGTAGGTGTGTTGTTTGATTCTGACCAGCAGGTATGCTGATTGATACTGACCAGTAGGACTGACCAGTGGGTATGTTGTTGTTGTTGTTGTTGTTTGATACTGGACCAGCAGATTTGTTGTTTGATACGACCAGTGGGTATGTTGTTTGATACTGACCGTATTTATACTGTTTGATATTGGCCCTGTAGTTGAGTTGTTTAGTATGGGAACAGTAGGTGAAGTGATTGATTGAAACTTTAAAGGGTTTATAAGTCTTCTATTTTGTTTTTAGGGATCATTATGTATAAAGCAATGCGTTCACGCCTGTTGATATAATTGGTATTCAATGGATACAAGAACATTATTTCATTTTTAAGCAACATTGTTTTGCTATTATCACGTCGACAAGAAATGTCAATTGGTTTTTTCCGTGATGTAAATACCAGATATTATTTGTTTTTTCTCTCTCATATGTAAGAAGTTTTAATTATGATAAAGTAATATTAAAGTTATGACCTACACATAACTTGAAATTAAAAGTCATATATTTGATGTATCAGATAATGATGTATAGAGCGATGGTGTCGTAATGGACTTATAGGGGACACATGTGACACATGCCCTCCTCTTTTATGTCAAATGTTATTTTTGATGCAAGATGTGTATTTACCATACACGTTTTGTTCATTCATTGAAAAAAAAAGAGTATCAACATATATTTTTACATGCTGTTAGTTATTTCTTTTGGAACTTTAGAAGAAACTTTAAAAAATCTGAACTGAATCTAAATGTTCTACCCATTATTTGCGCTCATTTTCGCCTGGTTACCCTTTTTTCTGTGGAAAAGATATCTATTGTTTTTCATTCATTTTGCTTATATTGAAATAAATGCTCATTTTAATGCACCCGTTGCTTGTTATATATTTCATATAAAATTAAAACACACATACAATACTTGCAATAATGTTAGACTTTATATAAGATCAATAGACTTTTCACGAAAAAAAAAAAAAACAAACAAAAACGAATTTACTTACTGCTAAAGCTAACCTTTTCAAAACAGATCGGCTTTTAATAATTTTCAGTTGACTCTTTAGGTAAAACTTACGTTTCGTTATAAATCTGCAATAACTGATATACCCGTTGCAAAGGACTATGCGATTCTTCTTATGTAATTACATTATTTTAAATTAAAATTTAGGCAGGTAAGAAAAATTGAGACAATAGATTTTTAATTGTATTTCTGTATGCAGTTACATGTGTATTTTCAACGGTTTCGGGTTTAGGCGGTTCAACCTAATCTAAACTTAACATGATCTTTATTGTTCACTTATGAAAATCATCAAATTCTGTATATCGGTTTTGACATACACCCTTTTTATTTATCGTAAACGTTGTTTTTCGTCAGGTTAAAAGTTTAAAAGTTTGCTGGGAATGTTGAAATCGTGGGGAAAGTTATTTTCGTCTAGAATGTTATACTCGCGGGACATTATTTGTCGAGACATTTAAGCTCACCGAAATATACAATTTTCATGATAAATAAAATTTTCCTGATGTATAATATTTTCCCAAATGAGTTCAGTTATACCCGGGGAGTACAAAAATTCCAAAAAAAAAAAAAAAAAAAAAAAAAAAAAAAAATCTCAATAAAATTTTTTACGACCAATACTATATTCCCGACGGAAGAAAATTTCCCCCAACGAGTTCAATTTTCCCGACGAGCACAGATTTGCCGACGACGGGCGAGTACATATTTACAAAGATTACAATTTTCAAGACAAAATTTCCGACACAATCGATTTTCCAACGATTACAAATTCCAGACGACGAAAACTACGTTCCGACTAGTTTCCCTTTTCACGAATAATACAATTTTTAAAAGCGAAAATAAAAACTCCCGATAGAGAATTGGACATTTCTTGACTAGTAGAAAATTTTCCACACACGCAACACACAGACACACACACAGTCCGCGCGCGCGCAACACACACACACACCACACACACACACACATCATCATCATCAATGTGTGTATTCAAAAGGTCAGACAGAAAAATATTCGAATTCGATTTGGTCAAAAAAAACGATATTTCATACAAATCGTTTATTGTCGATCTGAGACCTGGGACCAAGCTCAACCACTTCTATGTGTTGAAATAATTGGCTGAGCTACGATCTACGATCCATCTCAACCATTCCATGAACATTTGCAATGGTCGAGCATCGATCTACGATCCAGCTCAACCATTTATCTTGGTTTATTTCAATGGTTGAGCTACGATCTACGATCCAGCTCAAACCCTTTATAATTGGTTTTTTTTTCGATGGTTTATCTACGACCCCGCTCAACCATTCATGAACATTTTTAATGGTCAAACTCCGATCTACGATCCAGGTCAACCATTTATAGTGGTTTATTTCGATGGTTGAGCTACGATCTACGACCCAGCTCAACCTATTATTTTGGTTTATTTGAATGGTTGAGCTACGATCTACGACCCAGCTCGACCATTCTTTGAACATTTTCAATGGTTGAGCTACGATATACGACCCAGCTCAACCATTTATTTTGGTTTATTTGAATGGTTGAGCTACGATCTACGACCCAGCTCGACCATTCTTTGAACATTTTCAATGGTTGAGCTACGATATACGACCCAGCTCAACCATTTATTTTGGTTTTATTTGAATGGTTGAGCTACGATCTACGATCCAGGTCAACCATTATTTTGGTTTAATTTGAATGGTTGAGCTACGATCTACGACCAGCTCGACCATTTTATGAAACTTTTCAATGGGTTTAGCTACGATATACGACCCAGCTCAACAATTTATTTTGGTTTATTTGAATGGTTGAGCTACGATCTACGAACCAGCTCGACCATTCTTTGAACATTATCATGGTTGAGCTACGATCTACGACCCAGCTCAACAATTTTATTTTTGGGTTTTTTTGAATGGTTGAGCTACGATCTACGATCCAGGTCAACCATTAATTTTGGTTTATTTGAATGGTTGAGCTACGATCTCCGACCCAGCTCAACCATTTATTTTGGTTTATTTGAATGGTTGAGCTACGATCTACGACCCAGGTCGACCATTCTATGAACATTTTCATTGGTTGAGCTACGATCTCCGACCCAGCTCAACCATTTATTTTGGTTTATTTGAATGGTTGAGCTACGATCTACGACCCAGCTCAACCATTTATTTGTTTATCTGAATGGTTGAGCTACGATCTACGACCCAGGTCGATAATTCTATGAACATTTTCATTGGTTGAGCTACGATCTACGACCCAGCTCGACCATTCTATGAACATTTTCAATGGCTGAGCTACGATCTTCGACCCAGCTCGACCATTCTATGAACATTTTCAATGGTTGAGCTACGATCTACGACCCAGCTCAACCATTTATTTTGGTTTATTTTGAATGGTTTAGCTACGATCTACGATCCAGGTCAACCATTTTTTTTTTTTGAATGGTTAAGCTACGATCTACGACCCAGCTCGACCATTCTATGAACATTTTCAATGGTTGAGCTACGATCTACGACCCAGCTTGACCATTCTATGAACATTTTCAGTGGTTGAGCTACGATCTACGACCCAGGTCGACAAAGAATTAGTTAAAGTGTTGATTTACGATCTACGAATCTACGCGCTAACTTCACACACCTGGCTTAACTGCCCTTATACAGGGAACTAGCTTGAGCTAATTGATTAAATATAAAATAGATTTATTCCTTATTTTTCATTTAAAGGAAGACACACTTTAAACAATACGCAGTATAAAACTTCGAAAATGGACTGATAATAATTATTTCAATGTATGTTTTTAAATGCTATCTCCCGGCAGGGTCATTCGGATTTTCATGTGAGGAAGCCTTCCAGCTGGCTTGCGGTAGGTCGGAGGTTCTACCCAGATGCCTCCGTGCATTCGGGGTCTTCCTCCACCTGTAATTAGCTGGACATCGCAATATGACTGAAATACTGTCGAAGCGACGGTAAACTCAAATAGTCAAGTAAAGTCAAGTCAAATGCTATCTAGATTTTTCTTCTACCCGAGTAACTGCTATTTACCAAAAAAAAAAAAAAAAAAAAAAAAAAAAAAAAAAAAAAACAACATAACACGTGTGAATGGAACATGTGCACGTTTGAATGGAAGAACATCCATTTTGTGTATATTTCCATGCTTTAAATACTTAGTTTACTACTGACCGAACATCCTTTTTGATATATATACTCAAAATTAGCTTATATGCTATCAACGTTCCGAGAACAAACTTACATCAGAGTCTGACTGTCGTATCGAAGCACTTAAATCTGTGGATTTATTTTAATATTTCAGAAGAGTTTGGAAGACTAGCGGGACTGACACAAAAGTTCAAATGGAAACTGTTTTAGGCTTCACAACAGTACAATTATATGTGCTTTTACGTACAACTGTTTGATTTTAAGTGCTGTGCGGAACGAATTTGTATTTTTTGAAAATAAGTTCAAGGCGTTCGATCGAAATCACTTTCAGTTTTAAAACCGTAATGGCTAAAAGTAATCAATTCATTATTCAAACAGTGCATGGTCCCCATGGAGGTCAAGCTGACTATTTCCCTAATACGAGTTACGCCTTTGAGAATCGTCATATCGATAAATTAGAACACAAGGTTTCGTGCATGATGGAAACTGAAGTCTGTTAGACGTTTGTATCATTTCAGTCTTAACAAGTTTAGATCAATTTTGAAAGCTACCGGTGACTATTGGTGAATTCTTTATTTCCTAAATCTTTCTTTCAACCGTAAATATAATTTTCCCCCCAACTACTCTCGCACATACAGGAGAAAAGTAAATGTGTTTGCCTCTGTCATAAATAAAAAATACCGTAAAGCAATACGAGTATTACCAAAACATTAATCCTAATTGGTGTCCCCCAAAGGAATGGTTGAACCTTTTTGTATAACAGTCAAAATTTAGTCTGAAGAACTTCATTTTCTTTCTAAATTGACAACAACCATCGGACAGCAGTCATGCACGTTGCCATCAGCCCAAGGTTCCCTTAAAACATAATCGTAACTATAATGTATTAAACATCAAGTATTGGAAAAAAATTTACGCATGCATGAACTTTACAATGAAGAGAACTACATTTTTTTCCATTTAATTGTTGGTTATGCAACTTCATGAACTGTAAAACCCATTTTCAGTATTTTTTAATAAAGTTGGGTTGATTTTATACAGCTCAACGTTTCTATATTACCCAACAGGGGCGTAGTTTTGGGGTGACTGAATGTGCAGGCACGATGCCCTATGAAGAAATTTTTGATATTTGCAATTATATTTTTATTGGTTTTTACGCTTTCTTTGCAGTGGGGGTTTAACACATTTTATGTGGATTTTGAAGCGATAAAATTACAAATTTTGTTTATTACTGACGAACATCATACTTGATTATATCATAAATAGCCTTAACAAAATGATATTGGGAAAATTTTCGACTCTCACTCATTCGTTCAGAGAGCAAACTTGCATCTAAGTCTGTATCGTATCTAAGCGCTTAAGTTTATGATTCCGACAGAAATCTCTGTTAATTTTCCTGTTTTGTTGAAATTCACGCAGGACTGACATTTAAAGTTTTTATATTTTTTAATGAAAACTGTCATCGGCTTCACAACAGTGCAACTTTATGTGCTTAAATGCACAATTGTTTGTTTATGTACTGTGTCAAACGAGACTTTTATTTCATTATTGTACCAGACTACAAGCTTTCGATCCAAACCACTTCCACTGTTCTAAAATGAAAATGGATAAAAGTAATAATTTTATTATTTAAACAATACATGGTCCTATAGACATCCTTTTGACAAACTCCCTAATTTAAATTAAAGGTAGATTTTAAAACAAAATAATTTACGCCCTTGAACATCGTCATATCGATGCAGTAAAAATAATATAACAGTAAAAATAAAGTTCCGTTTATGAGTGCTTTTGCATTACAGAAATTGAGTCTGATAGCTAACTACATCAAAATAATTTTTTTCCAAATTTTGCTACTCTCTGTCGTAAATAAAATACCGTATTATCCCTCACCACTCCAGGAGAAAAGTAATAGTTTTTTTTTGGGGCCCTTGACCCCTTTTGTTTTCACCAGAACTTTCCCGTCTAAACTTAAGGTGTGAAGTCAAAAACCGATGAATACTGTAAGTTTTGATTGGTCGGCTTAAAAATCGAAGGTATCCCCCGAAAATAGCTCGTTTGCTTTGTATAAACATTCTAAAAAAAATCGTGTTTCGGGCAAAGCATATTAATACATGTCTTAACTTTTCAAAACAATGAATTCAAAAACACAAAAACCGTAGCTAAAGGATGAAATGCACATATCGAATTTAAAACCTTCAGACCCCTTCGTTTTCCTAGAAATCGCACATTCGTTAATACGTGATTGTATCGGAGATAACTCAATTCTTTTCCCAAACTTATTTTGTACAGTGATAAGTATAATTTTGATCTTTTTTATGCTACCCTTTCTTGACAACTGCTGGAATGCAAAGAACACCCATTCGGGTTGTATTATTTAAAGGGGACGTATTATGTTGCGAATGGTCGTTCGTGTGTCCGACCCGTCAGCAATTTCATATCCGCTCTATATATTTTGAAAGCTTGAAGTCAATCATAATATTTAGTCAAAATGCCCTCTCATCAAAAAGCAGAATAACACTAATATAATTAATACACCACGGCCATGTAATCTTTTTAAAAGATATTTCCCTCTATCATAAAATCAAAATTCCCGTAAAGCAAAAAGGATCACTAAAAAGAAACCCCAAAAGGGGCGCCCTCTAAAAGGGATGGTGTAGCCTTTCTGTATAACAGTTAAAATGTAAACTGAAACACTCAAAGTTCCTTTTAAACTGACAAACACCCACCGGATTCACAGTCATGTACGGTAAGTTACCTTGAAACATGGTGCCACAAAAGAGAATTAAAATTAGTATTTGTAATAATTTCTATCATGGGTAATAGATATTCCCAAATGTTACATACTGCATTCGAACAACTGTAGGGGCCTTAATTATCATTTATTTCTTCGGAACGTTGCAGATTTCCTTTATGGCATGTGGAATGATTGAAACACATTCCATTTTCTTTTAGAATGCACACGTAATATCTTTTGTAGAAACTCAATGTTAAAAGAACTACCCGTAAATACTCCTTTGAAAATTTTTTATATGGAAAACCAAGTATGTCAACACAAGAAAACATCGATATTTGATTCTGTTCAAAGGTTTATTATCAATAATTTAAACGTTTTCATTCCTGGCAATGAATTGCTGTGAGTGCTATTTTATTTATTTTTTTTTTTTCGTATTTATTGATCTTTAATCTAAACACCCCCCATTTCTCTCTCTCTCACTCAATCTCTCTCTTCCTCTCTCTCTCTAAAATATATTATGATGATTAGTGTTTTTATGATACATTCAAATTGTGAAAAAATGATAAATTTATAGTATCCACCGACAAATGTAATTAACAATAATATGGAGAAGACTTTTATAAGCCTTGGCTTCCAGTCTAATACAATTCTCAACTGTATATGTTATTGTCACGTATTGTATTTACTACTGCTTTGGGGAGAAAAAAATATGTTAAAACTTAACTAATAATTAAACGCATGTACGAAATATTGCTTTTGTGTGAATTAATCCTGTAATTATGTGACTGAGTTGGGGTAATATTGTGTTTTAGTTTCGCCAGTTCACTGAGTGGAAGACCTATTTTTCCGTATTTTCAATTAAATTGGAAATTAAGTCTACAGCTAAACATTTTTATTATAAACTCGAGTACCTTGTTTATTTGATACCACCCAAACATTTTTCGATCACTATTTCGCCTCGTCTTAGGGCGCAAACCGGCTTGGGAAATTTTAAAAAAGTACCACATTAGCGGCCTCTCTGCAGAAATCGCTATTCGACTCTGCTTCCTCACCGGTTATTCTTGCTGTAAAGAAAGTGCACGATGGACGAACCCTAAAGAATTGACCACTTAAAACGGGTTTGCTCAAAATTAAGTATCGTACGAAACATTACAATATTTTTGCTATGTATATATGCGTGTCTACTTTTCAACTATCAACGACTGCGCTCCCAATCTCGGACACATTAGTGGTGTACAACATGGAACACAACCCCAGCACTTCTAGTCTAAGCGAGTTTTTGCTTGGTTACGTTCTAATAATGGACATCGTACGTATGATTTATGTATATTCTTCAAGAAAATATCGATAAGTTTGCAGCTTAAATTTTCGATATTTATATACAACAACTCCTTACTTTCGGTTTCAAAAGGTGGTTTGCAGAGTCTGCCCGTGCATCAATTAAACTAGGGTACGAGTGCATCTGACAAAATTAAACAGACCCTACCGAAGATCGTCCGTCTCGGGGAGTGACAGGACACCTTAGAGCTCTAGCTGGCCAAGTGCAGGAATAAGTGTTGTCACCAAACTCATAAAAACGTAACATGGGCCGCCACTTTAATGGGCCCTTTTTTTATTTTCATTCACAAAATACGCAGATATATAAGAAGAAAATATACATGGGAAAAAGTGCAGAGGTCAGTTCACGAGCATGATAACTTCATGAATAGAACGTCCCGTCTTTAATAAAGCCTGACGAATGTAAAAATATTAGAAAACCGCTGTTGAGACTAAACTACTTCATATTTTTTTTTAAAAAATTTTTTGGCGTAGCTGTCTAATAAGCTCACTTGATTTTTTGAGGATAATGACGTAAGACAGTGTATGATTTTTTTAATGATTTTCATCGGTAGATATTCCTTTACTCACGGAAAAAAAGTTACGCGCCATTGTTTGTTTAGAAACAGATACTTCGTACTCACGAAATGGATTAGGGAAACCTGGGGAAAAATTGCAGTTCCCTTTTACAAATATAAAATTATTGTATCGAAACACTTCTCCTTGATGCACATGAGACTGTTTCGGGTCAAACATTTGGAGTGTATTAACCCTTTCCTCATAGAGGAAACCATGAAACCATGCGAACAACATAAAACCGATCCCTGCAGTAAAATTGAGGGGATCGGTTTATGCTGTTCGCTGCTCCTTTTTTA
>CM037780.1:43026052-43065142 GCA_021229015.1 Solen grandis | reverse complement strand
TCATGGCCCTCTTTAATATTAAAAAATGCCAGTTTTTTTTTTGCCTCTAGATTTTTTTTTTTTTAAAAAAAAATTTTCAAAAAAACCTATGCAAGTTTTTCCATAATCTTGTAAAAGTTCAATTTGGCTGTTTTCCGAAATTTGGGTTTCAGGATTTTTTGCCTCTTTTGTTTTTAAAAAAAAATGTTTTCCCTTTTTATTTGCACCCTGGGCATTTTTTTTTAAAGAAAAAAAACTTAAAATTTTAGAAAAATGTTAAATAGCCTATTCTTTCACCCAATTTTAAAATTTTTTGCTTTTTGGCCAATTATCAGGGTTATGCCCCTTTTAATTTTTAAAATTTTTTTTAAAAAGGGCAAAAATTTTTCTTTGTAAGTTTGCCCACTAATGTTTATTTCAGGGTTTTTTAAAAATTTGCCCCGGGGGTGTATTCGAAACTTGCAAAATTTTAAATAACTTGACAGGGGTTTTAAAAAAAAATTTTTTTTTCGGGAAAGGGGTGAAGTTTTGGGGCCATCTTCCCCTTTTCTCGTATTTTTTAAAAAAAGGACAAAAGAGATTGGAAATCTCGCCAAGTTCTTATTTTTTATTTAACCTGTTTTTTGTGCCCACTAGACGGCTGGGGTTTTAAAAAGTTAGGGAACTTTAAAGGGGAAATTACGTTATTTCAAGGAAACCTTTTTTGGGTTTTTTTTGGGTTTCAGCTTTTAGAAAAAATTTTTTTTCCCTTTTGAACACTATTTTAGGCACTGCAGATTGGAAATTGTTTTAAAAATTTTAAATAAATTTTTTTAAAATTTTCCCTTTGGGAAAAATTTTTCGCCCCCCTTGGTTTTTGGGGTTGGGAAACTTTTAAAAGTAAAAATTCTCCTTGTTTTAAACAAAAAAGTTTTATTTCTGGTGTAAGGGTAATTTGTTTTTTCAAAATTTTATTTTTTAAATTTTTTTTTTTTGTCTGTAAGTTTAAATTTTTGATTGGTTTTTTTTGGGGTTTTTTTAAAATGTTTGGTTACATGCGAAAGCTAGGGTTTTAGGGAAAAAAATCCCCCCTCCCCCAAAAAAGGTAAAAAAAGGATGGGGGGCATTATTTGAGTAAAGCCAGAGTCCGATCATTTATACACCCTCCCATTTGTATTAAATTGAGGTTGCCACCCATTATTTTATATCATGTCCAACAACAACAAATTAGTTTTAAATTATGAATTGGGGTTCAACTTCCGTTATATTTATAAGGGAGTGTCACGTGATGGGGTTGAGTTCGACTTTTTTAAACAGTGAGAACTCTGGTTAGTCAAGATATATTGCTAGTGTATACATGCGAAGCCTCTGGCTTTACTCAAATAATGCCCTTTATCCTTCACTACCGCTTGGAGGAGGGGCCATTTCCTACAATTACCTGCCAGACTAGGGAAATACAAACATATTTGGATGAGATACGATTATAGAGTGGAAAGCTTGTGTGCACAGAAAAATTAGAGGAATTCAAATACCTAAAGTTGTTCTGTATTAATGAAAGCGATTTTTGAAGTAGTTTGGAGGGGAGAGACATTCTTAAAAAATTGTCTGTTCATGCATGCTTTTCACACTTCAGTCATGTTTCACCAAAATATGTTTGCATTTCTGAAACCTGACAGGCTATCTTTGGAAATGTTTGCCATTTACAAAATGTAAACATTGATAGTATTTGAAATCCATCTAAAATACTAAAAAATGTTGATTTTTTTAACATGTATATTAAGCAGAGATTGAAATATGTGCTCAGTAAGTACCATTTAGGCAACTGTAAAATTGTGTTGCATTCCTGGTATTGAAATAATTATGATCTCTGAGAAATAATGGGCCATTAAGGTAAAGTCGCTGTAATGGTTCCACTATGTCTTGGACCACTTAACCTCAACCAAGATATCCAAGATACCCTAATGAAATAGTAGGGAACCTTGGTTATCTCAGTGAAAGGTGATGAGGTCTGAAAAGTAGCGGAATCATTACAGGAACTACCTTAAAGCAAAAGGTGTGGAAAACACTAACTGGCCAAAATAACATTAGTCAATGTGTGTGACAATCTGGCTGGATATTCAGTATTTGTCAATGTACCTAGGTATATCATTGTAGCAAAGTTTTGGTCATTGCTTTTATGAAAAGGGAACAGACAAAACTATTTTGGTAAAATTACAAACAAGAAAAGGGCCATAACTCCTGGATGTGATTGAGATCAGGCTAGTTAAATCAGAACTTGAGTAAGATACCTGATGATAGTCCCTTGAGTTCTTGAAAAATACTTTTAAATGGATTGAGAAACCAGTTCAAACTTTACTTAGTTATCTCTCAATATTACACTCATAATGTGTGTGCAAATGAAAAGTTACAAAAGTTGCTACCTGCTCCCAGGTATCAAATGAGTATCAGTTTTTTTTCAATTTCAACTCATCTCTATCCATTCTGCTATCTATCTGGAAACTATACCATAACTTAAACTTAGGTAAAGACTTTACTTGCATTAATTGTGTGACCACTGAATTTTCATCTGCTCCAAGGAATCAAACTTGTGACCTTATGTTTGCAAGTTGGATGCTATATACCTCACAACCAAGGAATAAACTGTGAGTATATTCATGTTACAGTATTGATATGATAAAAATGCAGGCTGTCTACAGCAGTAAGCATTGCTTTTTCCTGTACGGGGTAGAAAAGTTCTTTTTTCTTGTTTTCTTTCCTCGTTCAACTTTAAAATGATGTCGTAATATCGGGAAAAACCTTCAGATCATGGGATATTTACTAAAAATAGTTACTCCTGGAAATTTCTGGTACGTTGTTCGGACTCCACGAATAGTGGCTGTATTTAAGTCGATGTTTGCCGAAACTTATTACAGTTCTAAAACCTTAAGTATGATATCAGGTTTAAGTTCAAATATACTTAAATAACTGTAGAATGTTTAGCTTGAGCATGAAAATCAGTACAGTCAGCATAGCATATGGTCCTTGAATATGTGACCAAATGTAGTAATGAAAGGATGAGAAAGGATTAAGTCAGGAGGTCAATCAACAACTTTTTATACGCCGCCGGAGGTGGCCATATATTGGCGTCGTCATCTCCGTCTGTCCATCGGTACGTCCATTTCTTGTGAACTCAACTCCTCCTTTGTCTCTGAATGAATCTTTTCAAAACTTGGTCAATGTCATTACTATAATGGGTAAATGTGCATGAAGTGGCGATTTTCCGGTTCATTAATTTTTACAAGATTTGTGTCCCTTGAAACTTAGTCTCTGTAGCTGATTGATATTGCAGCCTTGTGAAAGCAACTCCTCCTACGTCTCTTACTGTATCTTTTTAAAACTTGATCAGTGGCATTACTATAATGGGTAGGTGTGCATGAAGTGGCAATTTTCCGGTTCATTAATTTTTGTAAGATTTTTGTCCCTTGAAACTTAAGTCTCTTTAGCCGATTGATATTTCAGCCTTGTGAACGCCATTCCTTGTATGTTTCTGACCTAATCTGTTTAAAACTTGGGCAATGTCATTACTATACTGGGTAGATATGCACAAAGCAGGGATTTTGATGTTCATCAATATTTGCAATAGTTATGCCTTTCTAAACATGGTCTCTTGAAAACTTATATGCCGCCGGAGGACATCAACCCATCATAGCTTCCTTTTTCATTTTGCAGGTCGACATAATATATTCTTATATACTATAATTCACATAACTAGTGCCTCTCTAGTGGATGGGGTCGGGCTTGGTGTCTTAATAGGTTCAACAGGGCATACCCCGGAGCCTCTTACTACTGTTGGTTTGAGTCCACTCAGGGACATGTTAGAAGGGATTACAGTCCCTGCTGAAGCTTGGTGGTTTTCATTGGGTAAAAGCTTGTTAAAAACAACAAAACAAATTCAAATATGGAGCTATGGGGTATTAAAAATGAAATATGAACTTACATTCACCCTTTTAGGAGCAAACAGATTTATTTACATGTATGAGCTTTTCTGAATTAAGTTAATTCCTGTCAGCTAGGTTGGTTAGCAGAGTAAGACTTTCAACTCTGGACAAGTGTGGATAAACTGTTTTGCTCAAGAAAACACCCAGCTGCCCCTGCAGGGATCAAACCTACTACCCAGGCAACCACAATCTCAGGCCCTTGTCTTTTCATCATCTTCAGTGATTGCCTCACTTTGAGAAAAGTATATTCGCAAATATACTGCTCTTTTAGCTAAATTAATTGGTCTCACAGACTTCATTATGAGCTTATGCTTACAGAAATGTTAAAAGCAATAATTAAAAGGACAATCTTGGTTTTTATACTTTGTGGTGGTGAATATTGTGGCAGCACTGGCACTCTTGTTGACACTTTCTGCCATTACCAGCAGATGATTAACCCTTTCCCTCATAGAGGAAACCATGAAAAGACCTATGCGAACAACATAAAACCAGATCAGCCTGCGAGTAACTCGCTAACTGGAAATGAGGACTTTGTAATTAAATTTAGAAAGGTTTAACTGTGGTTTTCTGCAGATCAGGCTTTATGTGGTACCTATTGAGTGCATCAAAATGAGTCTATATGAGGGAAAGGGTTAAATATTAATCTTCATTACATGGACAGTCAAGAGAACTAGTTGACCTCTAAACAGGGGTGGACACTAAATGAAGGTTTGATATATAACAAACTGCAATAGTTAAGTAATATTAAGATTGATTGCTAAATGTAGGTTGATTGATTCAGGTGGCTGCTTAAATGCATGTTCAACTGTATACAATGTTTTTGATCCTTGATTTTCAAGGGATTAACTCGCAACAATTCAGCATGTACAGTTCTTATAAGCTAAGAAACCTTAGTGAAGGAAAACACTGTTTTTGTGTTTATGAAGCTCCATGCACAATCAATAATCCTTTAATCCAATAATCAAAAACAGATTTTCAGCCTGATTTTAACTCCATTCTGTCAATATTGTATTTGTTATATACTGTACTGTGTTTAATTGTAATTAGTCTGTCTTTCTGTCTGTGGTCAATCTATCTTTGTTTCTGTTGTTTGTGGTCTGCCAGCAGTTTATCTCTTTGAGGTCTGCTCATCTGTCTGGCCTGTCTGCAGTTTGCCTGTTTTGGTCTGCCTGTCCGTCTGCAGTTTGCCTTTCTGTGGTCTGCCTGTCTGCAATTTGTCTATCTGGTCTGCCTATGTGTATGTAGTCTGCTATTTTGTATGTGGTCTTCCTGTTTGTCTGTATGTTTGGTGGACTGTCATTCTACATGTATAATGAGGATTGGCTAGTGCATGTAGAACAGCTGATTTTATTTTCTCTTTTATCCTGGTTATGCACCGAAGTTTAGACAATTAATATTCATCACATCATTAATTTGTACATGAATATTCATGAGGTATTTAAGGGTTAACTGGTTGTTTATTGATGACTAGGATTCCCCATGGAGATTGAAATATGTCTTTTTATGGCTCCACTCTATCTGTGAGTGTAGTGGGGCCATGTTTAGGATCCATCTTGTCACGTCCCATAGCACCATGCCCATTTTTTTCTGTCTTTGATGTAATACCTCCATTGAAGCTGACAGCATTGCAGGGAAATTTGGAACAATTTTACGCTGTCAAAAAGGTTATATGGGATAGACTGGGTCATTAGATCACTGTCACTTTTACTTGAGACAGTGTCTTGTAGTGTGAAAAAATCAATTGTGAGTTGTGAAGGTATTAATTGCCTTCTGGGATTGCTCTTGCTGATATTTATTAAGTAAACTGAAGTCTCATAAAAATGACTTATTTTTGATTATTCAAGAAACATATATTTATTCAACATTATATATTTTATTTGCAATATTTGATACAAACATCAATAGAAATATTCCCAGACAGCCAGCATGAAAATGGAAACCGATTCTGGCACAGCCAAAAGCCATCGATTGTTCAACTGCACCAGTGAACTTTTTACCCGGCCCTCAATTTGACTAAGTAAGTTTCTGATAGAATCTGCTTTACTAGATCGCCTGGAAGCTTGAAAGTCAGCTCTTTATTTACATTGATGCCATTGGGTTGCACACAACCAAATCAAATTTTCCTGTCCAGTCTCAATCTCCGACCTGGCAAGACCATGTGTCGGCCGATTCATATCTACCTACCTACCTACCAATCAATCAATCAATCAATCAATCAATCAATCAATCAATCAATCAATCAATCAATCAATCAATCAATCAATCAATCAGGGGTTTTCTTAAGTGGACGCCCACTGAGGGCAAGTTGATTTATAGAAATGAAATCTTTCGCTTTTTTTTTTCTACAGTATATCAGGGGTGAAATGATAGCTAATTGTGTGTGATACATATTAACTAAAATTCACGTTAATATTACACATATTTAGTTTTAAAGATTAGCAGACACCAACTGAATTAAAGATCGGGCAACCTGTTTTCACTGGGGGCTAGTAGATGATTAAAGTTAACTTGCCCCCTGGACAAGTGAATGGCAAATCCTTAAGTAAACCCCTGATTTAGTATGATCAAATTTGATCTTCACCATAAGTCTGTTGTTCTAAATTGTCAGTTCACTAATGTCTTATTTTCACAATTAAACAAATTGCCCCATTTCATTGCATTATACAAACACAAAACCTTTTGTTAAGAAAAAATCACAGAAAAAATATTTCTTTACATCTGTTAATAAACACTTACGAAGAATTTTTTTTGTTTTTAGTGAAACAGGCCACTGGATCAGGCTTGTGTTTTACAATATATCTCAAATAAAGATTTTCCTCATCTCAAAATTTTAAAGATCTCAGACTCTCCTATTTATTGACCAAAATAAGACATTTTGAATATATCCTATTACTGATGTGCTCTTTTTTTTTATTTATTCTAAATTTACTGTTTTGGTGATACAGATTTGAGATTTTTGAGTTGAAAAAATAAAAGAAAGCTTATTATTTCATTTTAAACTTTATTTTACATACTGTCCCCGATTGCCCATCGCCTCGGGAGCGGGAGGTCATGGGTTCGATCCCCAACCACAACATACCAAAGTCGTTAAAAATGGTACAGGTAAAGCTCCCTTGCTTGGTGCCCAGCATATAAGGGTAGTTGTGTAACTGGTTAGCCTGGTGTCTGGATAATGTGACTGGGTGTTGTACTTATCATGCCATATGTCTATATTGTGATACTGCAGTGTGACAGCACTATGTCTGTCTCAAGTAGATATCATCTCCAAATGACTGAGATACTGTTAGTGGGACGTTAAACCCAACAAAAATTTATTTCACATCTTGGAGAAAATTTATGTGTCTGAATGAATGACCACTGTACCCTCTCACATATGTGCAGGGTTTTCCTTAAGAATCAGAGTAGATGGCTTAGTTTAAATTGTAGGCAGCAAAGGGGTCTGGGGTTCTTATGTCTTCTTGTGATTTATTTTCATTTTCTTTGAAATATTCCCATATTTTTACAATTTGATAACTTTGAGCCGGCCAGGAAAGGATTTTAGGTGGACAAATTTATCACCAGCAGCCTCTAAACCCTTTCCCTCATAGAGGGAACCATGAAAAGACCTATGCGAACAGCATAAAACCAGATCAGCCTGCGAGTAACTCGCAGGCTGATCTGGTTTTATGCTGTTCGCTGCTCCTCAGTGGTCTGGAAAAGAGGACTTTATAATTAAATTTGGTAAGGTTTAACTGTGGTTTTCTGCAGATCAGGCTTTATGTGGTACCTATTAAGTGTGTCAAAATGAGTCTATATGAGGGAAAGGGTTAAGCAAAAACCAGTATGTGAGTCTATATGAGGGAAAGGGTTAAGAAAAAACCAGAATGTGACTAGGAATCGAACCCAGGATGCACTGGTGAGAAGCTAAGTACATTGCAACTGATGTCTAGACACTTTAATTACAGGTTATAATAGAATATAAAGTGTATTAAGATAATATCTGCAACAACCTTAGTAGAGGAGAACTAAACCGTCATGGCATAGTGCTTGGGAGGATATTTGATTAATGACTGTAGAAAATGTTATTTTATCAGAAAACAATATTCAAAAGAAAAACAGATCATGATCTAAGTTAAATGAAACCAGATTTCATTTGTTCATACAAACGGTAGTACTTTTTGCTACATTTGTTGAACACTGAAAGTGAAAAATTAAAAGGATATCAAATTCCTGCCTTTAACTTGCTTTTGTATGGCCATAACTTCCATAAACCTTGAAAAATAAGCCGTTTAACCTGGAGGATATGGCAAAATTAACAGAAAATCATTTTTTTTTTTTTTTATCAATTTCATTTGAGTTGCCCTATTTCTATAATCTATGTACCAAAACAAATTTATAGCCTTTTCGAATTTGGAAAAACGGACACAGGGATGCACATGCTATTAAACTTTCAAGGTGCTTGGATGTTTGCAACATATAGTAGTTAACACGTAGAAATTAGTAATTATGTTTTACCTTATGACGTCATATGATGTTCATTTTCTTAGAGTGTAAAGAAGACCTAGAGACATATATTTTTTCCAAATATCAGCTTTCTAAATTATATGGAAGCGATTTTATACGCATCAATGGTTCGAATCTTGGGATTCCCCACAGAACCATGCATTGCCTTTTGGAATTTTAAAAAACGGATACTGGGATGTACAACTAGAGCCTAACATACACATTCTGTGAAATTTGATGAAAATCTGTCCAGAATTAATGGCTGTAGACCGTGTACACACTTTTCACCTGATGTCATATAACGTCAGATTATGGATATGAAATTCATTGCATTCGAAAGCTCATGGTTTGAAATATATGCCGTAAAATTTTCATTGTTCTGGGCCATTGGCAACACATTGAAATTAATACAAATACAAGAGGAAGAAAAAAAGAAGAAGAATAAAAAAAACAGTACAAACCCAATAGGATTTTCTGCCAGTAGGCAAAAAGTCCTAATAAATTCATGAAATACTTATGCTTTTTAGCTCACCTGAGCAATGCTCAGGGTGAACTATTGTGATCCCGTAAGCGTGCGTCGTGCGGCGTCAACAATTTTTAGTGTTTACACTCTATCACCTTTATTTCTTAAGCAATCATCTTCAAACTTGAAGACAATATTTATGACCATAATGTCTCGATTGAGTTCGATTATGGCTGAGATCCGTCAATTAGGTCAGGAGTTATGCCCCTTTTAATATTAAAAAAATGCCATATTTCACGTTGTTTACACTCTAGCATCTTCATCTTTTGAGCGATCATCTTCAAACTTTATTACAATGTTTATGATCATAAGGTCTCGATTGAGTTCGATTAATGCTGAGATCCGTCAATTAGTTCAGAAGTTATGCCCCTTTTAATATTAAAAAAATGCCAGATTTCACTTTGTTTACACTCTAGCATCTTCATCTTTTGAGCAATCATCTTCAAACTTTATTACAATGTTTATGACATAAGGTCTCGATTGAGTTGATTATGCTGAGATCCGTCAATTAGGTCAGGAGTTATGCCCCTTTTAATATAAAAAAATGCCATATTCCACGTTGTTTATACTCTAGCATCTTCATCTTTTTTTAGCAATCATCTTCAAACTTTATGACATTGTTAATGACCATAATGTCTCGATTGAGTTCAATTGTGGCTGAGATGGGCCATTTAGGTCAGGAGTTATGCCCTTTTTAATACAAAAAATGCAAGATTTCACTTTGTTTATTCTCTACCAACTTCATTTTTTTAACAATCTTTTTTAAACTTTAAGACAATGTTTATGCCCATAATCTCACAATCAGGTTCAATCATAACTCATATTGACTTGTAAATTTAGGAGTTATGCCCATTTCACCATAAAAAAAAGCCATATTTCACTTTTACACTAAAGCATCTTTATTTCTTAAGCAATCATCTTTCTCAGGTGAGCGACCAAGGGCCATCTTGGCCCTCTTGTACATAACAGTATCATATAACTGCCACCACAAAGTCGTATCCTTCTAGTTTTCCTGGAAAGCTTTGTGTAATATAAAATCATTATTTATGAATAAATGTGAAATCCAGGTAAATATTATAAGATGACAAAACACTAGATCATATTACAGACAGTATAATTATAGCATATACACTTTCCACTGAATATTTTCATGTATACTTGTGTTTATGAGATCTAAAATCTTTTTCTTAACACCACCTGTCTTATTATGGCTTTAAAATTTGTTTTACATTGATTACGAAACAAGTTCTTACAACTTATACTGATCACTCTCAATGGCTCTGGTACAGGGGTTTTCTTAAGTGGACGCCCGCTTGCCTGTGCCGGGTTAAAATCAACATGGACAAGTGATTTTTCCAAGGGGATAGCCCGTTGGGCAAGTTTATTTTCATAACTGAAATTTTTCGGGTTTTTTTTATATATATATTTTCTACATTATGTAGGGGGTGAGTTGCTTGCAAATTGTGTTTGATACATGTTAACTAAAATTCATCTTAATACTACACATAATTAGTTTAACACTAACTAACTTAAAAATCGGACAAGCTGTTTTCACTGGGGGCAAGTAGATGTTCAAAGTAACTTGCCCTCTGGGCAAGTGAAAGTCAAATCCTTAAGGAAACCCCTGTGGTAGTGGCTTATATGATATTTTTGGGAAGGAAATCAGGAGGGGAGGAAAGCCTGTAGAAAACCCAAATGTCAGGCCAGGCGACCACTGTACCCTCTCATTTACATGACCGGGAATTGAACCCAGGATGCACAGGTGAGAAGCTAAGTACATTGCAACTGTTGTCTAGACACTTTAATTACAGGTTATAATAGAATATAAAGTGTATTAAGATAATATCTGCAACAACCTTAGTAGAGGAGAACTAAACCGTCATGGCATAGTGCTTGGGAGGATATTTGATTAATGACTGTAGAAAATGTTATTTTATCAGAAAACAATATTCAAAAGAAAAACAGATCATGATCTAAGTTAAATGAAACCAGATTTCATTCGTTCATACAAATGATAGGACTTTCTATTACATTTGTCAAACACTGAAAGTGAAAAATTAAAAGGATATCAAATTCCTGCCTTTAACTTGCTTTTGTATGGCCATAACTTCTATAAACCTTGAAAAATAAGCCGTTTAACCTGGAGGATATGGCAAAAGTAAGAGAAAATCATTTTTTTTTTTTATATATCAATTTTATTTAAGTTGTCCTATTTCTAAAATCTATGTACCAAAACAAATTTATTGAAAATTCCTACAAATTCGATTGTCACATAATTCAGTCTACCTTTGTAGGTTTTCAAAATATAAGGAATGATGACCTTGAACTTAACAATGTTTTTTTTTCTGGAAATGAAAGTGACATTATTCCATAGGATCAAATGCTGCACCTTCAGTAAATATTCATGCAAATCAAACAAAAAATAAGGTCTACATGCCTTTAAATTCTTTTAATTTCAATAAAAAAAACAAACAACTTTGACCTTATGAGTAACATGATGTCATATGACGTTCATCTTCTCAGAATGTAAAGAAGACTTAGAGACTTATATTCAGTTCAAATATTAGCTTTCTATCTTTTCTGGAAGTGATTTTATATGTATCTGAACTGAAATTTGATGTCAATGTTTCTAATCTTGGATTAGCCATAAAACCTCTGCCTTTTCGAATTTGGAAAGATAGACACCGGTAGGCATAACTAGAGCGTTTCATATACATTCTCAGTGTTCTGCCCAGGCCGCGCCCTTGTGCCATTGGCGCTAAATAAATGTAAATGACACATATATATCTCCACAGATGGACCATTTGGCGTGCGAAAATTGTGAGCCGATCCGATCACGAAATAAAACATTTTAGTTCATAAATTTGCGTTGTCGAAAGTTGCCTGTCATTTTGTACAAAGCATCTGTTTTCATATTAACCAAGCGTCTAAGCGATCTCAAAGCGTAATCTTCTTTCTAGAGAGTTCAATTGCTGTTTTGATTGGTGTTTAGCCAATCTGTATCCTGTGGCGCTTGGCTTCGGCGCTTCTTTCCAAAATGGCAAAAGAAAAATGAATCTTATTAGTTTTCTTTAAATCGCAGACTACATGAGTACAAAAAACTAGCCAATCTAATGAAAACAATGCATCGTGTACACAGGATGTCACAACCAGTGTTAGTAGCGATTTAAATTCTTCCCCCAAAATTGTGCCCCCCACCCACCTCCTCACATCATCTGCATCTGATACAGACAAAAAGAAAATGGCAACAGCCCCAGTTATTGGTGGTTAAATGAATTTACATGGTTAGGATACTGTGAAATATATCAAACTCTATGGTATGTAAACTGTCTGAAACATAAGAAATCGCTCTATGACTACACATGCATATAGAAATTGGAAAACAAGCAAAAATAAAAGTTACTCAAAAAGGCCCTTGGTTGATATGGCCCATAAAATTTCAAAATGGCCCACATTTTCTTGGCTCAATGGGCCATGTGGTACATAGTTTTTGAAGGCTGGGCATTTTTTGAAATTATGATGAAAATTGGTCCAGAAATAATGGCTGCAGACCACATACAAACTTTTGTAGACAACGTCTTAGTTTGACGTCATATGACGTCGTAGGCATAAGAAAATCAATGAAATGAAATATTCAGTATCATAAATATAATTATGCAATAAATTTTTCATGCCCCTGGGACCTTTGCAACATATAGAAATTTGTACATATATAAGAAATTCTTTTTGACCTTTTGATGTCATATTATGTCAAATGACATTCGTCCTCACAGAATAGAAAGAAGTCTTAGAGACTAATATTCAGTCCAAATATCAGCTTTCTAACTCATCTGAAAGCGATTTTATATATATTTGAAATTTGACATCAGTGGTTGGAATCTTGGATTTGCCATAGAACCTTTGCCTTTTCGAATAGGAGAGCCTGTAGAAAACCCACATGTCAGGCCAGGCGACCACTGTACCCTCTCATTTACGTGACTGGGAACTGAAGCCGGGATGCATTGGTGAGAAGCGAAGGGCGCTGCCACTACGCTATCCAGGCACCCAATGGTTATGAAAATTCATGTACTTAGGTCAAAAAAAGGATGGGATAATTCAACTGCTAAAAAGTAGGTGTTTTGTGTAAAATTTGCCTTATCAAATTATTAAAATTACGAAAGGGGATATAAGGGTATAGTTCCAGGACTGGTTGGCCCGGTGTCAGGATAATATGATTTGGTGTGGTATCATGCCGCATGTCTACCCTACAAAGCTGCTGTTTAGGATGAAATTTCACCAATGGAAATCAAATCTTTTATGAAATAAAATTTTGTATGTTTCAGATCTTTGATTATTTATGCAAGATAATCTCCATTTTATGCTAAATTTTATTTGATTATTCATAATTGTTCAAGAGTTATATATTCTGTTCAAAGTTGGTATCCTGTTTCCAGTAATGATGTGTAGATTTTGAATATGCAGAAAATAGATAAATTTATAATTCCATTTTCAAGTTAAAGATATTTAAATTTCAGATATGATAAAGTTGTCATTTGTATATTATACTTCATTAATCTCTTTGTCTGAGTTTGTCACAATCCAGCAGAATTTACACCATGCGCAGGCCTTATAGATGTCACCTGGATATAACAGACTGTGTGATGATGACATGTGCCATGGTTGTATATTCTTTTGATTAGATTATCCCATGCTGAGAATTTAGCTATTTAGGAAATTTTCACTTGCTGCCTTTGTCTTCACCTAAAGTGAATTTTATTGGTTGATAAGGTATAATCTGCTTCCTGCTTTATGACTTTGGTGTTTCACCGAAACCATGTGTGAATGTGGAGAAACGAGACTGAGATTAGAACTAGAGATTAAAATGAGAGACAGAGAGGATTAGAGATTGAGATATTAAGTTAAAATTCTAGAAACTACATTTTATGTTGCTTGTCTAAGGAATACCTAGGACGTTGTTTGTATTTCCAAATTGTGTGACTTTATGTGAATACTTTATTTGAACTTAATGTTATTTATGAACTGAAATGTTTAATTATAAAAGTAATCTTTGAAGCAGTGGACTTTATCTCGCACACAAACTAACAAAAGTCTTGCACATTATATTGGTGAAACATAAAATTTAATGAAGGAAATTGAATTTATGGTGAACTAAGGGGTTGTGGCTGACGGGGATAATTACCATGCCCAGTTCCAACTATGAAATTCACCATACATTGGGTGGGTGGGGGATCATGATTTGATGTTAAAACACTAGATTACTGGATTTTAACATAATATATTAGGCATAATAGTCAAATCTCAGGGGGGATCCCGACCCCTGAGATCCCCCTCTGGATCCCTGCATGAATACTTTTAGGTACTTATCTATATTATAAAGGCTTAAAAACAATAGGTCACTAGGCTTATTCTTTAAGAAAATACATTTTAAGTTTGCGGGTGGGGAATTTACTAAAGGTAAATCTAACGAGGGAAGAGATAAATATTTATTTTTATAAATACTTATAGGTCTGTAAACCTACTATCCAAATCCCATTTACATTTGACTCAGGAATAATGTATACAAGCTGCAGATTCAGTTCCTCTTAATCATTTTACTTTAAATGCATCACAGCAGTCACAGTAATATATATCAAAGCGCTAAAGGCACTGAAGTTGTGTGTGTGTCAAGTGGAAGAGGGTTTGACAAGCTGCAAATATGCAGGGTAACTTAGTCTTTCCAAATATTGAACTTATAATAAAATAATAAACGATTGTTCATTGAAGGCTATTGAAATATAGGAGGAGTAAGAGTGGCAATGTGCTAATTGTTATCAGTCTGTTGAAACAAATAGTTTATTAAATTTACTGTGATAAACAAAAGAAATGTGACAATACGGTTTTCTTAGCACTATCAGCTCTTTGATTTGTACTACCGAGCGACAGCACAGTTTATATTTCTAGATGCTGTGGTTTGCCTACTGTGTCTTTAGTAACTTTGGATAGCAGATATGCACCTGTATCAGCCATTCTATAAGGCAAAGAATAACTCCTGGAGATACCTCTGATGTATCTGAGATAGTAGATGTGATTATAAGGAGGTTATATGGGTTTTTATCCTAATTCAAGCTTTCTATATGGACCATTGAATCATCACTAAATAACCGAAACCTGATCATCCACCATCAAAATTCAGGCATGAGCAGGGTTTTCCCTGACGCACAAATCATGCGTCTCAGACGCATTATCTGAACGTTGGACCCCCAAAATAAGATATTGTGCGTCTGCCTGGACCATACCTGTCAACATTTCAGAATGGCAAGGAGTGAGATTTTTACGTGTCGCGAAGACCGGATGGGAGTGTGGGTTTGGGAGAATTTTTTTTTAAATGCATTAAATTATGCATTCTGGTGCCTTTTGAGATCATTAAGTATGAATTTCTTGTGTCCTGTGTTACCATGCTTTTACAAAATTAATAAGAAAAAATTAAAAACTTCTGACACTACTTGTATGGAGCTCGGACTTCTCTGCCTTGTTGTGAATCACAGTCTGTCCATGTTTCTTCACATCATTCTTGCCGGCATGTCCAACTGAAAAGCTCCTGAAATGACACATATGTATACATGAGGTTTGAGTAAGCATTTAAGTATATTACTCAGAATATATCAATAGAAAAAGAATTACTTTATTTTAAAAAATGTGAGGTCAAAGGTTCAAATCCTACAAAGAACTGACTAAAACAGATCTAGATCTACCTAAAATTTTGATGTCTTTGACTTTAACAAGTCTGGATAAATATTAGCTAGATCTAGATCTATTATATAAATTCAGTCAGTTTTTATATATGATTAAATATATTGGTATGCAATTATATCATTCTAATCATCATATAGTGGCTGTTTTATATGTGAATGACCGATTGATAACAGTAAAAATACCATGTAGACATTCGATTTGTAATGTACTTTCGGTTTAAAAATAATTGTGAGCGGTCTTTTTCACGGCGATTATAACAAAGATTACAATAATCAGTTAGTACTTTTATTGTTATGAAAAGAAGGAACGTCGAAGTATGCTTCAGTGATTCATAATTAACATTTAAGTGTCTGTTTACAAATCAAATGCTGTTGCCATAGTATCAAAATGTCGTTTAGATGGCGCATGCGCAAAAAGTGGTATCAATAATACGCTGACGAATAAATTTGGGTAAATCCGCGTTAATTTGATGTTTTTTGCTGCACTCCATGTGTATTACTTTCAAAATATGTTGTTACGTCGAATATTTTAAACATTCGATATATAAATTTTAAATACAATCGATATATAAATTTTAATTACATAGAAATACCATTCAATTATCTTAAACCTACGACAATAAAAAAAATGAAACGAATGCAACATACCTCCTACACAGTTTGCAGAAAGCAAAATTGGGTCCTGTGTCAGATTTTGAAAGCCAGGAAAATTCCAGTTCCCACGCGTTGTTGTACTTTGAGGCATAACTCTTTTTCTTCTTTTCTGGAGTCTTCATGTTTTGCAGTCGACATTAAGTGCGCGAATGGTGATCATGCAATGTCCGGGAATTTAAGTAATAGTTACCGATAATTCCCGTATATGACTCGGAGGGATTCGGAAATTCAAGCAACATTGTGATTGGTGGATTTTCTCTCGGGAAGCCCTGGAATGCCCTGGGATATACGAGTATAAGCAAGACCGGCGATAACCAGTTTTGTGACGTACCCTGTATATTGGAATGCCCCTAGACAAGCGTCACAGGGTGGGCTGTATATTGGGGCTTGCATCCTGTGTTGTTTTAACGATTAGAGAAGGTAAATTAGACAAAATTTCTGACCCACAATGTTTTTGGTATTTTTTTATAAAAAATCGTGAGAAAATGGCCAAAAATCGTGAAATCGTGACCATGAACTTAAAATCGTGAGAATCACGATTTAAGCGTGAGACTTGACAGGTATGGCCTGGACGCAATCTCAATTCAGCGTTTGTCCATTTTTGTCTTTAAAAGATATGCATATTTTAAATTGAAAAAAAAAAAAAACGAGAAAAAAAAACGTCAGGAGATTTTCAGAGTAGCGAGGTAAACAGACTGTAAGAGGGATAGTCTGGAGTTCCTTCCCCTGACACTACGTTATCGGTACTTTAGTAAAGTTCGGGAACCAGACCATAAGAGGGATAACTACAAGGGGAATTCCCCGGTAGACTGGTACTGAGTTATGACGTAAAAAATTACAGACTGTGTCTCAAATATTAACATCCAAACGCGCTGCTAAAAATCGATAATTAGTCACAGTTGCAGTCGTTGCTTAGGTAAACAACCATGGCTCAAAGCAAACTGACGAACTTCTTTATGTCGTCTGCGAAAACTGCCGACGAAAACAAAACTGATTCTGATTCTGATGGCGCTGAGTCTAGTCCTAAAAGTAAACGTATTAAATATTCAAAATCATTTCAATCTGCTTGGCTAAAGCAGTTTTCTTGGTTAGAATTTACTGATGACCGAATGCACTGCAACCCGTGTATCAAAACAGGCCAAGACAATCCATTCGTAAAGTAAATTTTCGCAAATCAACGCTTGAGAGGCATGAAAAGTCATGGCCTTTTTTTAATCTAATTATCCATAGCATCATAATAATTATAACAGTACCCAGGTCTTAACTTCATGCACAATTCTCAACACTGCCCCCTTTAAAGCTAATAGTTTAACTTAAAACATGAAGCTCAGTCAGGCAACACTTGTATACACATATACTATAGTTAGTACCTTTCACTATTCTACATCAATATTATTTTGGACCCCCAAAATTTGATTTGGACCCCCTAAAAAGAAATCAGGGGGTCCAAGAGACCCCCATTTGCAACTTGGAAGGGAAAACCCTGCATGAGCCACTTTTGCATTCAAAAGAAACTATATTCTTCTGCGTGGTAAAGTGAGTTACCCGACATCCTAGAGAAAATAGCTCTTCTGAGCTTTTATACTGCATACAATTTTTGTGTCCTGTAAATATTTATTTTTTACTCAAAATTGAGTTTTCACTACTTTGGCTGAATCTCAGCATATCTGTATTGTAGAATTCTGTTTAATCGTTTAGTCATTCATACAAAATTGAGAGGTTATTCGGTTTTAAATGTAGAGAAACGGACCCTCAGAATGTAGGTACTATAGTTGTGAGACAACTACAACAATATAAGTCCTAGCACCGGCTCATATTTGTGGTTGGTAACAGTACTGAAAACTTTGCTGTTGAAATAGAACACACACCCTTTTTCTATGTTGACAGTTATATTTACATTAACCCTTTCCCTCATAGAGGAAACCATGAAAAGACCTATGCGAACAACAAAACCAGATCAGCCTGTGAGTAACTACTCACAGGCTGATCAGGTTTTATGCTGTTTGCTGCTCCTCATTGGTCTGGAAATGAGGATTTTGTAATTAAATTTGGTAAGGTTTAACTGTGGTTTTCTGCAGATCAGGCTTTATGTGGTACCTATTAAGTGCGTCAAAATGAGTCTATAGAAAGGGTTAACTGTGTGATAACAGAAACTGCCATGATGGTCTATAGCAGAAGATATTTGTCAATGTTGGCTTCATTACTTCCCTCTTTTTTTTGGATTCTGTTGCTTGCTGTGAGACAAATAATTAAAAATAAATAGCCTTACATGAGAACCCAACCCCACCCACATTTTTAGTGTAAGACTTTGATGTGGACAACCAATGAATCAATGGCGATGACATGACACATTTTTTGAATGATGTCCAAGGGCACTGTATACCAGTGTTGTTGAACGTCACGCCCCAAGCAACATATTGTTAGGGACATGGGATGACTGGGTGGCAACTGTACGTCACACGTATATTGAATATTACTGAAGCAGAAATCAATACAGAAATTCATTATTTGTTTGAGAAGGAAGTTTTGTGCAGTTGTTCTTTGTGTACTGGTGTGTTTATTATAGTATTTCATATGTCATAAGTAAATATGTACAAAACAGCCTTTAATGGGTTACAAACATGAAACAGTTAAGTGACAGGGAGGTCATGTGGAAGACAAGGATTTAACTATATTTATGACCCTATCCATATCTCTTGACATTGAGGAGATTTGGTGTTACAAAAAAATCTTAATAACTCTAGATGAGCTGTCATTTTTTCGTCAAATCAATTTCTATGTTATCTTGTACTTCATGAATTGATAAGTCATGTACAAATTTATGACATGATGAATATTAATTTACTGAACTTTATTTAGTATTATTTTGCCATACAGACTGTGTAGAATCTGAGCTCAATATTGTATGAGCAAACAGAGGTGACCCTGACCTGACAGCAGTCTGATCTTGGTCTGCTCTGTTTGCCATTGCATCTAAACTATAGAGACTGTATGAGGTAATTATATGAGGTATATGAGGTAAAATAGTTAATCTTTATGGAAGTAACCCCCGTTCTCCAATTGTGTTTTGGAAGCCATCGAGTTTCAGTGGGTAACCTAGCGTGTCCCTTTCTTGATAGCTTCTGTGCGCTACAGCTCTCCTTTTCTTATCTTTTCATAGCCTCGGCTGTGTTGTTTATATTGTTCTTTATTGGTTTTTATTCTATATCGTGTAGAATTTCCAATCCCCGTCCCGTATCGGGACTTTTTGCCTTGTGTCACGGGTTTCCGTGCTTCGGCTCCCGTGGCACTGGTATTATTATTTTGATTTTTTTGTTGTCTCGTTTCGAGAATTTGTTTTTCTTCGGTCTTCCCGTTTTTATTTTGCATACATTGTTCTTTCTTGTATTGATTTTTACAATGTCGCAGTCTCGGGGCTCCTGCGGACATGTCAAGGCGTCCTGGGACTCCCATCAGTCCTGCCTGTCATGTTCGGGGTGCTCCAGGGTCGACACCTGCACCGTTTGTGTTTCGTGGACAGACGAGATCTGGAAGAAAGCCTCTTCACGTCGATCCTACTCATCCCGGAAAAGGAAGGCCTCATCTTCCTCTGCTGGGGGTCGGCCCTCTCCCCCTCCCAGGAAGAAGGCTTCCCGCCCCTCTCCGGAGAGGCCGCCTTCATCTCCTGGCTCCCTGCCCGGCTCTCCTTGTGTCAGCCCCAGGGGAACAGTCAAGGAGACTACTCCGACCGGTCACCGGTCAGGACCGGTCACCGACCACCGGTCACCGGTCACCGACCACTAGCCACCGGTCACCGGGCACCGGTCACCAGTCACCGGTCATCAATCACCGGGCACCGGTCATCAATCACCGGTCACCGGTCATTGTCGAACATCTATTGTTCGTGATCCGTCTCAGAGACCCAAGACCGGTCATCACCGGTCATCGGCAAGAGATCGTCACCGATCAACGGCCAGGTCGGCTCACCACTCTAGGCGTGTGGGTCACCGGTCTTCGCCGATTCTAACTGAAAAAAGTTCGGACTCGAGTTTTTCCTCAGGTAGCCCTGCGGTTTCTTCGCTTCGGCCACCTGCTCCCTCGTGTTCAAGGGTGCCCAAGAAACGGCCCCACAACCGTTCCCCGGGCATTTCCGGTCACCGGTCCCCTAGCTCTGCTCCTAGGGACCGGTACCCTTTACGCTCCACCACGTCTTCGAAGGTTCAAGGTGCGGATTTTTCAGCGCAACCTCAGACCTTCGATCCTTCCACGTGGTGGTCCCACATGATGGGGGAATACGCCAGGCATTTCAGTTCTGCCTCCCCCCCTATCATACCGGGCGAGCCTTCATCTTCTAGGAGGGATCGGGTTTCTCTTCCACCAGAGACCTTAGATCACAGACTGTTCCTTCAGTCTCCTCCCTCCTCGGGTCCACAGGGCGCTTCTTCTGCACAGCCCCCTATGTGGCCCTTTTTCCCTCCATTTCCCTTTATGGGCTTTCCCCCTCAGGATGCTCCCCCATCTCGCCCTGAGGCTGGGTCTCCTCCCTCTACTCGCAATCCCCCTACTAGCGGGACTGCTCTGAGCGGACACTTGGAGGATGAAATCTCCCTTCATGCTCCGGAGGAGGACTCCTTATTTGCCGAGGACGTTCCTCTTTCGTCCACCTCGCGCCGATCCAGCGCTCATTCCGAACCTCGTACTGACAATCCTCTCTCTGACGAGGACGAGGAGTCAGACGACAGTCGTTTTTTCCATGGACAGGGCTGTTCAGGAGGTCTTTGCTACCTTACCTGCATCAGTATGCAAACCGGCCCCTCCTCCCTCCCGGAAGAGGTGCGAAGGTTACCTCGACCTTGTCGGTAAGCCTAAGGAATCCAAATCAGTCGAACCGGAGTTGCTCCCTTTCTCTCCGGTCGTCCGTTCGGCTCTGGAGGATTTCAAATCTTCATCCTCCTCCAAGCCAGGACCGGGCTGGTTTATTCCAACTTCAGACCTTCGGCCTTTGGGTTTTAACCCCAAGACCTACAAGTTTCCGGAGGGTGATTTTTCTATCCACCCTCCGAAACTGGACCTAGATGCGAGTCGGCTCCGGCTCAAGGTCCCCTCCTCTTTACCGCTTCAGCAGAAGGTCCTGGATCGCTGGGAGCAACGCTCCCGCTTTCTTTTCCGGCATCTCGTCTCATACTGACTCCTTCGTGGCCGCTCTTTCGGTCAAACTACAGCAAAAGGATGCCTTATCTTCTTCCGTCAGGCTTCTTTTAGAGGCCTTAGCAGCGACGGCAAAACATTCGATTTTGCTATCTCTCTCTCTCTCTTCAGAGATGACTCGCTGCAGGCGGGATGCCATCCTGGACGGCCCCAACAAGCTACTTCTCTCTTCTTCTCGAGAAAAGCTTAGGTCGGCCCCTCTTTCTTCTTCGTCCCTTTTTGGGGGCCGAATCAAGGAAGTAGCGGATGCCTCCAGGGAGGAGCAAATGCACGGAGCGGTGGCCTTCCAACCCCGCACTCCTACTTCGGCTCCCCCTAAATTCCGGATACCGAAGAAGCCTTCGGCTTCTACTGGTAAATCCCCGAAGGACTCGGAAAAGGGTAAACCTCAATCTCCTTTCAGAGGTAATCCCTCTTCCAGGGGCGCTCGCCAATCTGGTCCTCAGCGACCACGATTTCCTCCTTCATCGCCCCCCACCCCTTCTTCAACCTCTACTAGTCAAAGGGGTAGGAGTAAGCCCTAGGGGTACGTCCTTTCTTCCGCTTCCTCTTCCAGACGTTCGATTAGGAGGAAGAGTGTTTCTGCCCCTTCCAGTAGGCAGCAGACTCACTCATTTCATTCATCAATGGGAGACAATCACCGACGACCAATGGGTCCTGTCTATCATGAGACACGGGTATCGGGTTCCGTTCAGTCGTCCCCCTCCACTGTCACGCTCTCCCATTCATCTCTCCTCCAATCATCCTCGTCTGGGACTCGCCATTTCAGATCTTCTGAAAAAAGGAGCGGTAGAAAGGGTCTCGATTCCAACCTCTCCGGGGTTTTACAGCCGTCTCTTTCTGGTTCCCAAGAAGGACGGCGGGTTTCGACTGGTCATAGACCTATCTCATCTAAACTCCTTCATTCTGAAGGAACACTTCAAAATGGACACAACTTCGTCGATCAGGGCAGCCGTCCTCCCCGGTCACTGGGCTGTTTCCCTGGATTTATCGGATGCCTACTTCCATGTATCTATCCATCCTCATTCCAGGAAATACCTTCGTTTTACGGATGGTCAAACTGTCTACCAGTTCAAGGCCCTTCCGTTCGGCCTGTCTTCGGCCCCCAGAATCTTCACCAAAATAGTTTCGGTTCTGGTCACCAGGGTTCATTTTCGCGGCTCACGCCTCCTGGCGTATTTCGACGACTGGCTTCTTCTTCACATGGACCCAGTCGCTCTTCTCGACGAACTTCGATGGGTGACAGACCTAGCTCTCCGGCTAGGCTTCATCCTCAACTCCGAGAAATCGGAGTTGATCCCATCCCAGAACTTCACGTTTGTCGGGATGCAGTTTCTGACCGACCTAAACAGGATCAGAATTCCGGAACCCAGAATTATGTCTCTTCTAACTCTGGTTCGGGGGTTTTCGCGTCGGCAATCGATCTCAGCCCGCGAATTCCTATCGCTTCTTGGTGTACTCAATGCAGCAGCGGATCTTGTTCCGCTGGGCCGCCTTCACATGCGACCTCTTCAATTTATCCTACTCTCGATCTGGCGTCCCAGTCGAGACCATTTGCAGACCATTCTTCCGGTTTCTCCGGAATTGGTTCATCATCTCAGTTGGTGGAATTCCCCCTCGTTTCTCCGAGAGGGTGTTCCTCTTTCCTCCTCAACCGGAACTGTTCCTCTTCTCGGATGCCAGTCTGTCAGGCTGGGGTGCTCATCTGGAACCTCTGGGTCTCACAACCTCGGGTCTTTGGTCCCCTCGGGACAGTTCTTTCATATCAACAACCTAGAACTCAAAGCGGTTCTACTAGCCTTACGACAGTTTTCTCCTCTCATTCGAGACAAATCTGTTCTAGTATCTACAGACAACACGACTGTTGTCTCTTACATCCGCAGACAAGGGGGGACGCACTTGCCTTCTCTGTGCATGGAAGCATGGCACCTTCTTCATTGGTGTCAGGTGTCTTCGGTACTCATTCAAGTCAGACATCTTCCGGGTCGTCTAAATGTCTTAGCGGACCAACTGTCCCGCAGGCATTCTCTTCCCCTCGGAATGGAAGTTACTTCCTCGGATCGCGACAACTCTGTTTGCGATTTTCGGGTCCGTCTGTCGATCTATTTGCTACCAGGCTGAACAACCAACTTCCACTGTTTGTGTCACCGGTATCGGATCACCGGGCTTGGGCGATAGATGCTCTGTCTGTAAACTGGGATCATCTATTTGCTTATGCGTTTCCACCGTTTTCTCTGATTCCCTTAGTTCTAAGGAAAATCCTGCGATCTCAGTGCCGGATCCTCCTTGTAGCTCCACTTTGGCCAACGAGATCTTGGTTCGTGGATCTTCTGGATCTTCTGATAGACTATCCTGTAGAACTTCCCCAGGTTCCGGACCTTCTGTCACAAGGTCGGAACAGGGTCCTACACGACAATCCTTGCGCTCTTCGTCTTCACGCTTGGATGTTATCCAACAGCGAGTTAGACAGAAGAAATTTTCGGCAACAGTTGCCTCTATTATCTCTAAGGCCAGGAGACAATCTACTCGATCTGTCTACCAGGCAAAGTGGAAGGTCTTCCGTGATTGGTGTATCGCACGGCAGATTAATCCGGTCAAAGCTCCTGTCAGAGAAATCGCTAACTTTCTAGTTTTTCTTTTTAACGAGAAAAAACTTGCGGTCAGTTCTATCAAGGGTTATAGGTCCATGTTATCGAACACTCTTAAGTTTCACAGATCCTCTTCCCTCGGTTCGGATCCTTATCTTTCGGAAATTATACGTTCGTTTGAACTGTCTAGGCCAGTCTCTCGTTCGTTAACTCCAAAGTGGGATCTTTCTTGTGTTTTACTGGCTCTTACTAAGGCACCTTTTGAGCCTCTTTCTGAGGCTTCTCTCCTGCACGTAACATGGAAGACGGTCTTTCTCATAGCAATGGCGTCTTCTAAACGTCGTTGCGAAATTCATGCCTTTTCTACTGAGGAAGGCTATTTACGCTTTAACAAATCTGATGGCTCTGTATCTTTGAGCTTTCAACCTGGTTTCCTTGCGAAAACCCAACTCCCTTCGGTCTGTTCCCCTCCGGTAGTTATTCCGAGCCTTGCTAGGTCTTGCGCTAGGGGTGATCCTGATCGGCTTCTTTGTCCGGTTAGAGCCTTGAAGTTTTACCTCCAGAAGGTTAAATCTTTACGGGGTCGTCGTCTTCGTCTTTTCCTCCCAATAAAAGGGGGGGGGCGAAGTTTCGGCAGCATCAATATCTCGTTGGGTAGCCTCAACTTTCAAGTTTGCTTATTCGGATCTTTCGGACAGGGATCTATCCTTTTTAAGAATTAGACCACATGAGCTCCGTGCTTTGTCTGCTTCTTGGGCTTTCTTGAATAAATCCCCCATGGATGATATCTCAAAGCGGCCTCTTGGAAGTCTTCTACTACGTTTTCTTCCTTTTATCTCCGCTCACTGGCTAACCAATCACAAAACCTTGTGGATTTGGGTCCACTTGTAGTGGCTCAGACAGTAGTTTAATCATCATGTCTGACGCATCGGCGGCTTTGGTCGTTTCCTACTTCGGGTGTCGCTGCAATCAAGGTTCTTTGTTAGCAACCTCCCACCTTAGCGACGAAGTCATACCTGAAGTAATAACAGGTAACATATAAATTTTATGCTATTAAAATGAAATTTTTGAAGTAAAATTAATTTTAATTAGTAAATACTTACCTGTTATTACAGAGTCCACCTCCCTCCCCGCTTGCTGGCGGTTGTATCCCTCGATGGCTTCATATACAATTGGAGAACGGGGGTTACACTTCCGGTAACTAGGGGGTTTAGGGAATGGTTTATTTTGCGGACTCTGTTTTGGAAGCTGTGCACAAATAGACACATACCTGAAGTAATAACAGGTAAGTATTTACTAATTAAAATTAATTTTACTTCAAAAATTTCATTTTTTGAATACAAATGTACTGTACTAGACTTTGTCAAATATAGTGATACATTGTTTCAGACTCATTTCAAAGGATGAATATATAAAGACTAAAAAAAATGCGATATTGCATGTTATAAACAATTTTATTAAAATACTTTGTGTAGATGGTGAACAGTCAAGAAAGAATATATTTGTTGTTTTAATGAACATGAATATTTTTTCTCACATACACTGTAAAATCATTAATTTCCGTTGACATTAAATTTATTTATTTATGTACCTAAGGGAATTTCTTGGGTACATTAATTTATTGTGGATCTATGTTTTAGTAAATGTGAGGTCTATATAAGAGACAAGCCTCTTGGGGATTTAATATTCGTGGATAAAACCCTCCATGAAATCGACAAAAATTAGTTTCATAGTATTGTAGTCACAAAAGAATAACGTATAATAGGTTTCTCTAGTTTAAGTGAATTTTCAACATAATTTTATATAACCAAACAAAATCCTATTGGTATCAACTCAAATCAGTCATGTCACCACAAAAGCAAGTTTTTTGAAGGAAGTACAAGCACCATCTTATACTTCTTCTATACATATTTTTATTCATAAAACAGTTAATATGTGGTGCTTCTCTCACTTCATAAGTAGTTTTATGATTGATTATTTGTTTAACTTTATTTTGTTTACAAGTTTATGCCTCTCTCTATCCATCAGGGGTGGGAATCAAAACTGTGTTGTACCATTCATTTTGTAAACAAAAGCCACCATCTTTTTGTTCATTATTTTTTCTTTAGGAAGTGCATGATAACAAGATACATATATGAACATGCTCTTAATATTTCCACTTTATATAGTATATGTAACTTGAAAATCCATTTTGAAAAACAAGTTATAGTGAACATGAAATTCAAGTTGAAGAAATTAAAATTTGCAAAACATTTTACAGAGATGACGTAGTTGAGATTGCTGTATCCATCATTTTCACACTCGAACTGTATAAATATTTGTGTTTTTGCTAAATACAAGTTAACAAATACATATTCACATCAAAGTCACATTTGAAGCAGAAAATTTTTTTTCAATATCCTAGGTAAACAATGATTTTTACAAAATGGTAAGACGCTGTTGAATTTTAATATGGTAAGAAACAGTTTTTTTTTATTGCAGCCTTTTTCTAAATCCTACAGACTATGGGGAAACCCTTTACCTCATATAGTCTGATATTCCATTCCACCTTATCGCCTGTCAACTAGCACTTCGCTTTGGTTGACGAATATAAACCACGCCTCCTTAGCGAGAGGATTCAAGTGCACAGTTTTATCAATCTATAAATAGAGACTGTGACGTCACTAGCTTCATTCAGACCGGTGTTGACACATTGCTGTTTTAACTCGCGGAAATATAATATTGACTGCTGGTATATATATGTCACATGTAATCTTGCGAGGAAATAATGAATGAGTTTAAATAGACAACTATGTAGTTTCAAACGAAATAGGTGGCACTTAAACTCTGGGTGTTTTAGCAAGAATAATTTTGTCTCTTGAATTAATAAAACACAGCAAAAGCAGTGTGGCATAGACTTTACTGTCAAACGGAGCGGGATATTTGTCCTTGTCATCATGGTCTACGACCATGTGGCTAAATTTTAACGACATCTAGCCATTTTAATTGCGGTACTTCTATATGTAGGAATTATATCAAATCCTCGAATGTCATTTCAAAACGCACCGCTGACACCCTTTATAAGGATAATGTTGTTTTTTTTAAAGTCCGTCTCAGCCGACACTTCCATCAAGAAAGTTAACTGTGAACTGAGCAAAATCAATAACCAGGTGAAGCCAAGGGGCGGAGCTACGTTCTGATTGGCATACACAATGCCTTGTGTTTTCTACTGTAAGTGGGAAAGCGACCACAGTTTTATCGATGTAAAATTATTGGAAAAGTCAAAGTCAATTGCACGGCGTAGTAATGCCTTGTGTTTTCTACTGTAAGTGGGAAAAATCCAGGTCTCTTCTGACTACAGCTCAGATTCTACATATTCTTCATGGAAAAGAATCCATTGTTACATATCCATTTTAAAGTCCAGTCAATTAATATTCATCAAGTCATAATTTGTACATGAATTTTCAGAGTTAAGTCACTTTTTATGCTCCGAGAAGGGTCAGCATATAGTTGCCACTTTGTCCGTCTGTCTGTTAGTCATAATTTTGTCCGGAGCATAGCACAAAAACTTAAGAGGTATCAACATGAAACTTCATAGGTAGATAGATCTCAATGAAGAGAAGTGCAGTGTACATTAACAGCAACTCTGTTTTGCATAGTTTAGGAGTTATTGGTCTTCGTTATTTTTCATACTTAGCTTTGTCCGGAGCATAACTTGAGTTGATGTGCATACACAAAAGTCCAATTCTTGATACTCTAAAAACAAAAACTCCATAATATTAATATACATACTTTTTCCTTTGTAATACTGTATTATAATATTTAGTTGAACACACATATTTGAAAGAAATACTTTTTAAAAAGGAATTCTGTAAATCATTGACTCAGAGTATAACTTCCATGTTAAGAAGCAGATAACTTTAAGTGTTTGTCTGCAGGGCCTTTTTACCCTTCTTTGCTGTAGCCGGTTACCGGCTACTTCCCCAAGTCATGTAACCACCTTTTTTTCCCCAAAATATCCTCCAAAATTCCCTTTCCTCAGAAAAATTCACCATTAAATTTTATCATGCATAACAGTAAAAAAAAATCAACAATGCATTATTTTTATTAGCTCACATGAGCACAACGTGCTCAAGGTGAGCTTTTCTGATCGCCTTTTGTCTGGCGTCCGTCGTCCGTGCGTCAGTGCGTGCGTCCGGCGTCAACAATTGCTTCAAACAACATCTCCTCCTAAACGGCTTGGCCAATTTAAAAATATTTTGCAGGAATGTTCCTTGGATGAAGCTCTACTAAAGTTGTATAAATGGTTCTGGTCCATTGTATAATTAGGTCACAGGAGCTAAAAATAGATTTTAAAAATGCAAACTTTGAAAATCTTCTTCTGCAAAACTGCAAGGCCTAGAGCTTAGATATTTGGTATGTAGCATCATCTTATGGGCCACTACCAAGATTGTACAAATCATAGCCCTATGGTGATAAAGACCCCGCACTTGTTTTACATAGAGTTATATAGAAAAATCTTAAAAAAATTATAAGCCTAGAGCTTGATATTTGGTATGAAGCATCATCTTATGGGCCACTACCAAGATTGTACAAATCATAGCCCTATGGTGATAAATGACCCCGCACCAGGGGTCACTTGTTTTACATAGAGTTATATAGGAAAATCTTAAAAAATCTTCTTCATGAATCCATAAGGCCTAGAGCTTAGATATTTGGTATGAGCATCATCTTATGGGCCACTACCAAGATTGTACCAATCATAGCCCTATGGTGATAAATGACCCCGCACCAGGGGTCACTTGTTTTACATAGAGTTATATAGGAAAATCTTAAAAAATCTTCTTCCATGAATGCATATGGCCTAGAGCTTAGTATTTGGTATGAGCATCATCTTATGGGCCACTACCAAGATTGTACAATCATAGCCCAATGGTGATAAATGACCCCACACCAGGGGTCACTTGTTTTACATAGAGTTAAATAGAAAAATCTTAAAAAATCTTCTTCTATGAATCAATAAGGCCTAGAGCTAAGATTTTTGGTATGTAGTAGCATCTAATGGTTCATTACAAAGATTTTCAAAGTCTTGGCCCTACGGTGATAAATGACCCTGCGCCCAAGTCTTCTTTGAAACCATATGGCCCATTGCTTAGATATTTGGTGTGTAGTATTGTCAGGGTAAAATGTTTTAGATTAAGTTATATCAGAATCCTTGTCTGTTTAAAAACCTTGACATCAGTTGAAGCAATGGTACTCAGGTGAGCGATTCAGGGCCATCATGGCCCTCTTGTTTCTGTAAATTACCTTAGCAGTCAGACTGGTTATCAATATTGCTCACGTGGATATACGCTGGACCGAGAAAAATTGATAAGCAGTCTACGGCACGACCTTCACCTGTGTATTTCACAGTAAGGGCTGTTTTAACAGTTGACACTTCATTGTTGAAGTGTTGAGCAGGTTTTCAGCAAATTACACTGATTGTATGGGTGAATGAAGGATATTCTCAGATATCATTATTATTTAATTGCTGGTAGAAACACAAGACAGTCGTTGGTTAAGTTGTTACAGCTCTGATTTTGATCTAGTCATACTTTTTTGGCAAACGAAAGGGAGTGGTACATACTAAATTATTGACTACGATACCATATTTTCTTGATCAGCCCATCTTTCCCAATCTCATTTTAGTGTTTAAAGAGTAATCAAAAAAGATTCAGTCAATATGCCAACCTCTCAATCAAAGTTGGCGATGTTAACTCCATTTTAAGGGAGCATGGAAAATTAAGTTACACATGAATACTAGTGCAATCTTCCGTAACATCTACATTAAGGCTTATTTATTACTTCTATTATTTCTAACTGCTAACAATATATTATATAATCTTAAGCCTGTTTATAGTCTCTTTTTAATGATAACTAATCTTCATGGTAAAAAAATATCCCCAAAATTGTAAAAATTACATTTTTTTCCCCACAAAAAGGTCTAGGGCGCCTTCCCCAAAACTGGAAAAATGGCCCTGGTTTGCATTTATACTTTAGTCTTGCATTGCTGTTCATAGAAAAAGATTTAAAAATACAATTCCTAACTAGAACCGCAAACGGTATTTCGGTTTTCGCTTTTAACCTAATTAGCTTGAACACTTTATTTCAACTCAGCCACAATTTTCAATATGAAACAGAGCACAAAAGAAACATTTTGAAAAAGGACTTAGTTCTTGAGTTATAAGCAATTAAGCATTGAGCACTCTCTCTAGCAAAATCTCGACTTTATTATACCCCCACAAATGAAATTTGGGGGGGTATATAGAAGTCACCCTGTCGGTCGGTCGGTCGGTCCGGCGGTTGGTCTACAAATATTTGTCCGGAGCATTTCTCCAAAACTACTGTACCTATATTGATGAAACTTCATAGGTAGATAGACCTTGATGAGAGGAAGTGCAGTGCATAAGAACCATAACTCTGCATGTATTTTGAAAGGAGTTATTGCCCTTTGTCATTTTTAATCTTTTGATTTTGTCCGGACCATAACTCCATACTAAAGTAGCTAGGTTGATGAAACTTCATATGTAGATTGATCTTGATGAGAGGAAGTGCAGTGCACAAGAACCATAACTCTGCATGTATTTTGAAAGGAGTTATTGCCCTTTGTCATTTTAAATCTTTTGATTTTGTCCGGAGCATAACTCCAATACTAAAGTAGCTAGGTTGATGAAACTTCATATGTAGATTGATCTTGATGAGAGGAAGTGCAGTGCATAAGAAAACCACAATGTAAATTCTTAATGACAGGTTTTTGCAAACAATAAATATGGATGTGAACCATAATTAGACTGCATTTTTATTCTCCTCAGCTACAGATCTTGGGGGCAAATTGTTTTCTTCTGTGTGTCTGTATGTATGTCTCTCTGTCTGTCTGTCAAAACTTTTTAGCATTGTCCAAAACTTTTGAACCATTGCTCACACTAACTTTAAACCTTACATACATGTAATCTTTCACTCACGCAAACTTTTGAAACTGTATTCCTACACATGACAGACTTCCGGTGTGGGTATTGATCACCTTTAGTGATAATATTTTTTTTTGGTATGCTTATAAGCCCAAATCCTATGTGTGAACATTCGTTTTAATGTGATACATCTGTGTCAAGATGGGGGTGGGGTATGAATCACCTTCAGTGATAGTTCTAGTTACTTTAGTACAGATCATGTGATATGTTTAAAATTATAAGAATTTAGCGTTTTGCATTAATCTGCAATCAATTGCCAATTGTAGTGAAGAGGCCATAGCCTAACAAAAGTGGGGTTCGTGTAACTCCTTATTTTGCACATAACCTTTGTTATGGAAATCTTAAAAGCTGTCAGGAAATTGGGGGTTAAACTCTAGAAGACGTTTTTTGTGTTCTGTGTATATATTACATTGTGAAGAAAACTTGAGAACTGTCGCTGTGAAAGTATAAATGTCATAAATTTGGAAGTTTCAGCTAATTACATGTGAGTAGCTCTCCTAGCACAAATATTTTGCTGAAAACCGTATTTGACTTTAACTTTTTGAGTCATAAGCAAAACGCTCCCTTGTGGCAAAATGGGAAACAAAATTGATTAATTATTATACCCCCGAAACAAAGTTTGGGGGGGTATATAGGAGTCACCCGGTGGTCGGTCGGTCGGTTGGTCGGTCGGTTGCATTTTCCTTGTCCGGAGCATAACTTGAAAACCACAAGTTGGAATTCAGTACAACTTCATGCAATGATCAAGCACATGGAGAGGAAGTGCAGTGCACAAGAACCATAACTCCATCTTGACTTATTACAGAGTTATTGCCCTTTGTTATTTTTCCTTGTCCGGAGCATAACTTGAAAAGTACAACTTTGATTTCAAAACAATTTCATACAATGGTCAACCACAATGTGAGGAAGTGCAGTGCACAAGAACCATAACTCCATCTTGACTTAATTACAGAGTTATTGCCCTTTGTTATTTTTCCTTGTCCGGAATAACTTGAAAGTACTTTGGATTTCAAAACAATTTCATACAATGGTCAAGCACAATGAGAGGAAGTGCAGTGCACAAGAACCATAACTCTATCTATAGGAATTACAGAGTTATTTCCCTTTGTTACTTTTCCTTGTCCAGAGTATAACTTGTAAACTACTGGTTGGATTTTAAAACAATTTCATACAATGGTCAAGCACAATGAGAGGAAGTGCAGTGCACAAGAACCATAACTCTATAGGAATTACAGAGTTATTGCCCTTTGTTACTTTTCCTTGTCCAGAGTATAACTTGTAAACTACTGGTTGGATTTCAAAACAATTTCATACAATGGTCAACCACAATATGAGGAAGTGCAGTGCACAAGAACCATAACTCTATCAAGAGTAATTACAGAGTTATTTCCCTTTGTTACTTTTCCTGTTTTTCTGTCCTGAACATAACTCGAATATTATACATGGTATATACTTGAAACTTAAAATGTAAACAGATGGCGACTAGGAGAAGTGCAGTGTCCAAGAACTGTAACCTTTTATTTTTAAACTACTGTGACAAACAACCATTATTGACATATATACAGGTTCTTATAGCTATAGTTTTCTATTAGGTACCTAGAAATGCAGGAAATAGTTTAATGAGGTATATACAATGTACATGCAAGGGTCAAACATTCTGTTTCTTAAATGTCACAATTGGAAGAATACAAATTCAATTACCATTGTTCAAAAAAGGATCAAACTTTGGACTGCCGTTAAATGACCAAATCAAGTCCGATCTTCAAAAACTAAACCTCACTGGAAAGAGCTCTTCAAGAACTAAAACTTTTGTTCATAAACTCTCGATAAATATTTTCAGCTTTGTAGCTATTTGGGCCAAAGAAAAAAAAAATTTCAAATATGACTTTGACCTTTGCAATTTTAATTGTGAGGCCCTATCAAACATATCACTTCAAACATGTGAAGATTCCATGAAGAATGAACAAAAATTAAGTCAGGAGCGATAAAAAAACATATTTTTTAAATTTTAATTTTTCCTAAATTTTAGTGAAGTTTGACCTTTTCTAGAGGACAAACCATGCATTTCTTAAATTTGCCACCCCATATATTTTGTGCGTATATATCTTGCAAATCGTATGCAACATGCAGATTCTTCTATCTGATCTCTTATGAAAATGGGTAAGTTTTTCATAGACCTACTCTCATTTGCACTTTTTTTTTTTTTTTGCAAGATTCAAACTTTCAACCTTCCATAGCTCAAAAACTTTCAATCACTCATACCCTCGAAAACTATCATATTTTATTATGATATGTACATGGAACATAATGCTGAAAATCACATTTGAAACAGACTTTTGAGTTATAAGCAAAAGAGTGATTTCAAGCAAAGCACCCCTTAGCGGCAAAATGAGAAACGAAATCGATTAAAATATTACCATTAGGTACTAACAATGCAGCAAATAGTTCAATCAAGTATACAAGTCCCACAAGTCAAACATACTATTTCTTATAAATCACAATTTGAAGAGAAAAACACGATTAACAATTATTCTAAAATATAAAACTTTGAAATGCCTTAAAATGACTAAATCAAGTCCGACCTTCAAAAACTAAACAATACTGGAAAAAGCTCTTCAAGAACTAAAACTTTTGTTCATATACTCTCAATGAATATTTTTAGTTTTGGAGCTATTTGGGGCCGAATAAAAACACAATAATCGTAATATGACCTTGACCTTTTCATTTTTTTTTAAAACTTTTTAATTGTGAGGCCCTTTCAAACATAACATGCATAATGTGTGAATATTTCAAGAAGAATGTACAAAAAAAAGTCAGGTGCGACAAAAAGTATTTTTGAAATTTCAATTTTTCCTAAATTTTAGTGAAGTTTGACCGTTTCTAGAGGACAAACCATGCATTTCTTGCCACCCCATATATTTTGTGCGTATATGTCTTGCAAATTGTATGCAGCAAAGAGAGTTCTTCCATCTGATCTCTAACGAAAATTGGTTAGTTTTTCGTAGACCTACCCTCATTTGTCCACTTTTTTACAAGTTTCAAAATTTCAACCTCTCCTAGAACAATTGTTTTCCGGTCCGAGATATCCATCATATTTGATTGGACTGTCAATAAGGAACATTATGTAAAAACCGCATCTAAATCAGACTTCAAAGGTTTGAGTTATTAGCAAAAGAGTAATTACATGCATAGCGCCCCTTAGTGGCTAAATCAGAAACAAAAGTGAAAAGTTTGACCATTTAGGCACAAGTTCAGATAAATGTGACACCATGCCTAAAATTTCATAGCTGTAGCTTTTCTCATCTGGCTGCAGGTTGGCTACAAAAATGGGTGGAATTGGAAAAATAATTAAAAAAAAAAAAAAGACAAAAAAAATCAAATCAACAGTCAACAGAAGAACAGGTTTTTGCCCTGCAGCGGCAAAAACCAAATTATCAAGTTTTGATGATTTAGTGTAAATAAAAACAAAAATACCTTAGGGATTGGTGTATTATGTTTTGCTTTTAATTATAACAATCAAGATAGAAGGAATGAGATCAGTGTTTATTGTACCATTTCATATAGCAGGTTTACAAATTAGTCAGTGGTTCTACTTGGACGCCTTCCTGTGTTTGTAGTCTTCTTCCACATGAAATAATTAACATGACTCAAAACAGGCATATCCCTGTACTGAATGTGTTGTCAGAGATTTTTAAAGAAAGGTAATTACTGAAAGCTGCAGCAAGGGTCACATGCATTTGTTTGTCAGAGTGGTGTACAGCTTTTCATTGGTTAAACTGCTATGCATATTCATTTTTAAATGGTTTGGCGTTATGTCAATTAGCTGGACGATGCCATAAGATTAAATACTACTGCAGCAATGGTAAATTCCAAAACTACAAAATCATCATTTGTTGGTATATTTCCACACACCGACTATAAATTTCATGATTCATCATTTCTTAAAATTTGCAACAACTGCTTATTATGCAGACAAAGTTAGGGCAGTAGACAAAGTGAAGGCAGTAGCATGACTGTCTTAACTTGCCTTTCAGTGAAGATTGGAAATTATAGTCATGATGATTTCATCGTCAGACTTTGAATTTGATAACTGAATTTTTTTTCTGCTAACATCTTTTTTACTTTTCAATTGAGACAGTGGATAATAGAGATGTCTGAAAGCTCCGAGGACCTTTGAATAAGTCCTTGACCTTTTAAAATTTGCATTTTTTCTTGAGGGATCTGTTTGCTCATACAATAATGTAGCTTAAATTTATGGAAAAGAAAAAAATGTTTCATAAAATTATACCATTTAAAGTTCAGTAAATTAATATTCATTAAGTCATACATGAATATTCATGAGGTAAAGTGTTCTACAATGAAATCTGAGCAGAGCTGATTACATGTTGCACTGAAACTATTCTTTTCCACATTTTAGAAAGTCAAGTCAGAAAAACATCAAGAATTTTTTATTTTTTTTATTTGTGATCTTAGCAATGAATTGCATGAAACTTTGTCACTTTCATTAACATTCAAGTAACAGATTATCTTCTTTGTGATGTTAAACTAGGGCAAAGGTAGATATCTCAAGTATTTTTAACTTTATCATATCCCTAAGGAATTGAGAAGTAACTGTGTTTGTTAAATCTGCTGTTGTTGTTTTGCTATTTTTCATAGGCCTACTGGACACGAGGAATCAGGGGTCCAGTCTTAAAACTCAAGTGTTATTTATTACTGCAAACATATGTTTATATTAACCCTTTCGCTGCCTACAGGACAGAGGAACACGTCATACACATGAGACAGCACAGTTGCAAAGACGAGTTCATCTGTTTTGGGTGGTTTCAAATGTGGAAACCTCCATAACAGAAAAACCTGTCCCATTGGCAAATAGGCTGTCATAAGTGTAGGACGGATTAACCTGTCCTGTTGGCAGCTAATGGAAAGTACCGTACACACAGGCAGATTAGGCACAGCTACGTATAAGACACATCCTAATTTTCAGGGTAACTTATTTGAAAAAAAAAATAAAAATCACTTATTGTATCATATGCGGCGATATCTTGTTTTGAAATTTGTGCTGTTGTACATTTTGACAGACTGAATGCTATCAGTACGTCACCGGGCTAATCATACGGTGAACCGTTTTATTTACACATGGTATAAGATTACTGTTATATTGAAATATCAAGTTGTTTCAGTTTCTCATGATCATTTTATCATGAAATAAACCAGTATGATAACTTATAAGAACAAAAGCAATAACCTGGTATTGTTTATCATGGTTCCCTTTTTATTTACACATGGCATAAGATTACTGTTAGACCGTTACATAAACAAGGGGTAGGATAAAGGTGACACATTTTCATAACATGACATTACTCAACCGTGTCCCTGCATTCTAACACTCTGGACCATTGTCACCTGTCAAAATCCTCCCAACTAACAAACATTACGTAACAATTGCCACCTGTCAAGTTTCTGCTGTACATCATGAGGTCCCATAAAATAAACTTATTTGTTTGTATTGAAATATCAAGTTGTTTCAGTTTCTCACGATCATTTTATCATGAAATAAACCAGTATGATAACTAATAAGAACAAAAGCAATAACCTGGTATTGTTTATCATGGTTTCGTATAGACTTTGTGGCATATTATCGTATTCATTGGCTTTCAGTATATCCATTTTCTGAGATCATATACCAGTAAATTTCACTTCTCGGTGAATGAAAAAAGAAACCTGAAAAGCTGCATATCATCATATAAGGCACACCCCTTCTATAAACCTGAATTATCTGGAAAAAAAAATTGCGCCTAATCTGCCGGTGTATACGGTAGCCACATTATGCTAGTACAGTAATAGCCTGTAATTCCTCAGAAATTTCTGAGATATTCCTTGGCAAATAACCTGTTTATATATGATGGGTGACCTGGCAGCAAAAGGTTAAACAGCCATTTTTAGCTCGACTATTCAAAGAATATAAGAGCTATTGTAGTTGCCCTGGCGTCGGCTCAGCGTTGGCGTTGCAGCTTTTGGTTAAAGTTTTGCATGCAAGTTACTATCAACCTTAAATCTCAATAATCATTTATGGTATTGACTTGAAAGTTTATAAATATGTTCAGGGGCATCAGACAACCAAGGTAGATAACTCTTGACTGAATTTGATATGAATTATGGCCCCTTTTTTACTTAAAAATTTTGGTTAAAGTTTTGCATGCTATAGAAAATTTGGTTAAAGTTTTGCATGCAAGCTACTATCCAGTTTGTATCTCAATAACCATATCTTTTTTGACTTGAAAGTTTACAAATATGTTTAGGGACATCAGACAACCAAGGTAGATAACTCTTGATGGAATATATTTCAAATTATGGCCCCTTTTTAACTTAGAAATTTTGGTTAAAGTTTTGCATGCAAGATACTCTTATGCTTATATCTCAGAGTCCAGGCATGGGATTGATTTGAAACATCTTTAATATGTTTAGGGGTATCATACTATAAAGGAAGATAACACATGATGGAATATATTGAAAATTATGGCCCCCTTTTAACTTAGAATTTTGGTTAAATTTTTGTATTCAAGCTACTATCCAGCTTATATCTCAGAAATTGCTTGTGGAATTGACTAGAAAATTAAGGAGTGTTTTCAGGGCATCAGAAAACCAAGGAGGATAACTTTTGGACTGAATTTTATACAAATTATGGCCCTTCTCTAACTTGGATGTTTTTAGTTAAAGTTTTTCATGCAGTGTTATTGTGCTTATGTCTCAGTTACTAGGCATGGGATTGATTTTAGACTTCATAAAAATATAAAGGGGTACCAGACTATCAAGATATATCATTTTTTACTATTATTATGTACAGGTATGTGAAGGGCAAGATTTGAAATAGATTTCATTTGATTTACCAACAAGCATTTTGAATAGTCGAGCGTGCTGTCCTCTGACAGCTCTTGTTTTTACATTTAGTAACTGTTTAAAGTAATACTAAATCTGGACATTCCTGCAATACAAATATATGCTCTAGTGGATGCAAGGTGTGGTGAACACCTAAAGCAGCTTGTTTGTTAACATATGATTGATAGAACTTAAACAAGAGGGCCAAGATGGCCCTAGATCGCTCACCTGAGAAAAGTATCATTCATTGCCTGTACAAAACAGATTGCTTTAGAATTAAGATGATGAGGTGAAACAATGTTCAGGAATTTTCTGACCCCATCCACAAAAGATATCATCATGACAAACATTCTGCCAAAGTTTGAGGAAGATTGCATCAAAACTGTGGCCTTTAGTGTGTAAACAAGATTTTTCTAAGATTTGACCTATTGACCTACTTTTCGGTCCAGCCCTGCCCATTTTCGAAAGGGTTCGAGATATCATCATGACAAACAATTCTGACCAAGTTTGAGGAAGATTGGATCAAAATTGTGGCCTCTAGTGTGTAAACAAGATTTTTCTAAGATTTGACCTACTGACCTACTTTTTGATCCGACCTGACCCATTTTCGAAAGGGTTCAAGATATTATCAAGACAAACATTCTGCCCAAGTTTGAGGAAGATTGGATAAAAATTGTGGCCTCTAGTGTGTAAACATCAAAATTGTTGATGGACGACAAGATTTTTCTAAAATTTGACCTACTGACCTACTTTTTGATCCAACCTGACCCATTTTCGAAAGGGTTCAAGATATCATCAAGACAACATTCTGACCAAGTTTGAGGAAGATTGTTGACGGACGACGGCCGACGGACAATCAAGTATCCCAAAAGCTCACCTTGAGCTATGCTCAGGTGAGCTAAAAAGGTCAATTTCTACTCTCCCTTGTTTATCTTGGTGAAGTCTTTGATTTCTGACAAATAAACTCAGTAAGTGTAGGTCACATTTCATGGGAAAATGCAATTTTCATAAATGCAATGGTGTCTTCACCAGTTCAGGATGGTGATTCGTAATCTAGTCTGTGAAGTTAGCATATGCATGAAGAGTGAATATGATCAGCCAAGTGAGCAAGCAATTTTCATAAATGCA
>CM037780.1:42996379-43025952 GCA_021229015.1 Solen grandis | reverse complement strand
AAAGAGCCCAAATAATAGATGCAACAAAGGGTACGGAGGAGTTCAGACCCCCCTCCACAGCAAAGAGTCTTTATTATCCTGAAGTCAGGATAGTAGACATACCCCTTGACAACGAGGAAACTCTCACAGAACAAGAGTTTCCCCCAATCCCGGACTTGATATCACCTATCAAGACTCCTACAAAGCTAGCAGACAATGTCCAAGAAGGTTGGACAACAGTTGGGGGTAGCAAACCCAAAACCCCAGATAACAAACCTGCCCCCAAAAACTCCCCCCCTCCCATCGAGTGGCTGATAGTTACAATAACAGCCATAGCCACAGTCATTCCACACAACATGGTAAAAAAGGTGGTGAATGGCTTTTCCCAATATATGGGGACGAACCAGTGTAAACACATCCCCACTGTACAAGGCTCCAAACAGCTCAAATTCAAGATATACAAAAGCAAACTTAACCATGCCAAAATGTTTACCTTTGACCGGCTCCTGTTCAAAGTAGAACCAAACACAGAAACCAAAGAAACCAAAAAAACAACTATCAGTAAGGCAAGAATTGTTACTAAAGGAAATGCTGAGAATATCCTCAAGGAAATTCAAGGCATGAACACTGTTAAATCCGCATTTATAGAAAAAGAGAAAAAGGAGGGCAAATATCAAGAAACAAATAAGATTAGAATTACTTTCAACTTAGCAAAACCTCCTTCAAAAATCGAAATGCATTCAGAAAACTTTGATACAGAGCCGGTCCTCCTTAGTATTCTCAGATGCAACAACTGCCAAGGCTTTGGTCACCCTACCAAGTACTGTCAAGCTGACCTCAAATGCCCGCACTGTGCTGGCCCTCATAGCCATGCTGCTTGTGGCAATAAGCAAGATAAGAAGTGTGCCAACTGTGGTGGAGCACATAGTGCTGCCTACAGGGGTGCTCGGCTTATCGGGCATACAGCGGAAGGGTGGCCAAAAGAAACCAGGAACTACAAGGATGCCTGGCCAAACCTACCACCACTGAGAACAAAGGTAAGACAAGAGGATTGACTGACCAGTCAGTCAAAAATCTTGTTACAAAACTGGCTAACAAAAAATTAACAGAAAAACAAGTTGAAGACATTATCAGGGAGACAGTGGAGGTGGAAGCCCTAACCCCAGAGCCCACCAACAATGAAAAACAAAATCAGAACATCCCCAATCACAAGCCTAATCAAAACAATGGGCGACCAAACCGCCCATCAAGATACCCAAACCGAAACGGCTATTGGAACAATTTCCAAGGCCGCAGAGGCCCTACAGGATACCAGGGAAGAAGGGATAGACTGGGCCCCTGCCCACCCTTCCCCTATTATTATTAAGTCACGAAGTCTTATACCCCCATTAATTAGGCATTCCAACTAACACTTAACAATGGATACCAAAAACATAGATAACAACTCTGACTTTGGTGTCCTGTCCTGGAATGCCGGCGGAATTAATAGGGAGGATTCTGATAAAATAGGGGAACTGCAAAACTATATTCTAGGTGCGCAGATAAAGCCCAAGGCCGTGTGTATTCAGGAGACACATTGGAATGATGATACCAGACCAATGAAGCTTCCGGGGTACAAGCTGGCTACGCAAGATGTGCGAAAAGGTCATAGGGGTGGTGGAGTAGCAATTTATATACAAAACCACCTCAAAAGCACAGTAATGAAAGGACCGAGCACGGACCGGGCCCAATGCGTCATCGTGAATATAAGAGACAAAACAGTAGCACAAGAATAATTAATTATTACAGCCCAGATAACAAAAGTAATACTAATAGTAATTTGATGAAAATTTTCAAATACAAAACCAATAATACCATTATGGTGGGGGACTTTAATCTAAAACATCCACTTTGGAACCCGCCGGGGGACCTTAGACAGGATACCGAGTCAGTAAATCTCATTAATCAATTAGACATTAACACAATGCAAGTGCTGAACAAAGGTCAAATAACCAGAACAGGTCACGCTCAACACAAAAACTCTACCCTTGACTTAGGTATAGTGTCAGCACAAATAGGTACTAAGTCACACTTGACAGTACTAAGCAACTCCTTGGGGAGTGACCACATCCCCATACATATAAATGTAACAAGGCCTACCCGCAACTTAACCAACAATAATGACCGACCCAGGTGGCTCCTGCACAAGGCAGACTGGGACTCATATTATAGGAACTCATACACTGAATTTACGTATGAGGACCCAATAAACATAGAAGATAAGAATAACCAATTTATAGAACACATTAACAAATTAGCATCCCTAACAATTCCTATTAATCAACCCAAAAAAAGTAGAAATAAAAAAGTGCCATGGTGGAATGCTCAATGCAACGAGGCTGTCAGAAAGAGAGAAAATGCTAGGAAAAAATATAATCATAAGAAAACTCCTGAAAACTACATTATCTATTCTAAATTAAGAAAAGCAGCAAAAACAGTTATTCAGGAAAGTAAGAAAGACAGTTGGAAATCTTTTATAACCAGCATCTCTCATGGAACTACAGGAAAAGAAGTCTGGGATAAGGTTAGCAGGATAAAAGGTCACGAAGTTAGGAAAATACCAGACTTACAAATCAAAGACGAAATAATAAGCTCTGATAAAGGAAAAGAAGTCTGGGATAAGGTTAGCAGGATAAAAGGTCACGAAGTTAGGAACTACAATATTTTTAATAAACACTTTCAATCTGTCAGCTCAAATGCGGGCTGCCCACTAAATTCATAGAGAACAAAGGAAGGGTTGAGAGGGAGATTGACAAAATCTTGGCCGAAGATAAAACGATGGTCAATGATCAATCTTACAACCGACCCTTCACAATGTTTGACATGAACATGGCACTCAACCAATGTAAGAACTCTGCCCCTGGGGAAGACGGAATATCATATCTTATGATTAAAAAATTAGGCAAACTAGCAAAGTCAAAACTGCTAGATATTTTCAATCAATCATGGGAAACGGGAGTGATCCCCAGTAGCTGGAAAGTGGCCAATATAGTTCCCATACCTAAGCCCGGCAAGGACCCTCACGATCCAGCATCATATAGACCCATATCCCTAACATCTACCCTAACTAAGATAATGCAGAGAATGATTAAGCCAAGGCTTGTCAACTTCTGTGAAAGCAATAATCTCATATCACCAGAACAATCAGGATGCAGACCCGATCACTCTTGTGAAGACCACTTAGTTAGATTAGAAGCAGCATGTAGAAGAGCTCAATATAGGAGGAAGGTGCTGTTAGCAGTCTTCCTAGATCTGAGCAATGCATTTGATAAACATTGGAATAAAGGCTGTCTGTTAAACCTGCATTCCATTGGAGTCAAGGGAAATATGTTAAGATGGGTAGGAAGTTTCCTCGAGGGCAGAAAAATTAAAGTTAAAGTAAAAAATGATCTATCAGAGGAATTAGAAACAGAGAACGGATGCCCACAGGGATCTGTCCTCTCTCCAATAATATTCTCCCTGATAATGAATACTTTAAAGAAATATATTGATAGGGTAAATAATAAACATAAAAAAGAAAAAGTAGAACTGTCCCAGTTCGTGGATGATGGCGCTGTATGGCATGAAGCAAGAACTCCCGAGCTAGCACAGAGACACATGCAAAAAGTACTAAATTCAATTGAAGAATGGTCACAGAACTGGGGTTTCACAATCAACCCAGTAAAAACACAAGTATTACTTGTCTCAAAAAATCCAAGTTTAATTCAAATGCAAAATGTTCCCAAGTTAAAACTTCACGGGAAAATTCTAGAATATCTAGCATCAGCAAAATTTCTAGGAATCCATTTTGACCAAGGCTTAACATGGCACAAACATATAACAGAATTAATAGCTAGATGTGAAAAAGATCTAAATCTAATGAGGTGTGTCTCTGGGCAAAGCTGGGGAGCTGATAAGATCACTCTGATCATGTTATATAAAACGTTGATTCTAAGTAAACTCAACTATGGCAGTATAGTCTATGCATCAGCCTGCAAAACCCATTTACAGAAATTACAACTCATCCAAAACAGGGCACTCAAAATAGCCCTAGGAGCCCACAGAACAACAGAAACTATGTCATTACATGTTGAGGCAGCAGTTAAACCTCTACATTTAATGCGAGAAATGAACCAGTTAAAATACTGGACCAGGTCAACCAGATTAGGAGATAGACTGCCAGTTAATAAAGACATTCATAACACAAACTTTATTAAAAGTAGAATTAACAAAAAAGGCTTCAAAAAAACTAAACCTCCTTATGCTGAAACCATACGGGGCACAGTCGACGAATACGGACTAACCAACGTTCCTGTGACTAAACCTAGTTATAGGGACATAAATATAAACACAAACATTGAGCCAGACCTCAGCTTGGCCACAAAAATCTGTAAAGCCCAAGGAATTTCGGAAAATGATAAAAAATTCATACAGAAATATATTAGAGAAAATTATTCAGACTCTATAGAGATCTATACAGATGGCAGCAAGGATGGACATGAGAAAGTAGCAGGGGCAGGAATAGCAATAAGACACAAACATTTATTAATCAAAAATATCAATTTCAAAATTGACCATAGAGTGTCTATTTACACCTGCGAACTTGTGGCCATCCTTAACGCTTACAAATGGATCAAGCAAAACAAACCGAAAAAAGCTACAATACTTACAGATAGCCTAAGTTCATTAACATCAATACAAAAAGGCTACTCTAAAGATAGACAAGAAATAATTAATGAAATTTATTTAATACATCAAGAACTAAAATCCAAGGGCTTAGCAGAGGTTAAACTGGTCTGGATTCCTAGCCATGTGGGGATACAGGGAAATGATCAAGCAGACGAAAATGCAAAACAAGGCTCCAAAAATGGTTACCCGCTTAATATAGAACTTAATAAAAATGAGATATATTCACTCATTAAACAGAAAGGGCAAGAAAAATTCCAAAAACTCTGGGAAGAAAGTCACGACTCTATGAAAATGTTCGTTCCTAAGATTAAAAATAAGTGCTATAACTACAGTAGTGTTAGGAGAGAAGATGTAGCACTAAACAGGTTAAAACTAGGAATGTCTGGGATAAGAACACAAAATTTCTCAGAGGAAACCAAATGTCGTTTCTGCCCTGAAACAGAAACAGTGGGTCATATTTTCTTTGACACCACTAAGAAATGTCACCAACTCACAGAATTCAGAGAAGGCTTAAAAAATAGACTGTACAAAGAGGGAATAACAAGTCTGACTATCAAATCCCTAGTGTACCCGGATGGCAAAGATTCAGAAATCATTATTAGAAATGTATTGACGTTTCTGAGGGAAACGGGATACATTAATAAAATCTAAATAAAGTAAACTAGAAATAAAACAATGAGGTAGTGGTGAAGGGGGAAGTAACAGGACTAAAAATAGGGCAGTCTCCATTGTGCTGTTTGGAGGGGACAATTCAGAGACCTTAAGTCTCGTTGGGCGTACTTATACCCATCCCCTCTGGACATCACAGTGGGGACCTAAAATAGCAAAACAGCAAAATAAGGGATAACCAAATCACCCATAACCTAAATCTATATATAATTTGAATAACCAATAACCAAACAAGATAGGGAAAGAGATAAAAACATACATTCAAAATAGGGCAGTCCCCATTGTGCTGTTTGGAGGGGACAATTCAGAGACCTTAAGTCTCGTTGGGCGTACATATACCCATCCCCTCTGGCATCACAGTGGGGACCTAAAATAGCAAAATAGCAAAACAATGTATAAATCAAAGTATCTCTAATTAGTAGAGAGTAAAAATAAGCACAAAAAAATTAGTACTACCACAAGGTGAGGATGGGAAGGGTGGGATATTCATAATAAGTAGGTGACAAGTGACACCAGGTCAAAGAATAGTCACAAGTCACAAAAAGGGTGGGAATTAAAAGAAATGCGCGACAAATTAAAAGACAATTTTAATAAAGAAAGCATATTAAAGGAAATTACGGAGTGATGTAGAGGGCAAAACAGAACAGTCTGTATGCCCAAAACACCAATCCGTAAACATGAGCAAGAAACGCGCGGAAAATTTAAGATATTACCACGGACACGAAGTAACATAAAGTCGGCAATTTTCAATAATTTAAAGAATATTTGTAAAACTCTTATAAGTAATAATATGCCGACAAAACTCTAAATTAGAGTTTAAATTTAGACACTTTGGCTGAACCATTTATAAGGAACTCTTCCTTACTAGCATATTTGCTATCAAAATTCAAAAAAGGGAAATTCCCCTTTTCTTTTTCTTCAATGTCGTTCTTTTTCTTTTCTCTCCTCAGAGACCGGAAACAGAGGTAGAAGGGTGTACATCGACCTGATTAAGGCCAATTCTTTTCTAACTATTACAATTGTCTATCCTCTGACTATAATATAAACCTACCAAAAAAGCAGCACTCTCTTGCTGCTGGAGGTTACTCTGGTCCGACAAAGAAACAAAAAGTCTACCCCTATGAGCCCTTTTGGACCACAGTCCAAAAGGGACAAAATATAAATGTACACCCGGATATCTCTAAAAGCAATTTATTTGGCAAATTATTTTCAAGGACTTAATCCTTGCTAGCTTAAATCAAAGCTATCAAAATTCTAAATTAGAACTTATTTCCAAGACCTTTCTCAGTTATTTGGAGCTATCAAATTCTACAGCGACCATGAAGCACAGGCAGCTTGTCAGGACGTCAAGGTCAGATGCAATGCTGTTATAGAAGAGATGGCAAGATTGGAGGCAGAGATATTACGAAATTTATATCGTGCTTACCTGACATCCACGGGCACCATGAATGCATGCGGGAACTGCAGCTTCTGTCATCAATCAGCCTGGCTCTCGTGAAGTCCAACTCTGTGTACAAGTCCATGATCCTGGCCCAAATGACATCACCACGAGATGAACGAAATGAAAGTCACTGCTTGCTGTGATACTAAAAATGAGATTGAGTGAAGAGGCGGTCTCAAGGTGTCACCTAGAACATCAACACAGAAGTGCGAGCCTTCAACGAGCAACTTTAGCACCATGCCGAAGTCAGAACTACCCAGGTCATTTGAGGCTCGCTAACTCTTCAAACCTGAGAGCGAACAACTCAGTTTACTCAGCAGTGAGGATGAAGGTGGGCGCCTCACAAGGACTTGTCTATCTGCAGCTTCAAGAAGCGCCTTCTTCACATATCAGAAGGCAAGCTACACAAGTTACAAGACAACGAGAAGGTATAAGCAAAGCGAAGAGCTCAAAGGGCCCAGATGGAGTTCGAACACGGGCGACTCAAGAAACCCACCACCAGGAGGAGCCGTTATGTAGAGGGACTCTTGACAGCAATCTGCACTCTACGCCTCAACTTCTGCAACAAACCAGTAGCGCAGCTGCCCTACAGAACAGAGCACAGCAGAAAAAAAAAAAAAAAAAAAAAAGCTCTGTCTGGTGCATAGCAGCACCACTGATGAGGTCTGATGCTGACCGAAACAGTGCTATATGAAAGAAAAATATAAACTCATGTATCAATATCTGTTTGGAAAAATCAGGTGTGTGTGTGGGGGGGGGGGGGAATGAGAGGAGAGAGAGAGAGAGAGAGAGAGAGACAGGGTACAAAATCAAAATTAAAGATAATTAAAGAAGATATTTATACGTGAGTATCAACACAAAGTAACCAACATAAAAACATAACCCCTACTTCTTTTTAAAACAATTAACCTCTAAAATCACTCCCTGCCGAGGTGCACACAGGCACTCAGGCTCAAGCCACCACTCCCGTTTATGTGACCGGAACACACCCCCAGCTCAAAACATATCAAAATAACATGTGGCTGACTGCAGACGATGTATATTTTCAAACTGGAATGCTACCCGCAGCATGCTGCTTAAAAGAATATGAAGGAAATCTAAAATTAGCCCAATTTCATTATAAAAATATTAAAATTATTAATAATTTAAAAAAAATAAACATACCATTTTTTTAAAACAATTATCCATTTCATGTATTCAATGTACATGTTGTCCAAATTTGAGTCAATCCATTGAAAAATGGTACAGTACATTCAAGTCTTCTCACTGTCATGTCTATTCATATTTATAAAACCAAATTTGAGAATATTACAGAAATTTTATTGCCCAAATACGGCTCTCTATTGAATGCTATCCCGGGAACTGCAGCTTCTGTCATCAATCAGCCCTGGTCTGCTCCGGTGAAGGTCACAACTCCTGGTGGTACAAGTCCATGATCCTGGGCCCAAATGACATCACGCACCTGAAGATGAACGAAAATGACAAGTCACTGCTTGCTGTGATACTAAAAATGAGATTGAGTGAAGAGGCGGTCTACAAGGTGTCACCTAGAACATCAACACAGAAGTGCGAGGCCTTCAACCGAGCAACTTTAGCCACCATGCCGAAGTCCCAGAACTACCCCAGGTCATTTGAGGCTCGGCTAACTCTTCAAACCCTGAGAGCGAACAACTCAGTTTACTCAGCAGTGAGGATGAAGGTGGGCCGCCTCACAAGGACTTGTCTATCTGCAGCTTCAAGAAAGCGCCTTCTTCACATATCAAGGAAGGCAAGCTACCACAAGTCGTACAAGACAACGAGAAGGTATAAGGCAAAGCGAAGAGCTCAAAGGGCCCAGATGGAGTTCGAACACGGGCGGACTCAAGAAACCCACCACCAGGAGGAGCCCGATTATGTAGAGGGACTGCTTGACAGCAATCTGCACTCCTACGCCTCAACTTCTGCAACAAACCAGTAGCAGCAGCCTGCCCTACAGAACAGAGCACAGCAGAAAAAAAAAAAGAAAAAAAAAAAACATAAAGAAAAAAAAAAAAGCTCTGTCTGGTGCATAGCAGCACCACTGATGAGGTCTGATGCTGACCGAAACAGTGCTATATGAAAGAAAAATATAAACTCATGTATCAATATCTGTTTGGAAAAATCAGGGGTGTGGGGGGGGGGGAAGGGAGAGAGAGAGAGAGAGAGAGAGACAGGGTACAAAATCAAAATTAAAGATAATTAAAGAAGATATTTATACGTGAGTATCAACACAAAGTAACCAACATAAAAACATAACCCCTACTTCATTTTAAAACAATTAACCTCTAAAATCACTCCCTGCCGAGGTGCACAAGGCACTCAGGCTCACGCCCACCACTCCCGTTTATGTGACCGGAACACACCCCCAGCTCAAAACAATATCAAAATAACATGTGGTCTGACTGCAGACGATGTATATTTCAAACTGGAAGCTACCCGCAGCATGCTGGTTAAAAAGAATATGAAGGAAATCTAAAATTAGCCCAATTTCATATATAAAAATATTAAAATATTAATAATTTAAAAAAAATAAACATACCATTTTTTTAAAACATATTATCCAATTTCCATGTATTCAATGTACATGTTGTCCAAATTTGATGTCAATCCATTGAAAAATGGCTCCGTAATTCAATTTCTTCTACTTTCATTTTCTATTCATATAAAACCCAAATTTGAAATATACATGAAAATTATGCCCAAAATAACTTATTTATTATATTTGCAACAAAATAAAACCCTGATCAGATTTCTCAGTCAAGTCTAAGGTCACATTAAACTGTTTTAGAGAGTGGCAGATTGTGCACTGTATTTGGTCATTTTAAATGCATTCTAATCATGCAGGGGTATACTTTCAAAATCAGTCATATTTTAATTAATAACCAATGGATTTTGATGAAATAAAGTGCACTCTGTTTCAAACATCATATTTTATCATTTAAACCCCATTATTGGTCACCTGATTGAAGGGAAATACCTAAAAAATTAGAAAAGCAGAGAAAAATGGATTTTTTTAGGGCTAAAATAAGAAAAAAATACTATTTAATTATTTCTCTTTTTTTTTTTTCTAATTTTTTTTATTTGAAAGTGGGCCAAAATCAATCCCAGACATGTAACTGCATCAGGACATAGACAGGGGTTACCTAGGTAGTTGTACTTAAGCAACATCAAAGGACCTGTGTATAGGTCTAGAGGCACGTCTAGCCGGGGCTGGGGAGGATGTCTCCCCTACCCCTCAAGGAGCCCCCCAGGGGTCAGCTACTGGTTGGGCAGCATTAAATCAGTAGGTGTGGCTACTGTCTGGACCTTGACCTTATACAGGGGGTGGTACTGAGTTAACCCAAATCATATCTGAATGCACCAGAGAAGACTGACTGCCAATTTCTACAACTATGGTCCTAGGCGAGAGGAAACGCAAAGCTGCTGGATTTTCTTCCAGAAGAACAACCAACTGAGCCCATTTAAGACGAAATTACCTTCTGAGGCAGGATCTGAAGGAGACGCCTACAGCACAGCATCTACAGGCCACCACCAGACGATGAAGAAGACCACCATCCATACAGGCTACGACGTAATCTGCAAATGGAAGATAACTTCATTTCAGGAAACCGCGTCATACACCTTCCACGGCTCCTCTCCATGATGAATGCAGTTTACAGCGACCATGAAGGCACAGCAGTTCTGTCACGTGACGTCAAGGCCAGATGCAATGCTGTTATAGAAGAGATGGCAAGATTGGGAGGCAGAGATATTACGAAATTTATATCGTGCTTACCTGACATCCAGCGGGCCACCATTGAATGCTAAGCCGGGAACTGCAGCTTCTGTCATCAATCAGCCCTGGTCTGCTCCGGTGAAGGTCACAACTCCTGGTGGTACAAGTCCATGATCCTGGGCCCAAATGACATCACGCACCTGAAGATGAACGAAAATGACAAGTCACTGCTTGCTGTGATACTAAAAATGAGATTGAGTGAAGAGGCGGTCTACAAGGTGTCACCTAGAACATCAACACAGAAGTGCGAGGCCTTCAACCGAGCAACTTTAGCCACCATGCCGAAGTCCCAGAACTACCCCAGGTCATTTGAGGCTCGGCTAGCTCTTCAAACCCTGAGAGCGAACAAACTCAGTTTACTCAGCAGTGAGGATGAAGGTGGGCCGCCTCACAAGGACTTGTCTATCTGCAGCTTCAAGAAAGCGCCTTCTTCACATATCAAGGAAGGCAAGCTACCACATACAGTCGTACAAGACAACGAGAAGGTATAAGGCAAAGCGAAGAGCTCAAAGGGCCCAGATGGAGTTCGAACACGGGCGGACTCAAGAAACCCACCACCAGGAGGAGCCCGATTATGTAGAGGGACTGCTTGACAGCAATCTGCACTCCTACGCCTCAACTTCTGCAACAAACCAGTAGCAGCAGCCTGCCCTACAGAACAGAGCACAGCAGAAAAAAAAAACAAAACAAAAAAACATAAAGAAAAAAAAAAAGCTCTGTCTGGTGCATAGCAGCACCACTGATGAGGTCTGATGCTGACCGAAACAGTGCTATATGAAAGAAAAATATAAACTCATGTATCAATATCTGTTTGGAAAAATCAGGGGTGTGGGGGGGGGGGGAAGGAGAGAGAGAGAGAGAGACAGGGTACAAAATCAAAATTAAAGATAATTAAAGAAGATATTTATACGTGAGTATCAACACAAAGTAACCAACATAAAAACATAACCCCTACTTCATTTTAAAACAATTAACCTCTAAAATCACTCCCTGCCGAGGTGCACAAGGCACTCAGGCTCACGCCCACCACTCCCGTTTATGTGACCGGAACACACCCCCAGCTCAAAACAATATCAAAATAACATGTGTGCGGAGGAGAAACGTTCGTTACCGCTACGAACATAGGTAAACACTGCACTCAAAGTCAATTTTTTTTTATCATATTCATTGATTTACAGAGCCTGTAGATCTAGAAAGGTCACTGCATTGGATTAAACGTTACAGTAACGTTTTATCCCACCCAGCGCGTTGTTAATATTAATTGATATAACTCCCCGTTGAGTTTAGGATTAATTAATAATAATAGCCTAATTGAATCTTTACGAGTTAATAATATAACGCGAATAGAGAAATAAAATTCTTAGGAGTTTCATAGGGATAAAGTTATAGCAAACTAAGAAAACACGAGGAAGGTGGACCATTCCTGCCATAAACCAGCACTCGGAAGGACAGGTAACTTTTCGCGTGGATTCTTAGCATCCCTTTGAAAGAACCAAGTACCGGGGGAAAAGAGGTGTCCGTGGTGTGGTGGTTAGCTGCATACTACAGAGGGGAGGTCTCCGTGGTGGAGTGGATTGCAGCCTACTACATAGGGAAGGTAACGACACTACTCTTGCTATCCTCTGCCTTCATTGTTCTTTCTTTTTAAAACTTTTTTTACAAATTAAGTATTTTTACCAACCTTCTACTTAAACTCATAAAGAATTAGAGCTGCAAGGATGTCCATGGTACAGAAAAAAGTACGCAGGAAGCTGGCCGACACCTCATTTGAGGAATCGGACCAGGGTCAAACCCCTGCAAAGAAAACGCCCCGTAAAAGTAAGGTTCCTATCAAAAGGAAACAAACCCCGGGCAAGGTCAAAAGAGCCCAAATAATAGATGCAACAAAGGGTACGGAGGAGTTCAGACCCCCCTCCACAGCAAAGAGTCTTTATTATCCTGAAGTCAGGATAGTAGACATACCCCTTGACAACGAGGAAACTCTCACAGAACAAGAGTTTCCCCCAATCCCGGACTTGATATCACCTATCAAGACTCCTACAAAGCTAGCAGACAATGTCCAAGAAGGTTGGACAACAGTTGGGGGTAGCAAACCCAAAACCCCAGATAACAAACCTGCCCCCAAAAACTCCCCCCCTCCCATCGAGTGGCTGATAGTTACAATAACAGCCATAGCCACAGTCATTCCACACAACATGGTAAAAAAGGTGGTGAATGGCTTTTCCCAATATATGGGGACGAACCAGTGTAAACACATCCCCACTGTACAAGGCTCCAAACAGCTCAAATTCAAGATATACAAAAGCAAACTTAACCATGCCAAAATGTTTACCTTTGACCGGCTCCTGTTCAAAGTAGAACCAAACACAGAAACCAAAGAAACCAAAAAAACAACTATCAGTAAGGCAAGAATTGTTACTAAAGGAAATGCTGAGAATATCCTCAAGGAAATTCAAGGCATGAACACTGTTAAATCCGCATTTATAGAAAAAGAGAAAAAGGAGGGCAAATATCAAGAAACAAATAAGATTAGAATTACTTTCAACTTAGCAAAACCTCCTTCAAAAATCGAAATGCATTCAGAAAACTTTGATACAGAGCCGGTCCTCCTTAGTATTCTCAGATGCAACAACTGCCAAGGCTTTGGTCACCCTACCAAGTACTGTCAAGCTGACCTCAAATGCCCGCACTGTGCTGGCCCTCATAGCCATGCTGCTTGTGGCAATAAGCAAGATAAGAAGTGTGCCAACTGTGGTGGAGCACATAGTGCTGCCTACAGGGGGTGCTCGGCTTATCGGGCATACAGCGGAAGGGTGGCCAAAAGAAACCAGGAACTACAAGGATGCCTGGCCAAACCTACCACCACTGAGAACAAAGGTAAGACAAGAGGATTGACTGACCAGTCAGTCAAAAATCTTGTTACAAAACTGGCTAACAAAAAATTAACAGAAAAACAAGTTGAAGACATTATCAGGGAGACAGTGGAGGTGGAAGCCCTAACCCCAGAGCCCACCAACAATGAAAAACAAAATCAGAACATCCCCAATCACAAGCCTAATCAAAACAATGGGCGACCAAACCGCCCATCAAGATACCCAAACCGAAACGGCTATTGGAACAATTTCCAAGGCCGCAGAGGCCCTACAGGATACCAGGGAAGAAGGGATAGACTGGGCCCCTGCCCACCCTTCCCCTATTATTATTAAGTCACGAAGTCTTATACCCCCATTAATTAGGCATTCCAACTAACACTTAACAATGGATACCAAAAACATAGATAACAACTCTGACTTTGGTGTCCTGTCCTGGAATGCCGGCGGAATTAATAGGGAGGATTCTGATAAAATAGGGGAACTGCAAAACTATATTCTAGGTGCGCAGATAAAGCCCAAGGCCGTGTGTATTCAGGAGACACATTGGAATGATGATACCAGACCAATGAAGCTTCCGGGGTACAAGCTGGCTACGCAAGATGTGCGAAAAGGTCATAGGGGTGGTGGAGTAGCAATTTATATACAAAACCACCTCAAAAGCACAGTAATGAAAAGGACCGAGCACGGACCGGGCCCAATGCGTCATCGTGAATATAAGAGAACAAAACAGTAGCACAAGAATAATTAATTATTACAGCCCAGATAACAAAAGTAATACTAATAGTAATTTGATGAAAATTTTCAAATACAAAACCAATAATACCATTATGGTGGGGGACTTTAATCTAAAACATCCACTTTGGAACCCGCCGGGGGACCTTAGACAGGATACCGAGTCAGTAAATCTCATTAATCAATTAGACATTAACACAATGCAAGTGCTGAACAAAGGTCAAATAACCAGAACAGGTCACGCTCAACACAAAAACTCTACCCTTGACTTAGGTATAGTGTCAGCACAAATAGGTACTAAGTCACACTTGACAGTACTAAGCAACTCCTTGGGGAGTGACCACATCCCCATACATATAAATGTAACAAGGCCTACCCGCAACTTAACCAACAATAATGACCGACCCAGGTGGCTCCTGCACAAGGCAGACTGGGACTCATATTATAGGAACTCATACACTGAATTTACGTATGAGGACCCAATAAACATAGAAGATAAGAATAACCAATTTATAGAACACATTAACAAATTAGCATCCCTAACAATTCCTATTAATCAACCCAAAAAAAGTAGAAATAAAAAAGTGCCATGGTGGAATGCTCAATGCAACGAGGCTGTCAGAAAGAGAGAAAATGCTAGGAAAAAATATAATCATAAGAAAACTCCTGAAAACTACATTATCTATTCTAAATTAAGAAAAGCAGCAAAAACAGTTATTCAGGAAAGTAAGAAAGACAGTTGGAAATCTTTTATAACCAGCATCTCTCATGGAACTACAGGAAAAGAAGTCTGGGATAAGGTTAGCAGGATAAAAGGTCACGAAGTTAGGAAAATACCAGACTTACAAATCAAAGACGAAATAATAAGCTCTGATAAAGATAAAGCCAATATTTTTAATAAACACTTTCAATCTGTCAGCTCAAATGCGGGGCTGCCCACTAAATTCATAGAGAACAAAGGAAGGGTTGAGAGGGAGATTGACAAAATCTTGGCCGAAGATAAAACGATGGTCAATGATCAATCTTACAACCGACCCTTCACAATGTTTGACATGAACATGGCACTCAACCAATGTAAGAACTCTGCCCTGGGGAAGACGGAATATCATATCTTATGATTAAAAAATTAGGCAAACTAGCAAAGTCAAAACTGCTAGATATTTTCAATCAATCATGGGAAACGGGAGTGATCCCCAGTAGCTGGAAAGTGGCCAATATAGTTCCCATACCTAAGCCCGGCAAGGACCCTCACGATCCAGCATCATATAGACCCATATCCCTAACATCTACCCTAACTAAGATAATGCAGAGAATGATTAAGCCAAGGCTTGTCAACTTCTGTGAAAGCAATAATCTCATATCACCAGAACAATCAGGATGCAGACCCGATCACTCTTGTGAAGACCACTTAGTTAGATTAGAAGCAGCATGTAGAAGAGCTCAATATAGGAGGAAGGTGCTGTTAGCAGTCTTCCTAGATCTGAGCAATGCATTTGATAAACATTGGAATAAAGGCTGTCTGTTAAACCTGCATTCCATTGGAGTCAAGGGAAATATGTTAAGATGGGTAGGAAGTTTCCTCGAGGGCAGAAAAATTAAAGTTAAAGTAAAAAATGATCTATCAGAGGAATTAGAAACAGAGAACGGATGCCCACAGGGATCTGTCCTCTCTCCAATAATATTCTCCCTGATAATGAATACTTTAAAGAAATATATTGATAGGGTAAATAATAAACATAAAAAAGAAAAAGTAGAACTGTCCCAGTTCGTGGATGATGGCGCTGTATGGCATGAAGCAAGAACTCCCGAGCTAGCACAGAGACACATGCAAAAAGTACTAAATTCAATTGAAGAATGGTCACAGAACTGGGGTTTCACAATCAACCCAGTAAAAACACAAGTATTACTTGTCTCAAAAAACCCAAGTTTAATTCAAATGCAAAATGTTCCCAAGTTAAAACTTCACGGGAAAATTCTAGAATATCTAGCATCAGCAAAATTTCTAGGAATCCATTTTGACCAAGGCTTAACATGGCACAAACATATAACAGAATTAATAGCTAGATGTGAAAAAGATCTAAATCTAATGAGGTGTGTCTCTGGGCAAAGCTGGGGAGCTGATAAGATCACTCTGATCATGTTATATAAAACGTTGATTCTAAGTAAACTCAACTATGGCAGTATAGTCTATGCATCAGCCTGCAAAACCCATTTACAGAAATTACAACTCATCCAAAACAGGGCACTCAAAATAGCCCTAGGAGCCCACAGAACAACAGAAACTATGTCATTACATGTTGAGGCAGCAGTTAAACCTCTACATTTAATGCGAGAAATGAACCAGTTAAAATACTGGACCAGGTCAACCAGATTAGGAGATAGACTGCCAGTTAATAAAGACATTCATAACACAAACTTTATTAAAAGTAGAATTAACAAAAAAGGCTTCAAAAAAACTAAACCTCCTTATGCTGAAACCATACGGGGCACAGTCGACGAATACGGACTAACCAACGTTCCTGTGACTAAACCTAGTTATAGGGACATAAATATAAACACAAACATTGAGCCAGACCTCAGCTTGGCCACAAAAATCTGTAAAGCCCAAGGAATTTCGGAAAATGATAAAAAATTCATACAGAAATATATTAGAGAAAATTATTCAGACTCTATAGAGATCTATACAGATGGCAGCAAGGATGGACATGAGAAAGTAGCAGGGGCAGGAATAGCAATAAGACACAAACATTTATTAATCAAAAATATCAATTTCAAAATTGACCATAGAGTGTCTATTTACACCTGCGAACTTGTGGCCATCCTTAACGCTTACAAATGGATCAAGCAAAACAAACCGAAAAAAGCTACAATACTTACAGATAGCCTAAGTTCATTAACATCAATACAAAAAGGCTACTCTAAAGATAGACAAGAAATAATTAATGAAATTTATTTAATACATCAAGAACTAAAATCCAAGGGCTTAGCAGAGGTTAAACTGGTCTGGATTCCTAGCCATGTGGGGATACAGGGAAATGATCAAGCAGACGAAAATGCAAAACAAGGCTCCAAAAATGGTTACCCGCTTAATATAGAACTTAATAAAAATGAGATATATTCACTCATTAAACAGAAAGGGCAAGAAAAATTCCAAAAACTCTGGGAAGAAAGTCACGACTCTATGAAAATGTTCGTTCCTAAGATTAAAAATAAGTGCTATAACTACAGTAGTGTTAGGAGAGAAGATGTAGCACTAAACAGGTTAAAACTAGGAATGTCTGGGATAAGAACACAAAATTTCTCAGAGGAAACCAAATGTCGTTTCTGCCCTGAAACAGAAACAGTGGGTCATATTTTCTTTGACACCACTAAGAAATGTCACCAACTCACAGAATTCAGAGAAGGCTTAAAAAATAGACTGTACAAAGAGGGAATAACAAGTCTGACTATCAAATCCCTAGTGTACCCGGATGGCAAAGATTCAGAAATCATTATTAGAAATGTATTGACGTTTCTGAGGGAAACGGGATACATTAATAAAATCTAAATAAAGTAAACTAGAAATAAAACAATGAGGTAGTGGTGAAGGGGGAAGTAACAGGACTAAAAATAGGGCAGTCTCCATTGTGCTGTTTGGAGGGGACAATTCAGAGACCTTAAGTCTCGTTGGGCGTACTTATACCCATCCCCTCTGGACATCACAGTGGGGACCTAAAATAGCAAAACAGCAAAATAAGGGATAACCAAATCACCCCATAACCTAAATCTATATATAATTTGAATAACCAATAACCAAACAAGATAGGGAAAGAGATAAAAACATACATTCAAAATAGGGCAGTCCCCATTGTGCTGTTTGGAGGGGACAATTCAGAGACCTTAAGTCTCGTTGGGCATACATATACCCATCCCCTCTGGGCATCACAGTGGGGACCTAAAATAGCAAAATAGCAAAACAATGTATAAATCAAAGTATCTCTAATTAGTAGAGAGTAAAAATAAGCACAAAAAAATTAGTACTACCACAAGGTGAGGATGGGAAGGGTGGGATATTCATAATAAGTAGGTGACAAGTGACACCAGGTCAAAGAATAGTCACAAGTCACAAAAAGGGTGGGAATTAAAAGAAATGCGCGACAAATTAAAAGACAATTTTAATAAAGAAAGCATATTAAAGGAAATTACGGAGTGATGTAGAGGGCAAAACAGAACAGTCTGTATGCCCAAAACACCAATCCGTAAACATGAGCAAGAAACGCGCGGAAAATTTAAGATATTACCACGGACACGAAGTAACATAAAGTCGGCAATTTTCAATAATTTAAAGAATATTTGTAAAACTCTTATAAGTAATAATATGCCGACAAAACTCTAAATTAGAGTTTAAATTTAGACACTTTGGCTGAACCATTTATAAGGAACTCTTCCTTACTAGCATATTTGCTATCAAAATTCAAAAAAGGGAAATTCCCCTTTTCTTTTTCTTCAATGTCGTTCTTTTTCTTTTCTCTCCTCAGAGACCGGAAACAGAGGTAGAAGGGTGTACATCGACCTGATTAAGGCCAATTCTTTTCTAACTATTACAATTGTCTATCCTCTGACTATAATATAAACCTACCAAAAAAGCAGCACTCTCTTGCTGCTGGAGGTTACTCTGGTCCGACAAAGAAACAAAAAGTCTACCCCTATGAGCCCTTTTGGACCACAGTCCAAAAGGGACAAAATATAAATGTACACCCGGATATCTCTAAAAGCAATTTATTTGGCAAATTATTTTCAAGGACTTAATCCTTGCTAGCTTAAATCAAAGCTATCAAAATTCTAAATTAGAACTTATTTCCAAGACCTTTCTCAGTTATTTGGCACCTTCTTGGCAGCTAGGGATTATTTTATTAAGTAAAACATACTTTTTCAAAAATTTACATTCGAAATTCAAAATTAAAAGACTTCGCATAATGCCGAGCCGCCTATGGCTTAAGGCTGTGAGTCTTTAAACACTTAAGTAAAAAAAAAAAATGCAGTTTACAGCGACCATGAAGGCACAGGCAGCTCTGTCACGTGACGTCAAGGTCAGATGCAATGCTGTTATAGAAGAGATGGCAAGATTGGGAGGCAGAGATATTACGAAATTTATATCGTGCTTACCTGACATCCAGCGGGCCACCATTGAATGCTATGCCGGGAACTGCAGCTTCTGTCATCAATCAGCCCTGGTCTGCTCCGGTGAAGGTCACAACTCCTGGTGGTACAAGTCCATGATCCTGGGCCCAAATGACATCACGCACCTGAAGATGAACGAAAATGACAAGTCACTGCTTGCTGTGATACTAAAAATGAGATTGAGTGAAGAGGCGGTCTACAAGGTGTCACCTAGAACATCAACACAGAAGTGCGAGGCCTTCAACCGAGCAACTTTAGCCACCATGCCGAAGTCCCAGAACTACCCCAGGTCATTTGAGGCTCGGCTAACTCTTCAAACCCTGAGAGCGAACAACTCAGTTTACTCAGCAGTGAGGATGAAGGTGGGCCGCCTCACAAGAACTTGTCTATCTGCAGCTTCAAGAAAGCGCCTTCTTCACATATCAAGGAAGGCAAGCTACCACAAGTCGTACAAGACAACGAGAAGGTATAAGGCAAAGCGAAGAGCTCAAAGGGCCCAGATGGAGTTCGAACACGGGCGGACTCAAGAAACCCACCACCAGGAGGAGCCCGATTATGTAGAGGGACTGCTTGACAGCAATCTGCACTCCTACGCCTCAACTTCTGCAACAAACCAGTAGCAGCAGCCTGCCCTACAGAACAGAGCACAGCAGAAAAAAAAAAGAAAAAAAAAAAGCTCTGTCTGGTGCATAGCAGCACCACTGATGAGGTCTGATGCTGACCGAAACAGTGCTATATGAAAGAAAAATATAAACTCATGTATCAATATCTGTTTGGAAAAATCAGGGGGGGGGGGGGGAAGGAGAGCGAGAGAGAGAGAGAGAGAGAGAGACAGGGTACAAAATCAAAATTAAAGATAATTAAAGAAGATATTTATACGTGAGTATCAACACAAGTAACCAACATAAAAACATAACCCCTACTTCATTTTAAAACAATTAACCTCTAAAATCACTCCCTGCCGAGGTGCACAAGGCACTCAGGCTCACGCCCACCACTCCCGTTTATGTGACCGGAACACACCCCCAGCTCAAAACAATATCAAAATAACATGTGGTCTGACTGCAGACGATGTATATTTCAAACTGGAAGCTACCCGCAGCATGCTGGTTAAAAAGAATATGAAGGAAATCTAAAATTAGCCCAATTTCATATATAAAAATATTAAAATATTAATAATTTAAAAAAAATAAACATACCATTTTTTTAAAACATATTATCCAATTTCCATGTATTCAATGTACATGTTGTCCAAATTTGATGTCAATCCATTGAAAAATGGCTCCGTAATTCAATTTCTTCTACTTTCATTTTCTATTCATATAAAACCCAAATTTGAAATATACATGAAAATTATGCCCAAAATAACTTATTTATTATATTTGCAACAAAATAAAACCCTGATCAGATTTCTCAGTCAAGTCTAAGGTCACATTAAACTGTTTTAGAGAGTGGCAGATTGTGCACTGTATTTGGTCATTTTAAATGCATTCTAATCATGCAGGGGTATACTTTCAAAATCAGTCATATTTTAATTAATAACCAATGGATTTTGATGAAATAAAGTGCACTCTGTTTCAAACATCATATTTTATCATTTAAACCCCATTATTGGTCACCTGATTGAAGGGAAATACCCAAAAAATTAGAAAAGCAGAGAAAAATGGATTTTTTTAGGGCTAAAATAAGAAAAAAATACTATTTAATTATTTCTCTTTTTTTTTTTTCTAATTTTTTTTTATTTGAAAGTGGGCCAAAATCAATCCCAGACATGTAACTGCATCAGGACATAGACAGGGGTTACCTAGGTAGTTGTACTTAAGCAACATCAAAGGACCTGTGTATAGGTCTAGAGGCACGTCTAGCCGGGGCTGGGGAGGATGTCTCCCCTACCCCTCAAGGAGCCCCCCAGGGGTCAGCTACTGGTTGGGCAGCATTAAATCAGTAGGTGTGGCTACTGTCTGGACCTTGACCTTATACAGGGGGTGGTACTGAGTTAACCCAAATCATATCTGAATGCACCAGAGAAGACTGACTGCCAATTTCTACAACTATGGTCCTAGGCGAGAGGAAACGCAAAGCTGCTGGGATTTTCTTCCAGAAGAACAACCAACTGAGCCCATTTAAGACGAAATTACCTTCTGAGGCAGGATCTGAAGGAGACGCCTACAGCACAGCATCTACAGGCCACCACCCAGACGATGAAGAAGACCACCATCCATACAGGCTACGACGTAATCTGCAAATGGAAGATAACTTCATTTCAGGAAACCGCGTCATACACCTTCCACGGCTCCTCTCCATGATGAATGCAGTTTACAGCGACCATGAAGGCACAGGCAGCTCTGTCACGTGACGTCAAGGCCAGATGCAATGCTGTTATAGAAGAGATGGCAAGATTGGGAGGCAGAGATATTACGAAATTTATATCGTGCTTACCTGACATCCAGCGGGCCACCATTGAATGCTATGCTGGGAACTGCAGCTTCTGTCATCAATCAGCCCTGGTCTGCTCCGGTGAAGGTCACAACTCCTGGTGGTACAAGTCCATGATCCTGGGCCCAAATGACATCACGCACCTGAAGATGAACGAAAATGACAAGTCACTGCTTGCTGTGATACTAAAAATGAGATTGAGTGAAGAGGCGGTCTACAAGGTGTCACCTAGAACATCAACACAGAAGTGCGAGGCCTTCAACCGAGCAACTTTAGCCACCATGCCGAAGTCCCAGAACTACCCCAGGTCATTTGAGGCTCGGCTAGCTCTTCAAACCCTGAGAGCGAACAACTCAGTTTACTCAGCAGTGAGGATGAAGGTGGGCCGCCTCACAAGGACTTGTCTATCTGCAGCTTCAAGAAAGCGCCTTCTTCACATATCAAGGAAGGCAAGCTACCACAAGTCGTACAAGACAACGAGAAGGTATAAGGCAAAGCGAAGAGCTCAAAGGGCCCAGATGGAGTTCGAACACGGGCAGACTCAAGAAACCACCACCAGGAGGAGCCCGATTATGTAGAGGGACTGCTTGACAGCAATCTGCACTCCTACGCCTCAACTTCTGCAACAAACCAGTAGCAGCAGCCTGCCCTACAGAACAGAGCACAGCAGAAAAAAAAAAAGAAAAAAAAAAAAACATAAAGAAAAAAAAAAAGCTCTGTCTGGTGCATAGCAGCACCACTGATGAGGTCTGATGCTGACCGAAACAGTGCTATATGAAAGAAAAATATAAACTCATGTATCAATATCTGTTTGGAAAAATCAGGGGTGTGGGGGGGGGGAAGGAGAGAGAGAGAGAGAGAGAGAGACAGGGTACAAAATCAAAATTAAAGATAATTAAAGAAGATATTTATACGTGAGTATCAACACAAAGTAACCAACATAAAAACATAACCCCTACTTCATTTTAAAACAATTAACCTCTAAAATCACTCCCTGCCGAGGTGCACAAGGCACTCAGGCTCACGCCCACCACTCCGTTTATGTGACCGGAACACACCCCAGCTCAAAACAATATCAAAATAACATGTGGTCTGACTGCAGACGATGTATATTTCAAACTGGAAGCTACCCGCAGCATGCTGGTTAAAAAGAATATGAAGGAAATCTAAAATTAGCCCAATTTCATATATAAAAATATTAAAATATTAATAATTTAAAAAAAATAAACATACCATTTTTTTAAAACATATTATCCAATTTCCATGTATTCAATGTACATGTTGTCCAAATTTGATGTCAATCCATTGAAAAATGGCTCCGTAATTCAATTTCTTCTACTTTCATTTTCTATTCATATAAAACCCAAATTTGAAATATACATGAAAATTATGCCCAAAATAACTTATTTATTATATTTGCAACAAAATAAAACCCTGATCAGATTTCTCAGTCAAGTCTAAGGTCACATTAAACTGTTTTAGAGAGTGGCAAATTGTGCACTGTATTTGGTCATTTTAAATGCATTCTAATCATGCAGGGGTATACTTTCAAAATCAGTCATATTTTAATTAATAACCAATGGATTTTGATGAAATAAAGTGCACTCTGTTTCAAACATCATATTTTATCATTTAAACCCCATTATTGGTCACCTGATTGAAGGGAAATACCTAAAAAATTAGAAAAGCAGAGAAAAATGGATTTTTTTAGGGCTAAAATAAGAAAAAAATACTATTTAATTATTTCTCTTTTTTTTTTTCTAATTTTTTTTTATTTGAAAGTGGGCCAAAATCAATCCCAGACATGTAACTGCATCAGGACATAGACAGGGGTTACCTAGGTAGTTGTACTTAAGCAACATCAAAGGACCTGTGTATAGGTCTAGAGGCACGTCTAGCCGGGGCTGGGGAGGATGTCTCCCCTACCCCTCAAGGAGCCCCCCAGGGGTCAGCTACTGGTTGGGCAGCATTAAATCAGTAGGTGTGGCTACTGTCTGGACCTTGACCTTATACAGGGGGTGGTACTGAGTTAACCCAAACATCACTCTTGCTCTAGCTATCGTTGTGTACAGATCGAAGGAGGTGCCGACATCTTGTTTCGGTCTCGCGTCGAACAAAGTAAGTGTTTTTACTATCGCGTTTATTTAATTATTTCAATTGAAAACTCGCGTAGTGTATTCTCATAGGATTGTATTCTATAGAATAAGGATAGTGAGGTAAGAATTTCAGTTTTACCTAACTAAGCATTGTATCATTTTGCCTTTGTCTTTGTCTTTGTGTGCGGAGGAGAAACGTTCGTTACCGCTACGAACATAGGTAAACACTGCACTCAAAGTCAAATTTTTTTTATCATATTCATTGATTTACAGAGCCTGTAGATCTAGAAAGGTCACTGCATTGGATTAAACGTTACAGTAACGTTTTATCCCACCCAGCGCGTTGTTAATATTAATTGATATAACTCCCCGTTGAGTTTAGGATTAATTAATAATAATAGCCTAATTGAATCTTTACGAGTTAATAATATAACGCGAATAGAGAAATAAAATTCTTAGGAGTTTCATAGGGATAAAGTATAGCAAACTAAGAAAACACGAGGAAGGTGGACCATTCCTGCCATAAACCAGCACTCGGAAGGACAGGTAACTTTTCGCGTGGATTCTTAGCATCCCTTTGAAAGAACCAAGTACCGGGGGAAAAGAGGTGTCCGTGGTGTGGTGGTTAGCTGCATACTACAGAGGGGAGGTCTCCGTGGTGGAGTGGATTGCAGCCTACTACATAGGGAAGGTAACAACACTACTCTTGCTATCCTCTGCCTTCATTGTTCTTTCTTTTTAAAAAACTTTTTTACAAATTAAGTATTTTAAACAACCTTCTACTTAAACTCATAAAGAATTAGAGCTGCAAGGATGTCCATGGTACAGAAAAAAGTACGCAGGAAGCTGGCCGACACCTCATTTGAGGAATCGGACCAGGGTCAAACCCCTGCAAAGAAAACGCCCCGTAAAAGTAAGGTTCCTATCAAAAGGAAACAAACCCCGGGCAAGGTCAAAAGAGCCCAAATAATAGATGCAACAAAGGGTACGGAGGAGTTCAGACCCCCCTCCACAGCAAAGAGTCTTTATTATCCTGAAGTCAGGATAGTAGACATACCCCTTGACAACGAGGAAACTCTCACAGAACAAGAGTTTCCCCCAATCCCGGACTTGATATCACCTATCAAGACTCCTACAAAGCTAGCAGACAATGTCCAAGAAGGTTGGACAACAGTTGGGGGTAGCAAACCCAAAACCCCAGATAACAAACCTGCCCCCAAAAACTCCCCCCTCCCATCGAGTGGCTGATAGTTACAATAACAGCCATAGCCACAGTCATTCCACACAACATGGTAAAAAAGGTGGTGAATGGCTTTTCCCAATATATGGGGACGAACCAGTGTAAACACATCCCCACTGTACAAGGCTCCAAACAGCTCAAATTCAAGATATACAAAAGCAAACTTAACCATGCCAAAATGTTTACCTTTGACCGGCTCCTGTTCAAAGTAGAACCAAACACAGAAACCAAAGAAACCAAAAAAACAACTATCAGTAAGGCAAGAATTGTTACTAAAGGAAATGCTGAGAATATCCTCAAGGAAATTCAAGGCATGAACACTGTTAAATCCGCATTTATAGAAAAAGAGAAAAAGGAGGGCAAATATCAAGAAACAAATAAGATTAGAATTACTTTCAACTTAGCAAAACCTCCTTCAAAATCGAAATGCATTCAGAAAACTTTGATACAGAGCCGGTCCTCCTTAGTATTCTCAGATGCAACAACTGCCAAGGCTTTGGTCACCCTACCAAGTACTGTCAAGCTGACCTCAAATGCCCGCACTGTGCTGGCCCTCATAGCCATGCTGCTTGTGGCAATAAGCAAGATAAGAAGTGTGCCAACTGTGGTGGAGCACATAGTGCTGCCTACAGGGGGTGCTCGGCTTATCGGGCATACAGCGGAAGGGTGGCCAAAAGAAACCAGGAACTACAAGGATGCCTGGCCAAACCTACCACCACTGAGAACAAAGGTAAGACAAGAGGATTGACTGACCAGTCAGTCAAAAATCTTGTTACAAAACTGGCTAACAAAAAATTAACAGAAAAACAAGTTGAAGACATTATCAGGGAGACAGTGGAGGTGGAAGCCCTAACCCCAGAGCCCACCAACAATGAAAAACAAAATCAGAACATCCCCAATCACAAGCCTAATCAAAACAATGGGCGACCAAACCGCCCATCAAGATACCCAAACCGAAACGGCTATTGGAACAATTTCCAAGGCCGCAGAGGCCCTACAGGATACCAGGGAAGAAGGGATAGACTGGGCCCCTGCCCACCCTTCCCTATTATTATTAAGTCACGAAGTCTTATACCCCCATTAATTAGGCATTCCAACTAACACTTAACAATGGATACCAAAAACATAGATAACAACTCTGACTTTGGTGTCCTGTCCTGGAATGCCGGCGGAATTAATAGGGAGGATTCTGATAAAATAGGGGAACTGCAAAACTATATTCTAGGTGCGCAGATAAAGCCCAAGGCCGTGTGTATTCAGGAGACACATTGGAATGATGATACCAGACCAATGAAGCTTCCGGGGTACAAGCTGGCTACGCAAGATGTGCGAAAAGGTCATAGGGGTGGTGGAGTAGCAATTTATATACAAAACCACCTCAAAAGCACAGTAATGAAAGGACCGAGCACGGACCGGGCCCAATGCGTCATCGTGAATATAAGAGAACAAAACAGTAGCACAAGAATAATTAATTATTACAGCCCAGATAACAAAAGTAATACTAATAGTAATTTGATGAAAATTTTCAAATACAAAACCAATAATACCATTATGGTGGGGGACTTTAATCTAAAACATCCACTTTGGAACCCGCCGGGGGACCTTAGACAGGATACCGAGTCAGTAAATCTCATTAATCAATTAGACATTAACACAATGCAAGTGCTGAACAAAGGTCAAATAACCAGAACAGGTCACGCTCAACACAAAAACTCTACCCTTGACTTAGGTATAGTGTCAGCACAAATAGGTACTAAGTCACACTTGACAGTACTAAGCAACTCCTTGGGGAGTGACCACATCCCCATACATATAAATGTAACAAGGCCTACCCGCAACTTAACCAACAATAATGACCGACCCAGGTGGCTCCTGCACAAGGCAGACTGGGACTCATATTATAGGAACTCATACACTGAATTTACGTATGAGGACCCAATAAACATAGAAGATAAGAATAACCAATTTATAGAACACATTAACAAATTAGCATCCCTAACAATTCCTATTAATCAACCCAAAAAAAGTAGAAATAAAAAAGTGCCATGGTGGAATGCTCAATGCAACGAGGCTGTCAGAAAGAGAGAAAATGCTAGGAAAAAATATAATCATAAGAAAACTCCTGAAAACTACATTATCTATTCTAAATTAAGAAAAGCAGCAAAAACAGTTATTCAGGAAAGTAAGAAAGACAGTTGGAAATCTTTTATAACCAGCATCTCTCATGGAACTACAGGAAAAGAAGTCTGGGATAAGGTTAGCAGGATAAAAGGTCACGAAGTTAGGAAAATACCAGACTTACAAATCAAAGACGAAATAATAAGCTCTGATAAAGATAAAGCCAATATTTTTAATAAACACTTTCAATCTGTCAGCTCAAATGCGGGGCTGCCCACTAAATTCATAGAGAACAAAGGAAGGGTTGAGAGGGAGATTGACAAAATCTTGGCCGAAGATAAAACGATGGTCAATGATCAATCTTACAACCGACCCTTCACAATGTTTGACATGAACATGGCACTCAACCAATGTAAGAACTCTGCCCCTGGGGAAGACGGAATATCATATCTTATGATTAAAAAATTAGGCAAACTAGCAAAGTCAAAACTGCTAGATATTTTCAATCAATCATGGGAAACGGGAGTGATCCCCAGTAGCTGGAAAGTGGCCAATATAGTTCCCATACCTAAGCCCGGCAAGGACCCTCACGATCCAGCATCATATAGACCCATATCCCTAACATCTACCCTAACTAAGATAATGCAGAGAATGATTAAGCCAAGGCTTGTCAACTTCTGTGAAAGCAATAATCTCATATCACCAGAACAATCAGGATGCAGACCCGATCACTCTTGTGAAGACCACTTAGTTAGATTAGAAGCAGCATGTAGAAGAGCTCAATATAGGAGGAAGGTGCTGTTAGCAGTCTTCCTAGATCTGAGCAATGCATTTGATAAACATTGGAATAAAGGCTGTCTGTTAAACCTGCATTCCATTGGAGTCAAGGGAAATATGTTAAGATGGGTAGGAAGTTTCCTCGAGGGCAGAAAAATTAAAGTTAAAGTAAAAAATGATCTATCAGAGGAATTAGAAACAGAGAACGGATGCCCACAGGGATCTGTCCTCTCTCCAATAATATTCTCCCTGATAATGAATACTTTAAAGAAATATATTGATAGGGTAAATAATAAACATAAAAAAGAAAAAGTAGAACTGTCCCAGTTCGTGGATGATGGCGCTGTATGGCATGAAGCAAGAACTCCCGAGCTAGCACAGAGACACATGCAAAAAGTACTAAATTCAATTGAAGAATGGTCACAGAACTGGGGTTTCACAATCAACCCAGTAAAAACACAAGTATTACTTGTCTCAAAAAACCCAAGTTTAATTCAAATGCAAAATGTTCCCAAGTTAAAACTTCACGGGAAAATTCTAGAATATCTAGCATCAGCAAAATTTCTAGGAATCCATTTTGACCAAGGCTTAACATGGCACAAACATATAACAGAATTAATAGCTAGATGTGAAAAAGATCTAAATCTAATGAGGTGTGTCTCTGGGCAAAGCTGGGGAGCTGATAAGATCACTCTGATCATGTTATATAAAACGTTGATTCTAAGTAAACTCAACTATGGCAGTATAGTCTATGCATCAGCCTGCAAAACCCATTTACAGAAATTACAACTCATCCAAAACAGGGCACTCAAAATAGCCTAGGAGCCCACAGAACAACAGAAACTATGTCATTACATGTTGAGGCAGCAGTTAAACCTCTACATTTAATGCGAGAAATGAACCAGTTAAAATACTGGACCAGGTCAACCAGATTAGGAGATAGACTGCCAGTTAATAAAGACATTCATAACACAAACTTTATTAAAAGTAGAATTAACAAAAAAGGCTTCAAAAAAACTAAACCTCCTTATGCTGAAACCATACGGGGCACAGTCGACGAATACGGACTAACCAACGTTCCTGTGACTAAACCTAGTTATAGGGACATAAATATAAACACAAACATTGAGCCAGACCTCAGCTTGGCCACAAAAATCTGTAAAGCCCAAGGAATTTCGGAAAATGATAAAAAATTCATACAGAAATATATTAGAGAAAATTATTCAGACTCTATAGAGATCTATACAGATGGCAGCAAGGATGGACATGAGAAAGTAGCAGGGGCAGGAATAGCAATAAGACACAAACATTTATTAATCAAAAATATCAATTTCAAAATTGACCATAGAGTGTCTATTTACACCTGCGAACTTGTGGCCATCCTTAACGCTTACAAATGGATCAAGCAAAACAAACCGAAAAAAGCTACAATACTTACAGATAGCCTAAGTTCATTAACATCAATACAAAAAGGCTACTCTAAAGATAGACAAGAAATAATTAATGAAATTTATTTAATACATCAAGAACTAAAATCCAAGGGAGTGCATCC
>CM037780.1:42951085-42996279 GCA_021229015.1 Solen grandis | reverse complement strand
ATAAAAATTAGGCAAACTAGCAAAGTCAAAACTGCTAGATATTTTCAATCAATCATGGGAAACGGGAGTGATCCCCAGTAGCTGGAAAGTGGCCAATATAGTTCCCATACCTAAGCCCGGCAAGGACCCTCACGATCCAGCATCATATAGACCCATATCCCTAACATCTACCCTAACTAAGATAATGCAGAGAATGATTAAGCCAAGGCTTGTCAACTTCTGTGAAAGCAATAATCTCATATCACCAGAACAATCAGGATGCAGACCCGATCACTCTTGTGAAGACCACTTAGTTAGATTAGAAGCAGCATGTAGAAGAGCTCAATATAGGAGGAAGGTGCTGTTAGCAGTCTTCCTAGATCTGAGCAATGCATTTGATAAACATTGGAATAAAGGCTGTCTGTTAAACCTGCATTCCATTGGAGTCAAGGGAAATATGTTAAGATGGGTAGGAAGTTTCCTCGAGGGCAGAAAAATTAAAGTTAAAGTAAAAAATGATCTATCAGAGGAATTAGAAACAGAGAACGGATGCCCACAGGGATCTGTCCTCTCTCCAATAATATTCTCCCTGATAATGAATACTTTAAAGAAATATATTGATAGGGTAAATAATAAACATAAAAAAGAAAAAGTAGAACTGTCCCAGTTCGTGGATGATGGCGCTGTATGGCATGAAGCAAGAACTCCCGAGCTAGCACAGAGACACATGCAAAAAGTACTAAATTCAATTGAAGAATGGTCACAGAACTGGGGTTTCACAATCAACCCAGTAAAAACACAAGTATTACTTGTCTCAAAAAACCAAGTTTAATTCAAATGCAAAATGTTCCCAAGTTAAAACTTCACGGGAAAATTCTAGAATATCTAGCATCAGCAAAATTTCTAGGAATCCATTTTGACCAAGGCTTAACATGGCACAAACATATAACAGAATTAATAGCTAGATGTGAAAAAGATCTAAATCTAATGAGGTGTGTCTCTGGGCAAAGCTGGGGAGCTGATAAGATCACTCTGATCATGTTATATAAAACGTTGATTCTAAGTAAACTCAACTATGGCAGTATAGTCTATGCATCAGCCTGCAAAACCCATTTACAGAAATTACAACTCATCCAAAACAGGGCACTCAAAATAGCCCTAGGAGCCCACAGAACAACAGAAACTATGTCATTACATGTTGAGGCAGCAGTTAAACCTCTACATTTAATGCGAGAAATGAACCAGTTAAAATACTGGACCAGGTCAACCAGATTAGGAGATAGACTGCCAGTTAATAAAGACATTCATAACACAAACTTTATTAAAAGTAGAATTAACAAAAAAGGCTTCAAAAAAACTAAACCTCCTTATGCTGAAACCATACGGGGCACAGTCGACGAATACGGACTAACCAACGTTCCTGTGACTAAACCTAGTTATAGGGACATAAATATAAACACAAACATTGAGCCAGACCTCAGCTTGGCCACAAAAATCTGTAAAGCCCAAGGAATTTCGGAAAATGATAAAAAATTCATACAGAAATATATTAGAGAAAATTATTCAGACTCTATAGAGATCTATACAGATGGCAGCAAGGATGGACATGAGAAAGTAGCAGGGGCAGGAATAGCAATAAGACACAAACATTTATTAATCAAAAATATCAATTTCAAAATTGACCATAGAGTGTCTATTTACACCTGCGAACTTGTGGCCATCCTTAACGCTTACAAATGGATCAAGCAAAACAAACCGAAAAAAGCTACAATACTTACAGATAGCCTAAGTTCATTAACATCAATACAAAAAGGCTACTCTAAAGATAGACAAGAAATAATTAATGAAATTTATTTAATACATCAAGAACTAAAATCCAAGGGCTTAGCAGAGGTTAAACTGGTCTGGATTCCTAGCCATGTGGGGATACAGGGAAATGATCAAGCAGACGAAAATGCAAAACAAGGCTCCAAAAATGGTTACCCGCTTAATATAGAACTTAATAAAAATGAGATATATTCACTCATTAAACAGAAAGGGCAAGAAAAATTCCAAAAACTCTGGGAAGAAAGTCACGACTCTATGAAAATGTTCGTTCCTAAGATTAAAAATAAGTGCTATAACTACAGTAGTGTTAGGAGAGAAGATGTAGCACTAAACAGGTTAAAACTAGGAATGTCTGGGATAAGAACACAAAATTTCTCAGAGGAAACCAAATGTCGTTTCTGCCCTGAAACAGAAACAGTGGGTCATATTTTCTTTGACACCACTAAGAAATGTCACCAACTCACAGAATTCAGAGAAGGCTTAAAAAATAGACTGTACAAAGAGGGAATAACAAGTCTGACTATCAAATCCCTAGTGTACCCGGATGGCAAAGATTCAGAAATCATTATTAGAAATGTATTGACGTTTCTGAGGGAAACGGGATACATTAATAAAATCTAAATAAAGTAAACTAGAAATAAAACAATGAGGTAGTGGTGAAGGGGGAAGTAACAGGACTAAAAATAGGGCAGTCTCCATTGTGCTGTTTGGAGGGGACAATTCAGAGACCTTAAGTCTCGTTGGGCGTACATATACCCATCCCCTCTGGGCATCACAGTGGGGACCTAAAATAGCAAAATAGCAAAACAATGTATAAATCAAAGTATCTCTAATTAGTAGAGAGTAAAAATAAGCACAAAAAAATTAGTACTACCACAAGGTGAGGATGGGAAGGGTGGGATATTCATAATAAGTAGGTGACAAGTGACACCAGGTCAAAGAATAGTCACAAGTCACAAAAAGGGTGGGAATTAAAAGAAATGCGCGACAAATTAAAAGACAATTTTAATAAAGAAAGCATATTAAAGGAAATTACGGAGTGATGTAGAGGGCAAAACAGAACAGTCTGTATGCCCAAAACACCAATCCGTAAACATGAGCAAGAAACGCGCGGAAAATTTAAGATATTACCACGGACACGAAGTAACATAAAGTCGGCAATTTTCAATAATTTAAAGAATATTTGTAAAACTCTTATAAGTAATAATATGCCGACAAAACTCTAAATTAGAGTTTAAATTTAGACACTTTGGCTGAACCATTTATAAGGAACTCTTCCTTACTAGCATATTTGCTATCAAAATTCAAAAAAGGGAAATTCCCCTTTTCTTTTTCTTCAATGTCGTTCTTTTTCTTTTCTCTCCTCAGAGACCGGAAACAGAGGTAGAAGGGTGTACATCGACCTGATTAAGGCCAATTCTTTTCTAACTATTACAATTGTCTATCCTCTGACTATAATATAAACCTACCAAAAAAGCAGCACTCTCTTGCTGCTGGAGGTTACTCTGGTCCGACAAAGAAACAAAAAGTCTACCCCTATGAGCCCTTTTGGACCACAGTCCAAAAGGGACAAAATATAAATGTACACCCGGATATCTCTAAAAGCAATTTATTTGGCAAATTATTTTCAAGGACTTAATCCTTGCTAGCTTAAATCAAAGCTATCAAAATTCTAAATTAGAACTTATTTCCAAGACCTTTCTCAGTTATTTGGCACCTTCTTGGCAGCTAGGGATTATTTTATTAAGTAAAACATACTTTTTCAAAAATTTACATTCGAAATTCAAAATTAAAAGACTTCGCATAATGCCGAGCCGCCTATGGCTTAAGGCTGTGAGTCTTTAAACACTTAAGTAAAAAAAAAAAATGCATTTTACAGCGACCATGAAGGCACAGGCAGCTCTGTCACGTGACGTCAAGGTCAGATGCAATGCTGTTATAGAAGAGATGGCAAGATTGGGAGGCAGAGATATTACGAAATTTATATCGTGCTTACCTGACATCCAGCGGGCCACCATTGAATGCTATGCCGGGAACTGCAGCTTCTGTCATCAATCAGCCCTGGTCTGCTCCGGTGAAGGTCACAACTCCTGGTGGTACAAGTCCATGATCCTGGGCCCAAATGACATCACGCACCTGAAGATGAACGAAAATGACAAGTCACTGCTTGCTGTGATACTAAAAATGAGATTGAGTGAAGAGGCGGTCTACAAGGTGTCACCTAGAACATCAACACAGAAGTGCGAGGCCTTCAACCGAGCAACTTTAGCCACCATGCCGAAGTCCCAGAACTACCCCAGGTCATTTGAGGCTCGGCTAACTCTTCAAACCCTGAGAGCGAACAACTCAGTTTACTCAGCAGTGAGGATGAAGGTGGGCCGCCTCACAAGAACTTGTCTATCTGCAGCTTCAAGAAAGCGCCTTCTTCACATATCAAGGAAGGCAAGCTACCACAAGTCGTACAAGACAACAAGAAGGTATAAGGCAAAGCGAAGAGCTCAAAGGGCCCAGATGGAGTTCGAACACGGGCGGACTAAAGAAACCCACCACCAGGAGGAGCCCGATTATGTAGAGGGACTGCTTGACAGCAATCTGCACTCCTACGCCTCAACTTCTGCAACAAACCAGTAGCAGCAGCCTGCCCTACAGAACAGAGCACAGCAGAAAAAAAAAAGAAAAAAAAAAAAGCTCTGTCTGGTGCATAGCAGCACCACTGATGAGGTCTGATGCTGACCGAAACAGTGCTATATGAAAGAAAAATATAAACTCATGTATCAATATCTGTTTGGAAAAATCAGGGGTGTGTGTGGGGGGGGGGGGGGGGGGAAGGAGAGGAGAGAGAGAGAGAGAGAGAGAGAGAGACAGGGTACAAAATCAAAATTAAAGATAATTAAAGAAGATATTTATACGTGAGTATCAACACAAAGTAACCAACATAAAAACATAACCCCTACTTCATTTTAAAACAATTAACCTCTAAAATCACTCCCTGCCGAGGTGCACAAGGCACTCAGGCTCACGCCCACCACTCCCGTTTATGTGACCGGAACACACCCCCAGCTCAAAACAATATCAAAATAACATGTGGTCTGACTGCAGACGATGTATATTTCAAACTGGAAGCTACCCGCAGCATGCTGGTTAAAAAGAATATGAAGGAAATCTAAAATTAGCCCAATTTCATATATAAAAATATTAAAATATTAATAATTTAAAAAAAATAAACATACCATTTTTTTAAAACATATTATCCAATTTCCATGTATTCAATGTACATGTTGTCCAAATTTGATGTCAATCCATTGAAAAATGGCTCCGTAATTCAATTTCTTCTACTTTCATTTTCTATTCATATAAAACCCAAATTTGAAATATACATGAAAATTATGCCCAAAATAACTTATTTATTATATTTGCAACAAAATAAAACCCTGATCAGATTTCTCAGTCAAGTCTAAGGTCACATTAAACTGTTTTAGAGAGTGGCAGATTGTGCACTGTATTGGTCATTTTAAATGCATTCTAATCATGCAGGGGTATACTTTCAAAATCAGTCATATTTTAATTAATAACCAATGGATTTTGATGAAATAAAGTGCACTCTGTTTCAAACATCATTTTATCATTTAAACCCCATTATTGGTCACCTGATTGAAGGGAAATACCCAAAAAATTAGAAAAGCAGAGAAAAATGGATTTTTTTAGGGCTAAAATAAGAAAAAAATACTATTTAATTATTTCTCTTTTTTTTTTTTCTATTTTTTTTTATTTGAAAGTGGGCCAAATCAATCCCAGACATGTAACTGCATCAGGACATAGACAGGGGTTACCTAGGTAGTTGTACTTAAGCAACATCAAAGGACCTGTGTATAGGTCTAGAGGCACGTCTAGCCGGGGCTGGGGAGGATGTCTCCCTACCCCTCAAGGAGCCCCCCAGGGGTCAGCTACTGGTTGGGCAGCATTAAATCAGTAGGTGTGGCTACTGTCTGGACCTTGACCTTATACAGGGGGTGGTACTGAGTTAACCCAAATCATATCTGAATGCACCAGAGAAGACTGACTGCCAATTTCTACAACTATGGTCCTAGGCGAGAGGAACGCAAAGCTGCTGGGATTTTCTTCCAGAAGAACAACCAACTGAGCCCATTTAAGACGAAATTACCTTCTGAGGCAGGATCTGAAGGAGACGCCTACAGCACAGCATCTACAGGCCACCACCCAGACGATGAAGAAGACCACCATCCATACAGGCTACGACGTAATCTGCAAATGGAAGATAACTTCATTTCAGGAAACCGCGTCATACACCTTCCACGGCTCCTCTCCATGATGAATGCAGTTTACAGCGACCATGAAGGCACAGGCAGCTCTGTCACGTGACGTCAAGGCCAGATGCAATGCTGTTATAGAAGAGGATGGCAAGATTGGGAGGCAGAGATATTACGAAATTTATATCGTGCTTACCTGACATCCAGCGGGCCACCATTGAATGCTATGCTGGGAACTGCAGCTTCTGTCATCAATCAGCCCTGGTCTGCTCCGGTGAAGGTCACAACTCCTGGTGGTACAAGTCCATGATCCTGGGCCCAAATGACATCACGCACCTGAAGATGAACGAAAATGACAAGTCACTGCTTGCTGTGATACTAAAAATGAGATTGAGTGAAGAGGCGGTCTACAAGGTGTCACCTAGAACATCAACACAGAAGTGCGAGGCCTTCAACCGAGCAACTTTAGCCACCATGCCGAAGTCCCAGAACTACCCCAGGTCATTTGAGGCTCGGCTAGCTCTTCAAACCCTGAGAGCGAACAACTCAGTTTACTCAGCAGTGAGGATGAAGGTGGGCCGCCTCACAAGGACTTGTCTATCTGCAGCTTCAAGAAAGCGCCTTCTTCACATATCAAGGAAGGCAAGCTACCACAAGTCGTACAAGACAACGAGAAGGTATAAGGCAAAGCGAAGAGCTCAAAGGGCCCAGATGGAGTTCGAACACGGGCAGACTCAAGAAACCCACCACCAGGAGGAGCCCGATTATGTAGAGGGACTGCTTGACAGCAATCTGCACTCCTACGCCTCAACTTCTGCAACAAACCAGTAGCAGCAGCCTGCCCTACAGAACAGAGCACAGCAGAAAAAAAAAAGAAAAAAAAAAAAACATAAAGAAAAAAAAAAAAGCTCTGTCTGGTGCATAGCAGCACCACTGATGAGGTCTGATGCTGACCGAAACAGTGCTATATGAAAGAAAAATATAAACTCATGTATCAATATCTGTTTGGAAAAATCAGGGGTGTGGGGGGGGGGGGAAGGAGAGAGAGAGAGAGAGAGAGAGACAGGGTACAAAATCAAAATTAAAGATAATTAAAGAAGATATTTATACGTGAGTATCAACACAAAGTAACCAACTAAAAACATAACCCCTACTTCATTTTAAAACAATTAACCTCTAAAATCACTCCCTGCCGAGGTGCACAAGGCACTCAGGCTCACGCCCACCACTCCCGTTTATGTGACCGGAACACACCCCCAGCTCAAAACAATATCAAAATAACATGTGGTCTGACTGCAGACGATGTATATTTCAAACTGGAAGCTACCCGCAGCATGCTGGTTAAAAAGAATATGAAGGAAATCTAAAATTAGCCCAATTTCATATATAAAAATATTAAATATTAATAATTTAAAAAAAATAAACATACCATTTTTTTAAAACATATTATCCAATTTCCATGTATTCAATGTACATGTTGTCCAAATTTGATGTCAATCCATTGAAAAATGGCTCCGTAATTCAATTTCTTCTACTTTCATTTTCTATTCATATAAAACCCAAATTTGAAATATACATGAAAATTATGCCCAAAATAACTTATTTATTATATTTGCAACAAAATAAAACCCTGATCAGATTTCTCAGTCAAGTCTAAGGTCACATTAAACTGTTTTAGAGAGTGGCAAATTGTGCACTGTATTTGGTCATTTTAAATGCATTCTAATCATGCAGGGGTATACTTTCAAAATCAGTCATATTTTAATTAATAACCAATGGATTTTGATGAAATAAAGTGCACTCTGTTTCAAACATCATATTTTATCATTTAAACCCCATTATTGGTCACCTGATTGAAGGGAAATACCTAAAAAATTAGAAAAGCAGAGAAAAATGGATTTTTTTAGGGCTAAAATAAGAAAAAAATACTATTTAATTATTTCTCTTTTTTTTTTTTCTAATTTTTTTTTATTTGAAAGTGGGCCAAAATCAATCCCAGACATGTAACTGCATCAGGACATAGACAGGGGTTACCTAGGTAGTTGTACTTAAGCAACATCAAAGGACCTGTGTATAGGTCTAGAGGCACGTCTAGCCGGGGCTGGGGAGGATGTCTCCCCTACCCCTCAAGGAGCCCCCCAGGGGTCAGCTACTGGTTGGGCAGCATTAAATCAGTAGGTGTGGCTACTGTCTGGACCTTGACCTTATACAGGGGGTGGTACTGAGTTAACCCAAACATCACTCTTGCTCTAGCTATCGTTGTGTACAGATCGAAGGAGGTGCCGACATCTTGTTTCGGTCTCGCGTCGAACAAAGTAAGTGTTTTTACTATCGCGTTTATTTAATTATTTCAATTGAAAACTCGCGTAGTGTATTCTCATAGGATTGTATTCTATAGAATAAGGATAGTGAGGTAAGAATTTCAGTTTTACCTAACTAAGCATTGTATCATTTTGCCTTTGTCTTTGTCTTTGTGTGCGGAGGAGAAACGTTCGTTACCGCTACGAACATAGGTAAACACTGCACTCAAAGTCAAATTTTTTTTATCATATTCATTGATTTACAGAGCCTGTAGATCTAGAAAGGTCACTGCATTGGATTAAACGTTACAGTAACGTTTTATCCCACCCAGCGCGTTGTTAATATTAATTGATATAACTCCCCGTTGAGTTTAGGATTAATTAATAATAATAGCCTAATTGAATCTTTACGAGTTAATAATATAACGCGAATAGAGAAATAAAATTCTTAGGAGTTTCATAGGGATAAAGTATAGCAAACTAAGAAAACACGAGGAAGGTGGACCATTCCTGCCATAAACCAGCACTCGGAAGGACAGGTAACTTTTCGCGTGGATTCTTAGCATCCCTTTGAAAGAACCAAGTACCGGGGGAAAAGAGGTGTCCGTGGTGTGGTGGTTAGCTGCATACTACAGAGGGGAGGTCTCCGTGGTGGAGTGGATTGCAGCCTACTACATAGGGAAGGTAACAACACTACTCTTGCTATCCTCTGCCTTCATTGTTCTTTCTTTTTAAAAAACTTTTTTACAAATTAAGTATTTTAAACAACCTTCTACTTAAACTCATAAAGAATTAGAGCTGCAAGGATGTCCATGGTACAGAAAAAAGTACGCAGGAAGCTGGCCGACACCTCATTTGAGGAATCGGACCAGGGTCAAACCCCTGCAAAGAAAACGCCCCGTAAAAGTAAGGTTCCTATCAAAAGGAAACAAACCCCGGGCAAGGTCAAAAGAGCCCAAATAATAGATGCAACAAAGGGTACGGAGGAGTTCAGACCCCCCTCCACAGCAAAGAGTCTTTATTATCCTGAAGTCAGGATAGTAGACATACCCCTTGACAACGAGGAAACTCTCACAGAACAAGAGTTTCCCCCAATCCCGGACTTGATATCACCTATCAAGACTCCTACAAAGCTAGCAGACAATGTCCAAGAAGGTTGGACAACAGTTGGGGGTAGCAAACCCAAAACCCCAGATAACAAACCTGCCCCAAAAACTCCCCCCCTCCCATCGAGTGGCTGATAGTTACAATAACAGCCATAGCCACAGTCATTCCACACAACATGGTAAAAAAGGTGGTGAATGGCTTTTCCCAATATATGGGGACGAACCAGTGTAAACACATCCCCACTGTACAAGGCTCCAAACAGCTCAAATTCAAGATATACAAAAGCAAACTTAACCATGCCAAAATGTTTACCTTTGACCGGCTCCTGTTCAAAGTAGAACCAAACACAGAAACCAAAGAAACCAAAAAAACAACTATCAGTAAGGCAAGAATTGTTACTAAAGGAAATGCTGAGAATATCCTCAAGGAAATTCAAGGCATGAACACTGTTAAATCCGCATTTATAGAAAAAGAGAAAAAGGAGGGCAAATATCAAGAAACAAATAAGATTAGAATTACTTTCAACTTAGCAAAACCTCCTTCAAAAATCGAAATGCATTCAGAAAACTTTGATACAGAGCCGGTCCTCCTTAGTATTCTCAGATGCAACAACTGCCAAGGCTTTGGTCACCCTACCAAGTACTGTCAAGCTGACCTCAAATGCCCGCACTGTGCTGGCCCTCATAGCCATGCTGCTTGTGGCAATAAGCAAGATAAGAAGTGTGCCAACTGTGGTGGAGCACATAGTGCTGCCTACAGGGGGTGCTCGGCTTATCGGGCATACAGCGGAAGGGTGGCCAAAAGAAACCAGGAACTACAAGGATGCCTGGCCAAACCTACCACCACTGAGAACAAAGGTAAGACAAGAGGATTGACTGACCAGTCAGTCAAAAATCTTGTTACAAAACTGGCTAACAAAAAATTAACAGAAAAACAAGTTGAAGACATTATCAGGGAGACAGTGGAGGTGGAAGCCCTAACCCCAGAGCCCACCAACAATGAAAAACAAAATCAGAACATCCCCAATCACAAGCCTAATCAAAACAATGGGCGACCAAACCGCCCATCAAGATACCCAAACCGAAACGGCTATTGGAACAATTTCCAAGGCCGCAGAGGCCCTACAGGATACCAGGGAAGAAGGGATAGACTGGGCCCCTGCCCACCCTTCCCCTATTATTATTAAGTCACGAAGTCTTATACCCCCAATAATTAGGCATTCCAACTAACACTTAACAATGGATACCAAAAACATAGATAACAACTCTGACTTTGGTGTCCTGTCCTGGAATGCCGGCGGAATTAATAGGGAGGATTCTGATAAAATAGGGGAACTGCAAAACTATATTCTAGGTGCGCAGATAAAGCCCAAGGCCGTGTGTATTCAGGAGACACATTGGAATGATGATACCAGACCAATGAAGCTTCGGGGTACAAGCTGGCTACGCAAGATGTGCGAAAAGGTCATAGGGGTGGTGGAGTAGCAATTTATATACAAAACCACCTCAAAAGCACAGTAATGAAAAGACCGAGCACGGACCGGGCCCAATGCGTCATCGTGAATATAAGAGAACAAAACAGTAGCACAAGAATAATTAATTATTACAGCCCAGATAACAAAAGTAATACTAATAGTAATTTGATGAAAATTTTCAAATACAAAACCAATAATACCATTATGGTGGGGGACTTTAATCTAAAACATCCACTTTGGAACCCGCCGGGGGACCTTAGACAGGATACCGAGTCAGTAAATCTCATTAATCAATTAGACATTAACACAATGCAAGTGCTGAACAAAGGTCAAATAACCAGAACAGGTCACGCTCAACACAAAAACTCTACCCTTGACTTAGGTATAGTGTCAGCACAAATAGGTACTAAGTCACACTTGACAGTACTAAGCAACTCCTTGGGGAGTGACCACATCCCCATACATATAAATGTAACAAGGCCTACCCGCAACTTAACCAACAATAATGACCGACCCAGGTGGCTCCTGCACAAGGCAGACTGGGACTCATATTATAGGAACTCATACACTGAATTTACGTATGAGGACCCAATAAACATAGAAGATAAGAATAACCAATTTATAGAACACATTAACAAATTAGCATCCCTAACAATTCCTATTAATCAACCCAAAAAAAGTAGAAATAAAAAAGTGCCATGGTGGAATGCTCAATGCAACGAGGCTGTCAGAAAGAGAGAAAATGCTAGGAAAAAATATAATCATAAGAAAACTCCTGAAAACTACATTATCTATTCTAAATTAAGAAAAGCAGCAAAAACAGTTATTCAGGAAAGTAAGAAAGACAGTTGGAAATCTTTTATAACCAGCATCTCTCATGGAACTACAGGAAAAGAAGTCTGGGATAAGGTTAGCAGGATAAAAGGTCACGAAGTTAGGAAAATACCAGACTTACAAATCAAAGACGAAATAATAAGCTCTGATAAAGATAAAGCCAATATTTTTAATAAACACTTTCAATCTGTCAGCTCAAATGCGGGGCTGCCCACTAAATTCATAGAGAACAAAGGAAGGGTTGAGAGGGAGATTGACAAAATCTTGGCCGAAGATAAAACGATGGTCAATGATCAATCTTACAACCGACCCTTCACAATGTTTGACATGAACATGGCACTCAACCAATGTAAGAACTCTGCCCCTGGGGAAGACGGAATATCATATCTTATGATTAAAAAATTAGGCAAACTAGCAAAGTCAAAACTGCTAGATATTTTCAATCAATCATGGGAAACGGGAGTGATCCCCAGTAGCTGGAAAGTGGCCAATATAGTTCCCATACCTAAGCCCGGCAAGGACCCTCACGATCCAGCATCATATAGACCCATATCCCTAACATCTACCCTAACTAAGATAATGCAGAGAATGATTAAGCCAAGGCTTGTCAACTTCTGTGAAAGCAATAATCTCATATCACCAGAACAATCAGGATGCAGACCCGATCACTCTTGTGAAGACCACTTAGTTAGATTAGAAGCAGCATGTAGAAGAGCTCAATATAGGAGGAAGGTGCTGTTAGCAGTCTTCCTAGATCTGAGCAATGCATTTGATAAACATTGGAATAAAGGCTGTCTGTTAAACCTGCATTCCATTGGAGTCAAGGGAAATATGTTAAGATGGGTAGGAAGTTTCCTCGAGGGCAGAAAAATTAAAGTTAAAGTAAAAAATGATCTATCAGAGGAATTAGAAACAGAGAACGGATGCCCACAGGGATCTGTCCTCTCTCCAATAATATTCTCCCTGATAATGAATACTTTAAAGAAATATATTGATAGGGTAAATAATAAACATAAAAAAGAAAAAGTAGAACTGTCCCAGTTCGTGGATGATGGCGCTGTATGGCATGAAGCAAGAACTCCCGAGCTAGCACAGAGACACATGCAAAAAGTACTAAATTCAATTGAAGAATGGTCACAGAACTGGGGTTTCACAATCAACCCAGTAAAAACACAAGTATTACTTGTCTCAAAAAATCCAAGTTTAATTCAAATGCAAAATGTTCCCAAGTTAAAACTTCACGGGAAAATTCTAGAATATCTAGCATCAGCAAAATTTCTAGGAATCCATTTTGACCAAGGCTTAACATGGCACAAACATATAACAGAATTAATAGCTAGATGTGAAAAAGATCTAAATCTAATGAGGTGTGTCTCTGGGCAAAGCTGGGGAGCTGATAAGATCACTCTGATCATGTTATATAAAACGTTGATTCTAAGTAAACTCAACTATGGCAGTATAGTCTATGCATCAGCCTGCAAAACCCATTTACAGAAATTACAACTCATCCAAAACAGGGCACTCAAAATAGCCCTAGGAGCCCACAGAACAACAGAAACTATGTCATTACATGTTGAGGCAGCAGTTAAACCTCTACATTTAATGCGAGAAATGAACCAGTTAAAATACTGGACCAGGTCAACCAGATTAGGAGATAGACTGCCAGTTAATAAAGACATTCATAACACAAACTTTATTAAAAGTAGAATTAACAAAAAAGGCTTCAAAAAAACTAAACCTCCTTATGCTGAAACCATACGGGGCACAGTCGACGAATACGGACTAACCAACGTTCCTGTGACTAAACCTAGTTATAGGGACATAAATATAAACACAAACATTGAGCCAGACCTCAGCTTGGCCACAAAAATCTGTAAAGCCCAAGGAATTTCGGAAAATGATAAAAAATTCATACAGAAATATATTAGAGAAAATTATTCAGACTCTATAGAGATCTATACAGATGGCAGCAAGGATGGACATGAGAAAGTAGCAGGGGCAGGAATAGCAATAAGACACAAACATTTATTAATCAAAAATATCAATTTCAAAATTGACCATAGAGTGTCTATTTACACCTGCGAACTTGTGGCCATCCTTAACGCTTACAAATGGATCAAGCAAAACAAACCGAAAAAAGCTACAATACTTACAGATAGCCTAAGTTCATTAACATCAATACAAAAAGGCTACTCTAAAGATAGACAAGAAATAATTAATGAAATTTATTTAATACATCAAGAACTAAAATCCAAGGGCTTAGCAGAGGTTAAACTGGTCTGGATTCCTAGCCATGTGGGGATACAGGGAAATGATCAAGCAGACGAAAATGCAAAACAAGGCTCCAAAAATGGTTACCCGCTTAATATAGAACTTAATAAAAATGAGATATATTCACTCATTAAACAGAAAGGGCAAGAAAAATTCCAAAAACTCTGGGAAGAAAGTCACGACTCTATGAAAATGTTCGTTCCTAAGATTAAAAATAAGTGCTATAACTACAGTAGTGTTAGGAGAGAAGATGTAGCACTAAACAGGTTAAAACTAGGAATGTCTGGGATAAGAACACAAAATTTCTCAGAGGAAACCAAATGTCGTTTCTGCCCTGAAACAGAAACAGTGGGTCATATTTTCTTTGACACCACTAAGAAATGTCACCAACTCACAGAATTCAGAGAAGGCTTAAAAAATAGACTGTACAAAGAGGGAATAACAAGTCTGACTATCAAATCCCTAGTGTACCCGGATGGCAAAGATTCAGAAATCATTATTAGAAATGTATTGACGTTTCTGAGGGAAACGGGATACATTAATAAAATCTAAATAAAGTAAACTAGAAATAAAACAATGAGGTAGTGGTGAAGGGGGAAGTAACAGGACTAAAAATAGGGCAGTCTCCATTGTGCTGTTTGGAGGGGACAATTCAGAGACCTTAAGTCTCGTTGGGCGTACTTATACCCATCCCCTCTGGACATCACAGTGGGGACCTAAAATAGCAAAACAGCAAAATAAGGGATAACCAAATCACCCCATAACCTAAATCTATATATAATTTGAATAACCAATAACCAAACAAGATAGGGAAAGAGATAAAAACATACATTCAAAATAGGGCAGTCCCCATTGTGCTGTTTGGAGGGGACAATTCAGAGACCTTAAGTCTCGTTGGGCGTACATATACCCATCCCCTCTGGGCATCACAGTGGGGACCTAAAATAGCAAAATAGCAAAACAATGTATAAATCAAAGTATCTCTAATTAGTAGAGAGTAAAAATAAGCACAAAAAAATTAGTACTACCACAAGGTGAGGATGGGAAGGGTGGGATATTCATAATAAGTAGGTGACAAGTGACACCAGGTCAAAGAATAGTCACAAGTCACAAAAAGGGTGGGAATTAAAAGAAATGCGCGACAAATTAAAAGACAATTTTAATAAAGAAAGCATATTAAAGGAAATTATGGAGTGATGTAGAGGGCAAAACAGAACAGTCTGTATGCCCAAAACACCAATCCGTAAACATGAGCAAGAAACGCGCGGAAAATTTAAGATATTACCACGGACACGAAGTAACATAAAGTCGGCAATTTTCAATAATTTAAAGAATATTTGTAAAACTCTTATAAGTAATAATATGCCGACAAAACTCTAAATTAGAGTTTAAATTTAGACTTTGGCTGAACCATTTATAAGGAACTCTTCCTTACTAGCATATTTGCTATCAAAATTCAAAAAAGGGAAATTCCCCTTTTCTTTTTCTTCAATGTCGTTCTTTTTCTTTTCTCTCCTCAGAGACCGGAAACAGAGGTAGAAGGGTGTACATTGACCTGATTAAGGCCAATTCTTTTCTAACTATTACAATTGTCTATCCTCTGACTATAATATAAACCTACCAAAAAAGCAGCACTCTCTTGCTGCTGGAGGTTACTCTGGTCCGACAAAGAAACAAAAAGTCTACCCCTATGAGCCCTTTTGGACCACAGTCCAAAAGGGACAAAATATAAATGTACACCCGGATATCTCTAAAAGCAATTTATTTGGCAAATTATTTTCAAGGACTTAATCCTTGCTAGCTTAAATCAAAGCTATCAAAATTCTAAATTAGAACTTATTTCCAAGACCTTTCTCAGTTATTTGGCACCTTCTTGGCAGCTAGGGATTATTTTATTAAGTAAAACATACTTTTTCAAAAATTAACATTCGAAATTCAAAATTAAAAGACTTCGCATAATGCCGAGCCGCCTATGGCTTACCTGACATAGCAGCACCACTGATGAGGTCTGATGCTGACCGAAACAGTGCTATATGAAAGAAAAATATAAACTCATGTATCAATATCTGTTTGGAAAAATCAGGGGTGTGGGGGGGGGAGGAGAGAGAGAGAGAGAGAGAGAGAGAGACAGGGTACAAAATCAAAATTAAAGATAATTAAAGAAGATATTTATAAGTGAGTATCAACACAAAGTAACCAACATAAAAACATAACCCCTACTTCATTTTAAAACAATTAACCTCTAAAATCACTCCCTGCCGAGGTGCACAAGGCACTCAGGCTCACGCCCACCACTCCCGTTTATGTGACCGGAACACACCCCCAGCTCAAAACAATATCAAAATAACATGTGGTCTGACTGCAGACGATGTATATTTCAAACTGGAAGCTACCCGCAGCATGCTGGTTAAAAAGAATATGAAGGAAATCTAAAATTAGCCCAATTCATATATAAAAATATTAAAATATTAATAATTTAAAAAAAATAAACATACCATTTTTTTAAAACATATTATCCAATTTCCATGTATTCAATGTACATGTTGTCCAAATTTGATGTCAATCCATGAAAAATGGCTCCGTAATTCAATTTCTTCTACTTTCATTTTCTATTCATATAAAAACCCAAATTTGAAATATACATGAAAATTATGCCCAAAATAACTTATTTATTATATTTGCAACAAAATAAAACCCTGATCAGATTTCTCAGTCAAGTCTAAGGTCACATTAAACTGTTTTAGAGAGTGGCAGATTGTGCACTGTATTTGGTCATTTTAAATGCATTCTAATCATGCAGGGTATACTTTCAAAATCAGTCATATTTTAATTAATAACCAATGGATTTGATGAAATAAAGTGCACTCTGTTTCAAACATCATATTTTATCATTTAAACCCCATTATTGGTCACCTGATTGAAGGGAAATACCCAAAAAATTAGAAAAGCAGAGAAAAATGGATTTTTTTAGGGCTAAAATAAGAAAAAAATACTATTTAATTATTTCTCTTTTTTTTTTTTCTAATTTTTTTTTATTTGAAAGTGGGCCAAAATCAATCCCAGACATGTAACTGCATCAGGACATAGACAGGGGTTACCTAGGTAGTTGTACTTAAGCAACATCAAAGGACCTGTGTATAGGTCTAGAGGCACGTCTAGCCGGGGCTGGGGAGGATGTCTCCCCTACCCCTCAAGGAGCCCCCAGGGGTCAGCTACTGGTTGGGCAGCATTAAATCAGTAGGTGTGGCTACTGTCTGGACCTTGACCTTATACAGGGGGTGGTACTGAGTTAACCCAAATCATATCTGAATGCACCAGAGAAGACTGACTGCCAATTTCTACAACTATGGTCCTAGGCGAGAGGAAACGCAAAGCTGCTGGGATTTTCTTCCAGAAGAACAACCAACTGAGCCCATTTAAGACGAAATTACCTTCTGAGGCAGGATCTGAAGGAGACGCCTACAGCACAGCATCTACAGGCCACCACCCAGACGATGAAGAAGACCACCATCCATACAGGCTACGACGTAATCTGCAAATGGAAGATAACTTCATTTCAGGAAACCGCGTCATACACCTTCCACGGCTCCTCTCCATGATGAATGCAGTTTACAGCGACCATGAAGGCACAGGCAGCTCTGTCACGTGACGTCAAGGCCAGATGCAATGCTGTTATAGAAGAGGTGGCAAGATTGGGAGGCAGAGATATTACGAAATTTATATCGTGCTTACCTGACATCCAGCGGGCCACCATTGAATGCTATGCTGGGAACTGCAGCTTCTGTCATCAATCAGCCCTGGTCTGCTCCGGTGAAGGTCACAACTCCTGGTGGTACAAGTCCATGATCCTGGGCCCAAATGACATCACGCACCTGAAGATGAACGAAAATGACAAGTCACTGCTTGCTGTGATACTAAAAATGAGATTGAGTGAAGAGGCGGTCTACAAGGTGTCACCTAGAACATCAACACAGAAGTGCGAGGCCTTCAACCGAGCAACTTTAGCCACCATGCCGAAGTCCCAGAACTACCCCAGGTCATTTGAGGCTCGGCTAGCTCTTCAAACCCTGAGAGCGAACAACTCAGTTTACTCAGCAGTGAGGATGAAGGTGGGCCGCCTCACAAGACTTGTCTATCTGCAGCTTCAAGAAAGCGCCTTCTTCACATATCAAGGAAGGCAAGCTACCACAAGTCGTACAAGACAACGAGAAGGTATAAGGCAAAGCGAAGAGCTCAAAGGGCCCAGATGGAGTTCGAACACGGGCGGACTCAAGAAACCCACCACCAGGAGGAGCCCGATTATGTAGAGGGACTGCTTGACAGCAATCTGCACTCCTACGCCTCAACTTCTGCAACAAACCAGTAGCAGCAGCCTGCCCTACAGAACAGAGCACAGCAGAAAAAAAAAGAAAAAAAAAAAAAGCTCTGTCTGGTGCATAGCAGCACCACTGATGAGGTCTGATGCTGACCGAAACAGTGCTATATGAAAGAAAAATATAAACTCATGTATCAATATCTGTTTGGAAAAATCAGGGGTGTGGGGGGGGGGAAGGAGAGGAGAGAGAGAGAGAGAGAGAGAGAGACAGGGTACAAAATCAAAATTAAAGATAATTAAAGAAGATATTTATACGTGAGTATCAACACAAAGTAACCAACATAAAAACATAACCCCTACTTCATTTTAAAACAATTAACCTCTAAAATCACTCCCTGCCGAGGTGCACAAGGCACTCAGGCTCACGCCCACCACTCCCGTTTATGTGACCGGAACACACCCCCAGCTCAAAACAATATCAAAATAACATGTGGTCTGACTGCAGACGATGTATATTTCAAACTGGAAGCTACCCGCAGCATGCTGGTTAAAAAGAATATGAAGGAAATCTAAAATTAGCCCAATTTCATATATAAAAATATTAAAATATTAATAATTTAAAAAAAATAAACATACCATTTTTTTTAAAACATATTATCCAATTTCCATGTATTCAATGTACATGTTGTCCAAATTTGATGTCAATCCATTGAAAAATGGCTCCGTAATTCAATTTCTTCTACTTTCATTTTCTATTCATATAAAACCCAAATTTGAAATATACATGAAAATTATGCCCAAAATAACTTATTTATTATATTTGCAACAAAATAAAACCCTGATCAGATTTCTCAGTCAAGTCTAAGGTCACATTAAACTGTTTTAGAGAGTGGCAGATTGTGCACTGTATTTGGTCATTTTAAATGCATTCTAATCATTTTTAGGGCTAAAATAAGAAAAAAATACTATTTAATTATTTCTCTTTTTTTTTTCTAATTTTTTTTTATTTGAAAGTGGGCCAAAATCAATCCCAGACATGTAACTGCATCAGGACATAGACAGGGGTTACCTAGGTAGTTGTACTTAAGCAACATCAAAGGACCTGTGTATAGGTCTAGAGGCACGTCTAGCCGGGGCTGGGGAGGATGTCTCCCCTACCCCTCAAGGAGCCCCCCAGGGGTCAGCTACTGGTTGGGCAGCATTAAATCAGTAGGTGTGGCTACTGTCTGGACCTTGACCTTATACAGGGGGTGGTACTGAGTTAACCCAAATCATATCTGAATGCACCAGAGAGACTGACTGCCAATTTCTACACTATGGTCTCTAGGCGAGAGGAAACGCAAGCTGCGTGATTTTCTTCCAGAAGAACAACCAACTGAGCCATTTAAGACGAATTACCTTTGAGGAGGATCTGAGGAGACGCCTACAGCACAGCATCTACAGGCCACCTAGACGTTGAGTAAGACCACATCCATTACAGGGTACGACGTAATCTGCAAATGGAAGATAACTTCATTTCAGGGAAAACCGCGTCATTACACCTTCACGGATTCCTTCCAGATGAATGCGTTTTACAGCGACATGAAGGCACAGGTAGCTCTGTCCGTGACGTCAAGGCCAGATCAATGCTATTATAGAAGAGATGGCAAGATTGGGAGGCAGAGATATTACGAAATTTATATCGTGCTTACTGACACCAGGGGCCACCATTTAAAGCTAGCCGGAACGCAGTCTTCTGCATCAATCAGCCCTGGTCTGCTCCGGTGAGGTCACAACTCCTGGTGGTACAAGTCCATGATCCTGGGCCCAAATGACATCAGCACCTGAAGATGAACGAAAATGACAAGTCACTGCTTGCTGTGATACTAAAAATGAGATTGAGTTGAAGAGGCGGTCTACAAGTTCACCTAGAACATCAACACAGAAGTGCGAGGCCTTCACGAGCAACTTAGCCACCATGCCGAAGTCCCAGAACGACCCAGGTCATTGAGGCTCGGCTAGCTCTTCAAAACCCTGAGAGCGAACAAACTCAGTTTATCAGCAGTGAGGATGAGGTTGCCGCCTCACAAGGCTTGTCTATCTGCAGCTTCAGAAAGCGCCCCTTCACAATTCAAGGAAGGCAAGCTACCACATAAGTCGTACAAGACAACGAGAAGGTATAAGGCAAAGCAGAAGAGTCAAAGGGCCCAGATGGAGTTCGAACAGGGCGGACTCAAAAACCACCACCAGAGGAGCCCGATATGTAGAGGGAATGCTTGACAGCAATCTGCACTCCTACGCCTCAACTTCTGCAACAAACAGTAGCAGCAGCCCTGCCCTACAGAACAAGACAGCAGAAAAAAAAACAAAAAAAAAAAACATAAAGAAAAAAGAAAGCTCTGTCTGGTGCAAGCAGCACCACTGATGATGGTCTGATGACGAAACAGTGCTATATGAAAAAAAAATTAAACTCATGTACAAATCTGTTTGGAAAAATCAGGGGTGTGGGGGGGGGGAGAGAGAGAGAGACAGGGTACAAAATCAAAATTAAAGATAATTAAAGAAGATATTTATACGTGAGTATCAACACAAAGTAACCAACATAAAAACATAACCCCTACTTCATTTTAAAACAATTAACCTCTAAAATCACTCCCTGCCGAGGTGCACAAGGCACTCAGGCTCACGCCCACCACTCCCGTTTATGTGACCGGAACACACCCCCAGCTCAAAACAATATCAAAATAACATGTGTGCGGAGGAGAAACGTTCGTTACCGCTACGAACATAGGTAAACACTGCACTCAAAGTCAATTTTTTTTTATCATATTCATTGATTTACAGAGCCTGTAGATCTAGAAAGGTCACTGCATTGGATTAAACGTTACAGTAACGTTTTATCCCACCAGCGCGTTGTTAATATTAATTGATATAACTCCCCGTTGAGTTTAGGATTAATTAATAATAATAGCCTAATTGAATCTTTACGAGTTAATAATATAACGCGAATAGAGAAATAAAATTCTTAGGAGTTTCATAGGGATAAAGTATAGCAAACTAAGAAAACACGAGGAAGGTGGACCATTCCTGCCATAAACCAGCACTCGGAAGGACAGGTAACTTTTCGCGTGGATTCTTAGCATCCCTTTGAAAGAACCAAGTACCGGGGGAAAAGAGGTGTCCGTGGTGTGGTGGTTAGCTGCATACTACAGAGGGGAGGTCTCCGTGGTGGAGTGGATTGCAGCCTACTACATAGGGAAGGTAACGACACTACTTTGCTATCCTCTGCCTTCATTGTTCTTTCTTTTTAAAAAACTTTTTTACAAATTAAGTATTTTAAACAACCTTCTACTTAAACTCATAAAGAATTAGAGCTGCAAGGATGTCCATGGTACAGAAAAAAGTACGCAGGAAGCTGGCCGACACCTCATTTGAGGAATCGGACCAGGGTCAAACCCCTGCAAAGAAAACGCCCCGTAAAAGTAAGGTTCCTATCAAAAGGAAACAAACCCCCGGGGAAGGTCAAAAGAGCCCAAATAATAGATGCAACAAAGGGTACGGAGGAGTTCAGACCCCCCTCCACAGCAAAGAGTCTTTATTATCCTGAAGTCAGGATAGTAGACATACCCCTTGACAACGAGGAAACTCTCACAGAACAAGAGTTTCCCCCAATCCTGGACTTGATATCACCTATCAAGACTCCTACAAAGCTAGCAGACAATGTCCAAGAAGGTTGGACAACAGTTGGGGGTAGCAAACCCAAAACCCCAGATAACAAACCTGCCCCAAAAACTCCCCCCTCCCATCGAGTGGCTGATAGTTACAATAACAGCCATAGCCACAGTCATTCCACACAACATGGTAAAAAAGGTGGTGAATGGCTTTTCCCAATATATGGGGACGAACCAGTGTAAACACATCCCCACTGTACAAGGCTCCAAACAGCTCAAATTCAAGATATACAAAAGCAAACTTAACCATGCCAAAATGTTTACCTTTGACCGGCTCCTGTTCAAAGTAGAACCAAACACAGAAACCAAAGAAACCAAAAAAACAACTATCAGTAAGGCAAGAATTGTTACTAAAGGAAATGCTGAGAATATCCTCAAGGAAATTCAAGGCATGAACACTGTTAAATCCGCATTTATAGAAAAAGAGAAAAAGGAGGGCAAATATCAAGAAACAAATAAGATTAGAATTACTTTCAACTTAGCAAAACCTCCTTCAAAAATCGAAATGCATTCAGAAAACTTTGATACAGAGCCGGTCCTCCTTAGTATTCTCAGATGCAACAACTGCCAAGGCTTTGGTCACCCTACCAAGTACTGTCAAGCTGACCTCAAATGCCCGCACTGTGCTGGCCCTCATAGCCATGCTGCTTGTGGCAATAAGCAAGATAAGAAGTGTGCCAACTGTGGTGGAGCACATAGTGCTGCCTACAGGGGGTGCTCGGCTTATCGGGCATACAGCGGAAGGGTGGCCAAAAGAAACCAGGAACTACAAGGATGCCTGGCCAAACCTACCACCACTGAGAACAAAGGTAAGACAAGAGGATTGACTGACCAGTCAGTCAAAAATCTTGTTACAAAACTGGCTAACAAAAAATTAACAGAAAAACAAGTTGAAGACATTATCAGGGAGACAGTGGAGGTGGAAGCCCTAACCCCAGAGCCCACCAACAATGAAAAACAAAATCAGAACATCCCCAATCACAAGCCTAATCAAAACAATGGGCGACCAAACCGCCCATCAAGATACCCAAACCGAAACGGCTATTGGAACAATTTCCAAGGCCGCAGAGGCCCTACAGGATACCAGGGAAGAAGGGATAGACTGGGCCCCTGCCCACCCTTCCCCTATTATTATTAAGTCACGAAGTCTTATACCCCCATTAATTAGGCATTCCAACTAACACTTAACAATGGATACCAAAAACATAGATAACAACTCTGACTTTGGTGTCCTGTCCTGGAATGCCGGCGGAATTAATAGGGAGGATTCTGATAAAATAGGGGAACTGCAAAACTATATTCTAGGTGCGCAGATAAAGCCCAAGGCCGTGTGTATTCAGGAGACACATTGGAATGATGATACCAGACCAATGAAGCTTCCGGGGTACAAGCTGGCTACGCAAGATGTGCGAAAAGGTCATAGGGGTGGTGGAGTAGCAATTTATATACAAAACCACCTCAAAAGCACAGTAATGAAAAGACCGAGCACGGACCGGGCCCAATGCGTCATCGTGAATATAAGAGAACAAAACAGTAGCACAAGAATAATTAATTATTACAGCCCAGATAACAAAAGTAATACTAATAGTAATTTGATGAAAATTTTCAAATACAAAACCAATAATACCATTATGGTGGGGGACTTTAATCTAAAACATCCACTTTGGAACCCGCCGGGGGACCTTAGACAGGATACCGAGTCAGTAAATCTCATTAATCAATTAGACATTAACACAATGCAAGTGCTGAACAAAGGTCAAATAACCAGAACAGGTCACGCTCAACACAAAAACTCTACCCTTGACTTAGGTATAGTGTCAGCACAAATAGGTACTAAGTCACACTTGACAGTACTAAGCAACTCCTTGGGGAGTGACCACATCCCCATACATATAAATGTAACAAGGCCTACCCGCAACTTAACCAACAATAATGACCGACCCAGGTGGCTCCTGCACAAGGCAGACTGGGACTCATATTATAGGAACTCATACACTGAATTTACGTATGAGGACCCAATAAACATAGAAGATAAGAATAACCAATTTATAGAACACATTAACAAATTAGCATCCCTAACAATTCCTATTAATCAACCCAAAAAAAGTAGAAATAAAAAAGTGCCATGGTGGAATGCTCAATGCAACGAGGCTGTCAGAAAGAGAGAAAATGCTAGGAAAAATATTAATCATAAGAAAACTCCTGAAAACTACATTATCTATTCTAAATTAAGAAAAGCAGCAAAAACAGTTATTCAGGAAAGTAAGAAAGACAGTTGGAAATCTTTTATAACCAGCATCTCTCATGGAACTACAGGAAAAGAAGTCTGGGATAAGGTTAGCAGGATAAAAGGTCACGAAGTTAGGAAAATACCAGACTTACAAATCAAAGACGAAATAATAAGCTCTGATAAAGATAAAGCCAATATTTTTAATAAACACTTTCAATCTGTCAGCTCAAATGCGGGGCTGCCCACTAAATTCATAGAGAACAAAGGAAGGGTTGAGAGGGAGATTGACAAAATCTTGGCCGAAGATAAAACGATGGTCAATGATCAATCTTACAACCGACCCTTCACAATGTTTGACATGAACATGGCACTCAACCAATGTAAGAACTCTGCCCCTGGGGAAGACGGAATATCATATCTTATGATTAAAAAATTAGGCAAACTAGCAAAGTCAAAACTGCTAGATATTTTCAATCAATCATGGGAAACGGGAGTGATCCCCAGTAGCTGGAAAGTGGCCAATATAGTTCCCATACCTAAGCCCGGCAAGGACCCTCACGATCCAGCATCATATAGACCCATATCCCTAACATCTACCCTAACTAAGATAATGCAGAGAATGATTAAGCCAAGGCTTGTCAACTTCTGTGAAAGCAATAATCTCATATCACCAGAACAATCAGGATGCAGACCCGATCACTCTTGTGAAGACCACTTAGTTAGATTAGAAGCAGCATGTAGAAGAGCTCAATATAGGAGGAAGGTGCTGTTAGCAGTCTTCCTAGATCTGAGCAATGCATTTGATAAACATTGGAATAAAGGCTGTCTGTTAAACCTGCATTCCATTGGAGTCAAGGGAAATATGTTAAGATGGGTAGGAAGTTTCCTCGAGGGCAGAAAAATTAAAGTTAAAGTAAAAAATGATCTATCAGAGGAATTAGAAACAGAGAACGGATGCCCACAGGGATCTGTCCTCTCTCCAATAATATTCTCCCTGATAATGAATACTTTAAAGAAATATATTGATAGGGTAAATAATAAACATAAAAAAGAAAAAGTAGAACTGTCCCAGTTCGTGGATGATGGCGCTGTATGGCATGAAGCAAGAACTCCCGAGCTAGCACAGAGACACATGCAAAAAGTACTAAATTCAATTGAAGAATGGTCACAGAACTGGGGTTTCACAATCAACCCAGTAAAAACACAAGTATTACTTGTCTCAAAAAACCCAAGTTTAATTCAAATGCAAAATGTTCCCAAGTTAAAACTTCACGGGAAAATTCTAGAATATCTAGCATCAGCAAAATTTCTAGGAATCCATTTTGACCAAGGCTTAACATGGCACAAACATATAACAGAATTAATAGCTAGATGTGAAAAAGATCTAAATCTAATGAGGTGTGTCTCTGGGCAAAGCTGGGGAGCTGATAAGATCACTCTGATCATGTTATATAAAACGTTGATTCTAAGTAAACTCAACTATGGCAGTATAGTCTATGCATCAGCCTGCAAAACCCATTTACAGAAATTACAACTCATCCAAAACAGGGCACTCAAAATAGCCCTAGGAGCCCACAGAACAACAGAAACTATGTCATTACATGTTGAGGCAGCAGTTAAACCTCTACATTTAATGCGAGAAATGAACCAGTTAAAATACTGGACCAGGTCAACCAGATTAGGAGATAGACTGCCAGTTAATAAAGACATTCATAACACAAACTTTATTAAAAGTAGAATTAACAAAAAAGGCTTCAAAAAAACTAAACCTCCTTATGCTGAAACCATACGGGGCACAGTCGACGAATACGGACTAACCAACGTTCCTGTGACTAAACCTAGTTATAGGGACATAAATATAAACACAAACATTGAGCCAGACCTCAGCTTGGCCACAAAAATCTGTAAAGCCCAAGGAATTTCGGAAAATGATAAAAAATTCATACAGAAATATATTAGAGAAAATTATTCAGACTCTATAGAGATCTATACAGATGGCAGCAAGGATGGACATGAGAAAGTAGCAGGGGCAGGAATAGCAATAAGACACAAACATTTATTAATCAAAAATATCAATTTCAAAATTGACCATAGAGTGTCTATTTACACCTGCGAACTTGTGGCCATCCTTAACGCTTACAAATGGATCAAGCAAAACAAACCGAAAAAAGCTACAATACTTACAGATAGCCTAAGTTCATTAACATCAATACAAAAAGGCTACTCTAAAGATAGACAAGAAATAATTAATGAAATTTATTTAATACATCAAGAACTAAAATCCAAGGGCTTAGCAGAGGTTAAACTGGTCTGGATTCCTAGCCATGTGGGGATACAGGGAAATGATCAAGCAGACGAAAATGCAAAACAAGGCTCCAAAAATGGTTACCCGCTTAATATAGAACTTAATAAAAATGAGATATATTCACTCATTAAACAGAAAGGGCAAGAAAAATTCCAAAAACTCTGGGAAGAAAGTCACGACTCTATGAAAATGTTCGTTCCTAAGATTAAAAATAAGTGCTATAACTACAGTAGTGTTAGGAGAGAAGATGTAGCACTAAACAGGTTAAAACTAGGAATGTCTGGGATAAGAACACAAAATTTCTCAGAGGAAACCAAATGTCGTTTCTGCCCTGAAACAGAAACAGTGGGTCATATTTTCTTTGACACCACTAAGAAATGTCACCAACTCACAGAATTCAGAGAAGGCTTAAAAAATAGACTGTACAAAGAGGGAATAACAAGTCTGACTATCAAATCCCTAGTGTACCCGGATGGCAAAGATTCAGAAATCATTATTAGAAATGTATTGACGTTTCTGAGGGAAACGGGATACATTAATAAAATCTAAATAAAGTAAACTAGAAATAAAACAATGAGGTAGTGGTGAAGGGGGAAGTAACAGGACTAAAAATAGGGCAGTCTCCATTGTGCTGTTTGGAGGGGACAATTCAGAGACCTTAAGTCTCGTTGGGCGTACTTATACCCATCCCCTCTGGACATCACAGTGGGGACCTAAAATAGCAAAACAGCAAAATAAGGGATAACCAAATCACCCCATAACCTAAATCTATATATAATTTGAATAACCAATAACCAAACAAGATAGGGAAAGAGATAAAAACATACATTCAAAATAGGGCAGTCCCCATTGTGCTGTTTGGAGGGGACAATTCAGAGACCTTAAGTCTCGTTGGGCGTACATATACCCATCCCCTCTGGGCATCACAGTGGGGACCTAAAATAGCAAAATAGCAAAACAATGTATAAATCAAAGTATCTCTAATTAGTAGAGAGTAAAAATAAGCACAAAAAAATTAGTACTACCACAAGGTGAGGATGGGAAGGGTGGGATATTCATAATAAGTAGGTGACAAGTGACACCAGGTCAAAGAATAGTCACAAGTCACAAAAAGGGTGGGAATTAAAAGAAATGCGCGACAAATTAAAAGACAATTTTAATAAAGAAAGCATATTAAAGGAAATTACGGAGTGATGTAGAGGGCAAAACAGAACAGTCTGTATGCCCAAAACACCAATCCGTAAACATGAGCAAGAAACGCGCGGAAAATTTAAGATATTACCACGGACACGAAGTAACATAAAGTCGGCAATTTTCAATAATTTAAAGAATATTTGTAAAACTCTTATAAGTAATATATGCCGACAAAACTCTAAATTAGAGTTTAAATTTAGACACTTTGGCTGAACCATTTATAAGGAACTCTTCCTTACTAGCATATTTGCTATCAAAATTCAAAAAAGGGAAATTCCCCTTTTCTTTTCTTCAATGTCGTTCTTTTCTTTTCTCTCCTCAGAGACCGGAAACAGAGGTAGAAGGGTGTACATCGACCTGATTAAGGCCAATTCTTTTCTAACTATTACAATTGTCTATCCTCTGACTATAATATAAACCTACCAAAAAAGCAGCACTCTCTTGCTGCTGGAGGTTACTCTGGTCCGACAAAGAAACAAAAAGTCTACCCTATGAGCCCTTTTGGACCACAGTCCAAAAGGGACAAAATATAAATGTACACCCGGATATCTCTAAAAGCAATTTATTTGGCAAATTATTTTCAAGGACTTAATCCTTGCTAGCTTAAATCAAAGCTATCAAAATTCTAAATTAGAACTTATTTCCAAGACCTTTCTCAGTTATTTGGCACCTTCTTGGCAGCTAGGGATTATTTTATTAAGTAAAACATACTTTTTCAAAAATTACATTCGAAATTCAAAATTAAAAGACTTCGCATAATGCCGAGCCGCCTATGGCTTAAGGCTGTGAGTCTTTAAACACTTAAGTAAAAAAAAAAAAGAGTTTACAGCGACCATGAAGGCACAGGCAGCTCTGTCACGTGACGTCAAGGTCAGATGCAATGCTGTTATAGAAGAGATGGCAAGATTGGGAGGCAGAGATATTACGAAATTTATATCGTGCTTACCTGACATCCAGCGGGCCACCATTGAATGCTATGCGGGAACTGCAGCTTCTGTCATCAATCAGCCCTGGTCTGCTCGGTGAAGGTCACAACTCCTGGTGGTACAAGTCCATGATCCTGGGCCCAAATGACATCACGCACCTGAGATGAACGAAAATGACAAGTCACTGCTTGCTGTGATACTAAAAATGAGATTGAGTGAAGAGGCGGTCTACAAGGTGTCACTAGAACATCAACACAGAAGTGCGGGCCTTCAACGAGCAACTTTAGCCACCATGCCGAAGTCCAGAACTACCCAGGTCATTTGAGGCTCGGCTACTCTTCAAACCTGAGAGCGAACAACTCAGTTTACTCAGCAGTGAGGATGAAGGTGGGCGCTCACAAGAACTGTCTATCTGCAGCTTCAAGAAAGCGCCTTCTTCACATATCAAGGAAGGCAAGCTACCACAAGTCGTACAAGACAACGAGAAGGTATAAGGCAAAGCGAAGAGCTCAAAGGGCCAGATGGAGTTCGACACGGGCGGACTCAAGAACCACCACCAGGAGGAGCCCGATTATGTAGAGGGACTGCTTGACAGCAATCTGCACTCCTACGCCTCAACTTCTGCAACAAACCAGTAGCAGCAGCCTGTCCTACAGAACAGAGCACAGCAGAAAAAAAAAAAAAAAAAAAAGCTCTGTCTGGTGCATAGCAGCACCACTGATGAGGTTGATGCTGACCGAAACAGTGCTATATGAAAGAAAATATAAACTCATGTATCAATATCTGTTTGGAAAATCAGGGGTGTGGGGGGGGGAGGGAGAGAGAGAGAGAGAGAGAGAGAGGGACAGGGTACAAAATCAAAATTAAAGATAATTAAAGAAGATATTTATACGTGAGTATCAACACAAAGTAACCAACATAAAAACATAAACACCTACGTCATTTTAAAACAATTAACCTCTAAAATCACTCCCTGCGAGGTGCACAAGGCACTCAGGCTCACGCCCACCACTCCCGTTTATGTGACCGGAACACACCCCAGCTCAAAACAATATCAAAATAACATGTGGTCTGACTGCAGACGATGTATATTTCAAACTGGAAGCTACCCGCAGCATGCTGGTTAAAAAGAATATGAAGGAAATCTAAAATTAGCCCAATTTCATATATAAAAATATTAAAATATTAATAATTTAAAAAAAATAAACATACCATTTTTTTAAAACATATTATCCAATTTCCATGTATTCAATGTACATGTTGTCCAAATTTGATGTCAATCCATTGAAAAATGGCTCCGTAATTCAATTTCTTCTACTTTCATTTTCTATTCATATAAAACCCAAATTTGAAATATACATGAAAATTATGCCCAAAATAACTTATTTATTATATTTGCAACAAAATAAAACCCTGATCAGATTTCTCAGTCAAGTCTAAGGTCACATTAAACTGTTTTAGAGAGTGGCAGATTGTGCACTGTATTTGGTCATTTTAAATGCATTCTAATCATGCAGGGGTATACTTTCAAAATCAGTCATATTTTAATTAATAACCAATGGATTTTGATGAAATAAAGTGCACTCTGTTTCAAACATCATATTTTATCATTTAAACCCCATTATTGGTCACCTGATTGAAGGGAAATACCAAAAAATTAGAAAAGCAGAGAAAAATGGATTTTTTTAGGGCTAAAATAAGAAAAAAATACTATTTAATTATTTCTCTTTTTTTTTTTTCTAATTTTTTTTTATTTGAAAGTGGGCCAAAATCAATCCCAGACATGTAACTGCATCAGGACATAGACAGGGGTTACCTAGGTAGTTGTACTTAAGCAACATCAAAGGACCTGTGTATAGGTCTAGAGGCACGTCTAGCCGGGGCTGGGGAGGATGTCTCCCCTACCCCTCAAGGAGCCCCCAGGGGTCAGCTACTGGTTGGGCAGCATTAAATCAGTAGGTGTGGCTACTGTCTGGACCTTGACCTTATACAGGGGGTGGTACTGAGTTAACCCAAATCATATCTGAATGCACCAGAGAAGACTGACTGCCAATTTCTACAACTATGGTCCTAGGCGAGAGGAAACGCAAAGCTGCTGGGATTTTCTTCCAGAAGAACAACCAACTGAGCCCATTTAAGACGAAATTACCTTCTGAGGCAGGATCTGAAGGAGACGCCTACAGCACAGCATCTACAGGCCACCACCCAGACGATGAAGAAGACCACCATCCATACAGGCTACGACGTAATCTGCAAATGGAAGATAACTTCATTTCAGGAAACCGCGTCATACACCTTCCACGGCTCCTCTCCATGATGAATGCAGTTTACAGCGACCATGAAGGCACAGGCAGCTCTGTCACGTGACGTCAAGGCCAGATGCAATGCTGTTATAGAAGAGATGGCAAGATTGGGAGGCAGAGATATTACGAAATTTATATCGTGCTTACCTGACATCCAGCGGGCCACATTGAATGCTATGCTGGGAACTGCAGCTTCTGTCATCAATCAGCCCTGGTCTGCTCCGGTGAAGGTCACAACTCCTGGTGGTACAAGTCCATGATCCTGGGCCCAAATGACATCACGCACCTGAAGATGAACGAAAATGACAAGTCACTGCTTGCTGTGATACTAAAAATGAGATTGAGTGAAGAGGCGGTCTACAAGGTGTCACCTAGAACATCAACACAGAAGTGCGAGGCCTTCAACCGAGCAACTTTAGCCACCATGCCGAAGTCCCAGAACTACCCCAGGTCATTTGAGGCTCGGCTAGCTCTTCAAACCCTGAGAGCGAACAACTCAGTTTACTCAGCAGTGAGGATGAAGGTGGGCCGCCTCACAAGGACTTGTCTATCTGCAGCTTCAAGAAAGCGCCTTCTTCACATATCAAGGAAGGCAAGCTACCACAAGTCGTACAAGACAACGAGAAGGTATAAGGCAAAGCGAAGAGCTCAAAGGGCCCAGATGGAGTTCGAACACGGGCGGACTCAAGAAACCCACCACCAGGAGGAGCCCGATTATGTAGAGGGACTGCTTGACAGCAATCTGCACTCCTACGCCTCAACTTCTGCAACAAACCAGTAGCAGCAGCCTGCCCTACAGAACAGAGCACAGCAGAAAAAAAAAGAAAAAAAAAAAAAACATAAAGAAAAAAAAAAGAAGCTCTGTCTGGTGCATAGCAGCACCACTGATGAGGTCTGATGCTGACCGAAACAGTGCTATATGAAAGAAAAATATAAACTCATGTATCAATATCTGTTTGGAAAAATCAGGGGTGTGGGGGGGGGGGAGGAAGGAGAGAGAAGAGAGAGAGAGAGACAGGGTACAAAATCAAAATTAAAGATAATTAAAGAAGATATTTATACGTGAGTATCAACACAAAGTAACCAACATAAAAACATAACCCCTACTTCATTTTAAAACAATTAACCTCTAAAATCACTCCCTGCCGAGGTGCACAAGGCACTCAGGCTCACGCCCACCACTCCCGTTTATGTGACCGGAACACACCCCCAGCTCAAAACAATATCAAAATAACATGTGGTCTGACTGCAGACGATGTATATTTCAAACTGGAAGCTACCCGCAGCATGCTGGTTAAAAAGAATATGAAGGAAATCTAAAATTAGCCCAATTTCATATATAAAAATATTAAAATATTAATAATTTAAAAAAAAAACATACCATTTTTTTAAAACATATTATCCAATTTCCATGTATTCAATGTACATGTTGTCCAAATTTGATGTCAATCCATTGAAAAATGGCTCCGTAATTCAATTTCTTCTACTTTCATTTTCTATTCATATAAAACCCAAATTTGAAATATACATGAAAATTATGCCCAAAATAACTTATTTATTATATTTGCAACAAAATAAAACCCTGATCAGATTTCTCAGTCAAGTCTAAGGTCACATTAAACTGTTTTAGAGAGTGGCAAATTGTGCACTGTATTTGGTCATTTTAAATGCATTCTAATCATGCAGGGGTATACTTTCAAAATCAGTCATATTTTAATTAATAACCAATGGATTTTGATGAAATAAAGTGCACTCTGTTTCAAACATCATATTTTATCATTTAAACCCATTATTGGTCACCTGATTGAAGGGAAATACCTAAAAAATTAGAAAAGCAGAGAAAAATGGATTTTTTTAGGGCTAAAATAAGAAAAAAATACTATTTAATTATTTCTCTTTTTTTTTTTTCTAATTTTTTTTTATTTGAAAGTGGGCCAAAATCAATCCCAGACATGTAACTGCATCAGGACATAGACAGGGGTTACCTAGGTAGTTGTACTTAAGCAACATCAAAGGACCTGTGTATAGGTCTAGAGGCACGTCTAGCCGGGGCTGGGGAGGATGTCTCCCCTACCCCTCAAGGAGCCCCCCAGGGGTCAGCTACTGGTTGGGCAGCATTAAATCAGTAGGTGTGGCTACTGTCTGGACCTTGACCTTATACAGGGGGTGGTACTGAGTTAACCCAAACATCACTCTTGCTCTAGCTATCGTTGTGTACAGATCGAAGGAGGTGCCGACATCTTGTTTCGGTCTCGCGTCGAACAAAGTAAGTGTTTTTACTATCGCGTTTATTTAATTATTTCAATTGAAAACTCGCGTAGTGTATTCTCATAGGATTGTATTCTATAGAATAAGGATAGTGAGGTAAGAATTTCAGTTTTACCTAACTAAGCATTGTATCATTTTGCCTTTGTCTTTGTCTTTGTGTGCGGAGGAGAAACGTTCGTTACCGCTACGAACATAGGTAAACACTGCACTCAAAGTCAAATTTTTTTTATCATATTCATTGATTTACAGAGCCTGTAGATCTAGAAAGGTCACTGCATTGGATTAAACGTTACAGTAACGTTTTATCCACCCAGCGCGTTGTTAATATTAATTGATATAACTCCCCGTTGAGTTTAGGATTAATTAATAATAATAGCCTAATTGAATCTTTACGAGTTAATAATATAACGCGAATAGAGAAATAAAATTCTTAGGGTTTCATAGGGATAAAGTATAGCAAACTAAGAAAACACGAGGAAGGTGGACCATTCCTGCCATAAACCAGCACTCGGAAGGACAGGTAACTTTTCGCGTGGATTCTTAGCATCCCTTTGAAAGAACCAAGTACCGGGGGAAAGAGGTGTCCGTGGTGTGGTGGTTAGCTGCATACTACAGAGGGGAGGTCTCCGTGGTGGAGTGGATTGCAGCCTACTACATAGGGAAGGTAACAACACTACTCTTGCTATCCTCTGCCTTCATTGTTCTTTCTTTTTAAAAAACTTTTTTACAAATTAAGTATTTTAAACAACCTTCTACTTAAACTCATAAAGAATTAGAGCTGCAAGGATGTCCATGGTACAGAAAAAAGTACGCAGGAAGCTGGCCGACACCTCATTTGAGGAATCGGACCAGGGTCAAACCCCTGCAAAGAAAACGCCGTAAAAGTAAGGTTCCTATCAAAAGGAAACAAACCCCGGGCAAGGTCAAAAGAGCCCAAATAATAGATGCAACAAAGGGTACGGAGGAGTTCAGACCCCCCTCCACAGCAAAGAGTCTTTATTATCCTGAAGTCAGGATAGTAGACATACCCCTTGACAACGAGGAAACTCTCACAGAACAAGAGTTTCCCCCAATCCCGGACTTGATATCACCTATCAAGACTCCTACAAAGCTAGCAGACAATGTCCAAGAAGGTTGGACAACAGTTGGGGGTAGCAAACCCAAAACCCCAGATAACAAACCTGCCCACAAAAACTCCCCCCTCCCATCGAGTGGCTGATAGTTACAATAACAGCCATAGCCACAGTCATTCCACACAACATGGTAAAAAAGGTGGTGAATGGCTTTTCCCAATATATGGGGACGAACCAGTGTAAACACATCCCCACTGTACAAGGCTCCAAACAGCTCAAATTCAAGATATACAAAAGCAAACTTAACCATGCCAAAATGTTTACCTTTGACCGGCTCCTGTTCAAAGTAGAACCAAACACAGAAACCAAAGAAACCAAAAAAACAACTATCAGTAAGGCAAGAATTGTTACTAAAGGAAATGCTGAGAATATCCTCAAGGAAATTCAAGGCATGAACACTGTTAAATCCGCATTTATAGAAAAAGAGAAAAAGGAGGGCAAATATCAAGAAACAAATAAGATTAGAATTACTTTCAACTTAGCAAAACCTCCTTCAAAAATCGAAATGCATTCAGAAAACTTTGATACAGAGCCGGTCCTCCTTAGTATTCTCAGATGCAACAACTGCCAAGGCTTTGGTCACCCTACCAAGTACTGTCAAGCTGACCTCAAATGCCCGCACTGTGCTGGCCCTCATAGCCATGCTGCTTGTGGCAATAAGCAAGATAAGAAGTGTGCCAACTGTGGTGGAGCACATAGTGCTGCCTACAGGGGGTGCTCGGCTTATCGGGCATACAGCGGAAGGGTGGCCAAAAGAAACCAGGAACTACAAGGATGCCTGGCCAAACCTACCACCACTGAGAACAAAGGTAAGACAAGAGGATTGACTGACCAGTCAGTCAAAAATCTTGTTACAAAACTGGCTAACAAAAAATTAACAGAAAAACAAGTTGAAGACATTATCAGGGAGACAGTGGAGGTGGAAGCCCTAACCCAGAGCCCACCAACAATGAAAAACAAAATCAGAACATCCCCAATCACAAGCCTAATCAAAACAATGGGCGACCAAACCGCCCATCAAGATACCCAAACCGAAACGGCTATTGGAACAATTTCCAAGGCCGCAGAGGCCCTACAGGATACCAGGGAAGAAGGGATAGACTGGGCCCCTGCCCACCCTTCCCCTATTATTATTAAGTCACGAAGTCTTATACCCCCATTAATTAGGCATTCCAACTAACACTTAACAATGGATACCAAAAACATAGATAACAACTCTGACTTTGGTGTCCTGTCCTGGAATGCCGGCGGAATTAATAGGGAGGATTCTGATAAAATAGGGGAACTGCAAAACTATATTCTAGGTGCGCAGATAAAGCCCAAGGCCGTGTGTATTCAGGAGACACATTGGAATGATGATACCAGACCAATGAAGCTTCCGGGGTACAAGCTGGCTACGCAAGATGTGCGAAAAGGTCATAGGGGTGGTGGAGTAGCAATTTATATACAAAACCACCTCAAAAGCACAGTAATGAAAAGACCGAGCACGGACCGGGCCCAATGCGTCATCGTGAATATAAGAGAACAAAACAGTAGCACAAGAATAATTAATTATTACAGCCCAGATAACAAAAGTAATACTAATAGTAATTTGATGAAAATTTTCAAATACAAAACCAATAATACCATTATGGTGGGGGACTTTAATCTAAAACATCCACTTTGGAACCCGCCGGGGGACCTTAGACAGGATACCGAGTCAGTAAATCTCATTAATCAATTAGACATTAACACAATGCAAGTGCTGAACAAAGGTCAAATAACCAGAACAGGTCACGCTCAACACAAAAACTCTACCCTTGACTTAGGTATAGTGTCAGCACAAATAGGTACTAAGTCACACTTGACAGTACTAAGCAACTCCTTGGGGAGTGACCACATCCCCATACATATAAATGTAACAAGGCCTACCCGCAACTTAACCAACAATAATGACCGACCCAGGTGGCTCCTGCACAAGGCAGACTGGGACTCATATTATAGGAACTCATACACTGAATTTACGTATGAGGACCCAATAAACATAGAAGATAAGAATAACCAATTTATAGAACACATTAACAAATTAGCATCCCTAACAATTCCTATTAATCAACCCAAAAAAAGTAGAAATAAAAAAGTGCCATGGTGGAATGCTCAATGCAACGAGGCTGTCAGAAAGAGAGAAAATGCTAGGAAAAAATATAATCATAAGAAAACTCCTGAAAACTACATTATCTATTCTAAATTAAGAAAAGCAGCAAAAACAGTTATTCAGGAAAGTAAGAAAGACAGTTGGAAATCTTTTATAACCAGCATCTCTCATGGAACTACAGGAAAAGAAGTCTGGGATAAGGTTAGCAGGATAAAAGGTCACGAAGTTAGGAAAATACCAGACTTACAAATCAAAGACGAAATAATAAGCTCTGATAAAGATAAAGCCAATATTTTTAATAAACACTTTCAATCTGTCAGCTCAAATGCGGGGCTGCCCACTAAATTCATAGAGAACAAAGGAAGGGTTGAGAGGGAGATTGACAAAATCTTGGCCGAAGATAAAACGATGGTCAATGATCAATCTTACAACCGACCCTTCACAATGTTTGACATGAACATGGCACTCAACCAATGTAAGAACTCTGCCCCTGGGGAAGACGGAATATCATATCTTATGATTAAAAAATTAGGCAAACTAGCAAAGTCAAAACTGCTAGATATTTTCAATCAATCATGGGAAACGGGAGTGATCCCCAGTAGCTGGAAAGTGGCCAATATAGTTCCCATACCTAAGCCCGGCAAGGACCCTCACGATCCAGCATCATATAGACCCATATCCCTAACATCTACCCTAACTAAGATAATGCAGAGAATGATTAAGCCAAGGCTTGTCAACTTCTGTGAAAGCAATAATCTCATATCACCAGAACAATCAGGATGCAGACCCGATCACTCTTGTGAAGACCACTTAGTTAGATTAGAAGCAGCATGTAGAAGAGCTCAATATAGGAGGAAGGTGCTGTTAGCAGTCTTCCTAGATCTGAGCAATGCATTTGATAAACATTGGAATAAAGGCTGTCTGTTAAACCTGCATTCCATTGGAGTCAAGGGAAATATGTTAAGATGGGTAGGAAGTTTCCTCGAGGGCAGAAAAATTAAAGTTAAAGTAAAAAATGATCTATCAGAGGAATTAGAAACAGAGAACGGATGCCCACAGGGATCTGTCCTCTCTCCAATAATATTCTCCCTGATAATGAATACTTTAAAGAAATATATTGATAGGGTAAATAATAAACATAAAAAAGAAAAAGTAGAACTGTCCCAGTTCGTGGATGATGGCGCTGTATGGCATGAAGCAAGAACTCCCGAGCTAGCACAGAGACACATGCAAAAAGTACTAAATTCAATTGAAGAATGGTCACAGAACTGGGGTTTCACAATCAACCCAGTAAAAACACAAGTATTACTTGTCTCAAAAAACCCAAGTTTAATTCAAATGCAAAATGTTCCCAAGTTAAAACTTCACGGGAAAATTCTAGAATATCTAGCATCAGCAAAATTTCTAGGAATCCATTTTGACCAAGGCTTAACATGGCACAAACATATAACAGAATTAATAGCTAGATGTGAAAAAGATCTAAATCTAATGAGGTGTGTCTCTGGGCAAAGCTGGGGAGCTGATAAGATCACTCTGATCATGTTATATAAAACGTTGATTCTAAGTAAACTCAACTATGGCAGTATAGTCTATGCATCAGCCTGCAAAACCCATTTACAGAAATTACAACTCATCCAAAACAGGGCACTCAAAATAGCCCTAGGAGCCCACAGAACAACAGAAACTATGTCATTACATGTTGAGGCAGCAGTTAAACCTCTACATTTAATGCGAGAAATGAACCAGTTAAAATACTGGACCAGGTCAACCAGATTAGGAGATAGACTGCCAGTTAATAAAGACATTCATAACACAAACTTTATTAAAAGTAGAATTAACAAAAAAGGCTTCAAAAAAACTAAACCTCCTTATGCTGAAACCATACGGGGCACAGTCGACGAATACGGACTAACCAACGTTCCTGTGACTAAACCTAGTTATAGGGACATAAATATAAACACAAACATTGAGCCAGACCTCAGCTTGGCCACAAAAATCTGTAAAGCCCAAGGAATTTCGGAAAATGATAAAAAATTCATACAGAAATATATTAGAGAAAATTATTCAGACTCTATAGAGATCTATACAGATGGCAGCAAGGATGGACATGAGAAAGTAGCAGGGGCAGGAATAGCAATAAGACACAAACATTTATTAATCAAAAATATCAATTTCAAAATTGACCATAGAGTGTCTATTTACACCTGCGAACTTGTGGCCATCCTTAACGCTTACAAATGGATCAAGCAAAACAAACCGAAAAAAGCTACAATACTTACAGATAGCCTAAGTTCATTAACATCAATACAAAAAGGCTACTCTAAAGATAGACAAGAAATAATTAATGAAATTTATTTAATACATCAAGAACTAAAATCCAAGGGCTTAGCAGAGGTTAAACTGGTCTGGATTCCTAGCCATGTGGGGATACAGGGAAATGATCAAGCAGACGAAAATGCAAAACAAGGCTCCAAAAATGGTTACCCGCTTAATATAGAACTTAATAAAAATGAGATATATTCACTCATTAAACAGAAAGGGCAAGAAAAATTCCAAAAACTCTGGGAAGAAAGTCACGACTCTATGAAAATGTTCGTTCCTAAGATTAAAAATAAGTGCTATAACTACAGTAGTGTTAGGAGAGAAGATGTAGCACTAAACAGGTTAAAACTAGGAATGTCTGGGATAAGAACACAAAATTTCTCAGAGGAAACCAAATGTCGTTTCTGCCCTGAAACAGAAACAGTGGGTCATATTTTCTTTGACACCACTAAGAAATGTCACCAACTCACAGAATTCAGAGAAGGCTTAAAAAATAGACTGTACAAAGAGGGAATAACAAGTCTGACTATCAAATCCCTAGTGTACCCGGATGGCAAAGATTCAGAAATCATTATTAGAAATGTATTGACGTTTCTGAGGGAAACGGGATACATTAATAAAATCTAAATAAAGTAAACTAGAAATAAAACAATGAGGTAGTGGTGAAGGGGGAAGTAACAGGACTAAAAATAGGGCAGTCTCCATTGTGCTGTTTGGAGGGGACAATTCAGAGACCTTAAGTCTCGTTGGGCGTACTTATACCCATCCCCTCTGGACATCACAGTGGGGACCTAAAATAGCAAAACAGCAAAATAAGGGATAACCAAATCACCCCATAACCTAAATCTATATATAATTTGAATAACCAATAACCAAACAAGATAGGGAAAGAGATAAAAACATACTTTCAAAATAGGGCAGTCCCCATTGTGCTGTTTGGAGGGGACAATTCAGAGACCTTAAGTCTCGTTGGGCGTACATATACCCATCCCCTCTGGGCATCACAGTGGGGACCTAAAATAGCAAAATAGCAAAACAATGTATAAATCAAAGTATCTCTAATTAGTAGAGAGTAAAAATAAGCACAAAAAAATTAGTACTACCACAAGGTGAGGATGGGAAGGGTGGGATATTCATAATAAGTAGGTGACAAGTGACACCAGGTCAAAGAATAGTCACAAGTCACAAAAAGGGTGGGAATTAAAAGAAATGCGCGACAAATTAAAAGACAATTTTAATAAAGAAAGCATATTAAAGGAAATTACGGAGTGATGTAGAGGGCAAAACAGAACAGTCTGTATGCCCAAAACACCAATCCGTAAACATGAGCAAGAAACGCGCGGAAAATTTAAGATATTACCACGGACACGAAGTAACATAAAGTCGGCAATTTTCAATAATTTAAAGAATATTTGTAAAACTCTTATAAGTAATAATATGCCGACAAAACTCTAAATTAGAGTTTAAATTTAGACACTTTGGCTGAACCATTTATAAGGAACTCTTCCTTACTAGCATATTTGCTATCAAAATTCAAAAAAGGGAAATTCCCCTTTTCTTTTTCTTCAATGTCGTTCTTTTTCTTTTCTCTCCTCAGAGACCGGAAACAGAGGTAGAAGGGTGTACATCGACCTGATTAAGGCCAATTCTTTTCTAACTATTACAATTGTCTATCCTCTGACTATAATATAAACCTACCAAAAAAGCAGCACTCTCTTGCTGCTGGAGGTTACTCTGGTCCGACAAAGAAACAAAAAGTCTACCCCTATGAGCCCTTTTGGACCACAGTCCAAAAGGGACAAAATATAAATGTACACCCGGATATCTCTAAAAGCAATTTATTTGGCAAATTATTTTCAAGGACTTAATCCTTGCTAGCTTAAATCAAAGCTATCAAAATTCTAAATTAGAACTTATTTCCAAGACCTTTCTCAGTTATTTGGCACCTTCTTGGCAGCTAGGGATTATTTTATTAAGTAAAACATACTTTTTCAAAAATTAACATTCGAAATTCAAAATTAAAAGACTTCGCATAATGCCGAGCCGCCTATGGCTTAAGGCTGTGAGTCTTTAAACACTTAAGTAAAAAAAAAAATAGAGTTTACAGCGACCATGAAGGCACAGGCAGCTCTGTCACGTGACGTCAAGGTCAGATGCAATGCTGTTATAGAAGAGATGGCAAGATTGGGAGGCAGAGATATTACGAAATTTATATCGTGCTTACCTGACATCCAGCGGGCCACCATTGAATGCTATGCCGGGAACTGCAGCTTCTGTCATCAATCAGCCCTGGTCTGCTCCGGTGAAGGTCACAACTCCTGGTGGTACAAGTCCATGATCCTGGGCCCAAATGACATCACGCACCTGAAGATGAACGAAAATGACAAGTCACTGCTTGCTGTGATACTAAAAATGAGATTGAGTGAAGAGGCGGTCTACAAGGTGTCACCTAGAACATCAACACAGAAGTGCGAGGCCTTCAACCGAGCAACTTTAGCCACCATGCCGAAGTCCCAGAACTACCCCAGGTCATTTGAGGCTCGGCTAGCTCTTCAAACCCTGAGAGCGAACAACTCAGTTTACTCAGCAGTGAGGATGAAGGTGGGCCGCCTCACAAGGACTTGTCTATCTGCAGCTTCAAGAAAGCGCCTTCTTCACATATCAAGGAAGGCAAGCTACCACAAGTCGTACAAGACAACGAGAAGGTATAAGGCAAAGCGAAGAGCTCAAAGGGCCCAGATGGAGTTCGAACACGGGCGGACTCAAGAAACCCACCACCAGGAGGAGCCCGATTATGTAGAGGGACTGCTTGACAGCAATCTGCACTCCTACGCCTCAACTTCTGCAACAAACCAGTAGCAGCAGCCTGCCCTACAGAACAGAGCACAGCAGAAAAAAAAAAGAAAAAAAAAAAAGCTCTGTCTGGTGCATAGCAGCACCACTGATGAGGTCTGATGCTGACCGAAACAGTGCTATATGAAAGAAAAATATAAACTCATGTATCAATATCTGTTTGGAAAAATCAGGGGTGTGGGGGGGGGAAGGAGAGAGAGAGAGAGAGAGAGAGAGAGACAGGGTACAAAATCAAAATTAAAGATAATTAAAGAAGATATTTATACGTGAGTATCAACACAAAGTAACCAACATAAAAACATAACCCCTACTTCATTTTAAAACAATTAACCTCTAAAATCACTCCCTGCCGAGGTGCACAAGGCACTCAGGCTCACGCCCACCACTCCCGTTTATGTGACCGGAACACACCCCCAGCTCAAAACAATATCAAAATAACATGTGGTCTGACTGCAGACGATGTATATTTCAAACTGGAAGCTACCCGCAGCATGCTGGTTAAAAAGAATATGAAGGAAATCTAAAATTAGCCCAATTTCATATATAAAAATATTAAAATATTAATAATTTAAAAAAACCATTTTTTTAAAACATATTATCCAATTTCCATGTATTCAATGTACATGTTGTCCAAATTTGATGTCAATCCATTGAAAAATGGCTCCGTAATTCAATTTCTTCTACTTTCATTTTCTATTCATATAAAACCCAAATTTGAAATATACATGAAAATTATGCCCAAAATAACTTATTTATTATATTTGCAACAAAATAAAACCCTGATCAGATTTCTCAGTCAAGTCTAAGGTCACATTAAACTGTTTTAGAGAGTGGCAGATTGTGCACTGTATTTGGTCATTTTAAATGCATTCTAATCATGCAGGGGTATACTTTCAAAATCAGTCATATTTTAATTAATAACCAATGGATTTTGATGAAATAAAGTGCACTCTGTTTCAAACATCATATTTTATCATTTAAACCCCATTATTGGTCACCTGATTGAAGGGAAATACCCAAAAAATTAGAAAAGCAGAGAAAAATGGATTTTTTTAGGGCTAAAATAAGAAAAAAATACTATTTAATTATTTCTCTTTTTTTTTTTTCTAATTTTTTTTTATTTGAAAGTGGGCCAAAATCAATCCCAGACATGTAACTGCATCAGGACATAGACAGGGGTTACCTAGGTAGTTGTACTTAAGCAACATCAAAGGACCTGTGTATAGGTCTAGAGGCACGTCTAGCCGGGGCTGGGGAGGATGTCTCCCCTACCCCTCAAGGAGCCCCCCAGGGGTCAGCTACTGGTTGGGCAGCATTAAATCAGTAGGTGTGGCTACTGTCTGGACCTTGACCTTATACAGGGGGTGGTACTGAGTTAACCCAAATCATATCTGAATGCACCAGAGAAGACTGACTGCCAATTTCTACAACTATGGTCCTAGGCGAGAGGAAACGCAAAGCTGCTGGGATTTTCTTCCAGAAGAACAACCAACTGAGCCCATTTAAGACGAAATTACCTTCTGAGGCAGGATCTGAAGGAGACGCCTACAGCACAGCATCTACAGGCCACCACCCAGACGATGAAGAAGACCACCATCCATACAGGCTACGACGTAATCTGCAAATGGAAGATAACTTCATTTCAGGAAACCGCGTCATACACCTTCCACGGCTCCTCTCCATGATGAATGCAGTTTACAGCGACCATGAAGGCACAGGCAGCTCTGTCACGTGACGTCAAGGCCAGATGCAATGCTGTTATAGAAGAGATGGCAAGATTGGGAGGCAGAGATATTACGAAATTTATATCGTGCTTACCTGACATCCAGCGGGCCACCATTGAATGCTATGCTGGGAACTGCAGCTTCTGTCATCAATCAGCCCTGGTCTGCTCCGGTGAAGGTCACAACTCCTGGTGGTACAAGTCCATGATCCTGGGCCCAAATGACATCACGCACCTGAAGATGAACGAAAATGACAAGTCACTGCTTGCTGTGATACTAAAAATGAGATTGAGTGAAGAGGCGGTCTACAAGGTGTCACCTAGAACATCAACACAGAAGTGCGAGGCCTTCAACCGAGCAACTTTAGCCACCATGCCGAAGTCCCAGAACTACCCCAGGTCATTTGAGGCTCGGCTAGCTCTTCAAACCCTGAGAGCGAACAACTCAGTTTACTCAGCAGTGAGGATGAAGGTGGGCCGCCTCACAAGGACTTGTCTATCTGCAGCTTCAAGAAAGCGCCTTCTTCACATATCAAGGAAGGCAAGCTACCACAAGTCGTACAAGACAACGAGAAGGTATAAGGCAAAGCGAAGAGCTCAAAGGGCCCAGATGGAGTTCGAACACGGGCAGACTCAAGAAACCCACCACCAGGAGGAGCCCGATTATGTAGAGGGACTGCTTGACAGCAATCTGCACTCCTACGCCTCAACTTCTGCAACAAACCATAGCAAAAAAAAAAAAAAAAAAAAAAAACATAAAGAAAAAAAAAAAGCTCTGTCTGGTGCATAGCAGCACCACTGATGAGGTCTGATGCTGACCGAAACAGTGCTATATGAAAGAAAAATATAAACTCATGTATCAATATCTGTTTGGAAAAATCAGGGGTGTGGGGGGGGGGGGAAGGAGAGAGAGAGAGAGAGAGAGAGAGAGACAGGGTACAAAATCAAAATTAAAGATAATTAAAGAAGATATTTATACGTGAGTATCAACACAAAGTAACCAACATAAAAACATAACCCCTACTTCATTTTAAAACAATTAACCTCTAAAATCACTCCCTGCCGAGGTGCACAAGGCACTCAGGCTCACGCCCACCACTCCCGTTTATGTGACCGGAACACACCCCCAGCTCAAACAATATCAAAATAACATGTGGTCTGACTGCAGACGATGTATATTTCAAACTGGAAGCTACCCGCAGCATGCTGGTTAAAAAGAATATGAAGGAAATCTAAAATTAGCCCAATTTCATATATAAAAATATTAAAATATTAATAATTTAAAAAAAATAAAAAATTTGATGTCAATCCATTGAAAAATGGCTCCGTAATTCAATTTCTTCTACTTTCATTTTCTATTCATATAAAACCCAAATTTGAAATATACATGAAAATTATGCCCAAAATAACTTATTTATTATATTTGCAACAAAATAAAACCCTGATCAGATTTCTCAGTCAAGTCTAAGGTCACATTAAACTGTTTTAGAGAGTGGCAATTGTGCACTGTATTTGGTCATTTTAAATGCATTCTAATCATGCAGGGGTATACTTTCAAAATCAGTCATATTTTAATTAATAACCAATGGATTTTGATGAAATAAAGTGCACTCTGTTTCAAACATCATATTTTATCATTTAAACCCCATTATTGGTCACCTGATTGAAGGGAAATACCCAAAAAATTAGAAAAGCAGAGAAAAATGGATTTTTTTAGG
>CM037780.1:42900985-42950985 GCA_021229015.1 Solen grandis | reverse complement strand
ACACATTGTTGTAAAAATATTTTGCCTTAGCATTTATAATATAAAGTATACAACAACAAGCCCAACAGACCATTCCACCTGGTGTTCACCAATACTCGGTATAATTCGCATATCTAAACTTACCAGTCAGTGACCGGTTCAAAATCGCAAGTGTACGTTTGTATTCCACTGGTCGCCCGCCAAGACACGTGGGTTTTCTCCGGTTCTTGGGTTTCCTCCCACAGTAATGACCACATACGCCGCCACCATCGAGAATATTATATTAATTGTGAGAATTTGTTTTCTTTAAAAGAATATTCCACTGAACTTCTTCAACCAGCATGTAGATAATGTGTTCGGGAAGAGCTCGTTGATTTACGCAGGTTTACGTCTCATTTCGGTACAAAATAAACATCATACGGCGTATCATAACTTTGCAAGTTAGTATCAGTCAATAATGCACGGGTTAACTTAAACAAATCATTTAAAGTTTGATAATTATATCAATGATTATTATAACAATGCCGAAACTACACTATTAGTCTTAATATAAATACTACTACTACTAGTAGCAGTAGTATACAATCTATTGTTACAGTATATTTAAGGACTTTGAAAACGCACACCTATTTTATATTTTTAAACGAAAACGAAATACGAAGGGTTTCATTAAAAATATATGATATATTTCATTTATAAAAAATAGCCTTAACAATTTAAAATATTTAAAAAATGTTGAAATATGTATGTATATAATCATACAGTAAGTGCTTTCGTTGTTAAAACACAATTATCCAAAGCGTGCGTTTTGAAAGTCCTTGAGTATATCATTACTTCTACTGCGATTACTACTAATTTTAACCATGATGTCAGAGCTGCATTGTAAATCTTGACTAAGCATACATACATGAATATCAATCATATACAGGGTTCACGGTTTCAATATGTAAACTTTGATTCATTTCGCGTATTAACTGGAGAATGAAATTCTATGAACACTTGTCGTCTGAAGCATTACTTTATGCATAAGTCACGTATGGTCGAACTCCATGATACAGGTGTACTTACAAAATATTGCGATATTTCTGTCGTCACGTCACCTGCCAATTGCTTATTTGTACATGTTCTAGTAGTTTCTGTCAATCAACTTTAAGATAAAACTTTTTCCGAGATAGAGAAGTGTCTGTTTTTGTTTGTTTTTTAGTTTTTTTTAATAATAATAAATAATGAAAACTATCATTTCATGTTCTAGATGCATTCGTTAAGTAAACCGCACAATGGGGGACCTTTATATACAAGGTACTACCAATAACTTCATAATTGTACTATATAAACTTAACTCATTTCGACTTTGGCTTCAAGATACCTACTTAAAATATAAAAAAAAAACAGTTCCAAAACTCTTTCTTTTTCTTAAATCTCGTTCTTGTTAAATGCATCACAAAACTAATTATATTGTCATTCCTGCCATATATGTTATCCACCTGGTTTAGAATTGATTTGAAACGCATCCATGAGCTTGTATAAGAATTGCTTTTTGATTATTTATTGTGACACAATATGCTAGGACATACCGGTACCATATTTAATTTTTTAATGGAATTAATAGAAGACCGTGTAGTTTAGAGTATCAACAATGGACATGACGTCGCTAAAATGAAACTGTTTCTCAAGAAATCAAGCGTATATAGTAAGCTCCAAAGCTGATATCCTCGATGTCAGAATAATTCGATATAGTTTGGTATAATGCCATTTGTTAACGACATGATGAAGCAATGAACTTTTTATTTTTGATATAGACATATCCCAAAATGAAAAATAATTTGCGTTTTTTTGTCTAAAAAAACAAGCTCATAGCTTGTTTCCAGGATCCAATATTACGCATTCACCAATATTTAGATATGTACTGTATTTGAATGTAAAATGTAGTTTTTTTTTTACTGAATTTTAATACTTTTTTTTGTATCTTAAGCATTCATCATTCAAAACAGAAATTCAAAAGGCATATTTTGAAAGCAGCATACTTTTAAGTATGTTTATGAAAATCTCTATGAATGCAGTAAGAAATAAATGGCGGCAAATCAAGCCAGCTAATTATCCTGATTTGACATATTCTTTAGACCTGGGTCTTTTGAGAGGAATTTTTCAAGGCAATTTTTACAAATCTAGCCTAGACTTGTGTCTTGAGTTCTATAAAAAAAGAAAATCAATGTTTCTATATTAACCAAAAATACGTATATGGGTAAAAATTTTGTACCGCATCCGCATAACCTATCGGTTGTACATAAAATATCTGTAATATACACACACATATACATCTAATGTTTTAGTATTTTTTTTCTGACAAAAAAGGTACAGAACAATTTATTATGACTTTATTTACAAATTCTGACTCGCATTAGTAACTGAAACTCCTGGTTTGCATTCCATCAACCATACGTAACAATATGTAATGATAAGGCATACTTTATTAACTTAGAGGGGTGAATTTCATTTCATTTTTTAACACATATTGTTATTTATTAAAATACTGATTATTTATTTAACCTGTGGATTATATTGCATTTAATATTATATTCGTAACATTGTTATATTCAGTTATCTGGAAAACACACGAGCCATTATAGCGGATAGATATCACGGATTGACGTGATGTCTGGTAAGGGGGCATTTCTTTTGTATATATGGTGCATGTAAAACTGCTTCAATTTGTATTCAGGTTACATGCAATTCTTTACAACATTGCCAAGATACTGAGAGAGTGGTCTTAGAAATAGACGCCATACCATTGCAGTGTCGTAGAAATCTGTATGGCTTAATCAAACTTGATTTCCAGTTGAATACTGTTTGTCAGCACATGCAATATATACCAAGAGGATCATAATATTATCCAGTTTACTGAATTTCGAAGACAAGATGGAATAGAGGGAGACCGTCCTGTCTTCTTATTATTTCATGACGACACTACGTCTGTTCTGTCAGATACAGTATACACTGTTATTCGATTAAAGTAAAATTTAATGGAAAATGAAATTAAAGCCCTTGGCGGAATGCATGTGCACAGAGACCTAAATGTGAGCACGGAATAGCGCCCAGGCAAATCATAGAGCATTGAAATAATGCATTACTTATTTGATCTAAGTATAAATTTTCTGATATATTTACAATATGCAAGTTCGGTCGAAATAGTTTGGGAATAAATTTAATGATTGATATGAGAATGTTTGATATTTTGCTATTCATTGATTACCAAAATGGTTAATCAGTTTCAATATGTAGGTCAATAAGCTCTTTTTGCTTTATATCCAGGGGATACATAAGATGGTTCTTCAACTATTTATTTTATATCATATACAGTTGACTTGGTAGCAGTGATGTTTAATTAGTCTTCATTAGTACAGGTACTGACTTGCACAGTTTTAGTTGATCTTGTAGAGGGAGGGATACACCACGTTTATTTGATCTGGCACCGGAAATGTACAAACCCCACCACTAATTAGAGATCCGAGAAGAGAGAACGTTCCGTGATTAATTCTCTCGCGGGTCATTGCCAAGGTGATGAGTTCACCAATATTGGTTCAGTTATTAACTGAATATTGTAAACACTGGCGCAAATCTGGCCTCCTGTAGTATATATGAACAGTTCAAAGCGGTTCTTTAGACACCAAAGCCATACAAGGTCACATGATATATGACAGACGTTTCAAAAATGCTGGAAAACGCTACATTATTTTAAATTCAATTTCTTTCTAGATATTGCCTAATAGATAATGTTACTGCCGATAGTTGTAGTGATGGTGATGATGATTATGACGACGATGGTGACAGTGTTATCTATTATTACCATTAATTTCGAGATTCTTTTAAGTTCTTTTATTTCCAGTAAATTCAAAACGTATCCATCTCTCTATAGTTTTCCTATTCTATTTTCATCGGCCGTCACCGATGGCCGAGTGATTAGAGCGTGTTTTTGAACCCCGGCCGCGACATACTTTAGTCGTTAAAGCTCATTTGCTTGGCGCTCAGCATATAATTTTAGGACTAGCATATAGTTCTAGGACTGGTTGGCCGGTGTCAGGATAATGTCACTGTGGTGGTATCATGCCACATGTCTACGGTGTGTCTACGGCGTGGTATTGCAACGGGCAACACTATATCTGTCTCAAGTAGACACAAATGACCGAAATACTGTCGGTGGGACGTTAAACACAACAACAACAACACCAAAAATATTTTCTAGGATATTATATGAGATTGGAGCACTATTCTAGTACGATTATAACGTCTATCCAGCACGTCATCATAATTATATCTATATGGAAAAAAAGAAAAGCAACACAATTTTTGGCGAATGTGGCGTGCATGTCGACAAAGAGTTTGCGTATGTTTCGTTGTTTTTTTTTTGTTGTTTTTTTTTTTTTCGTTTTTTTTTTTTGTTTTTTGTTTTTTGGCATTCTATTTTAACATCAATATACGGACATTTCATATTAGGCCTTATATTACCTTGCTCTTATCATTGTACCATTACAATCCTTAATCATTGCATTCTATAATATAACGAGCCCCATAAACACGCCTGAAACTTTCTCGAAAAACAATAAACGAATAATTGGAATGTGTATTAAATCAACACATGCATTGGAATAATAAAACACAAAAAATATTTATTGAATATCATCACTAGGTGTAGAATTTACACCCCAATACATTACTTGTTCTCTTCATTTGAAACATACTTATTTCACGTCGATTTGGAAACGAGTTCGTTTAATTTCACTTATTCTTCGCAACGGATATTTTTTGGACTAGTACTTTGCGCCAGGAGAGGTTATGGAAAATTTTGCACCCAATCGGGTCGAAACCAGAACTTTCCGATCCACAGTCGGATGCGTCAGCACTCTGACCCCTTAAAGATTCAGGCGCTGAGTCAGATATCAATTGCTGTAGTTACACAATAATAAAGGATGTAGCTGTGACATAACCGATCACTCGCGTGTCTATCGGATAGCCAATGTGACTTTACACAGTAATTTGATATCGTGATCTGATCATCTCTATGTGTCTTTTATTGCACTGCTAGTGATATAAAGGATAAGCGAGCGTTAGCATGATGTAAGTAAATGATCTCTTGGTCAATGATTAAAATTCACCCCACTGGAAAAATATGAATCATTTATGATCATTTATGAAGCAGCTAAACGCGTTAGCATGATATAAGAAATATTTTAAAAAAAAAAAAAAAAAAAAAAAAAAAAAAAAAAAAGCAACAATTCGATCAATGAACAAAGTATTGCATCCAATTTGATATTAAATTTCATTTTGGTTCACAACACACAGTCTAGCCTGTAATTGCTTCAAAGGAAAATATTATTGTTCATTCAGAAATATAAACGTAGCCAAAATGAAACAAGACAACCTTTTTTTGTTTTTAAACTGTATAAATATTTATTCAAGATGTTGTTTTGGTCCAATAGGGAAACTATAATTAAATGTGCATATAATCAGATTTGAACCTGCGGATAGCGGCAGGAAATTTGGTGCTCTTATTTCCGTTTGTTTTGTAAATTGATTTTACCAAAGAAATAAGTACAGTTAAATCCGCTGTTGCAGCAATTTGGACTAATCAGGTTTATACAGCCAGTTCTGTATTTTCTGAAAGAATTGACCTTTTATTAAGAACCAGCCAGCTGTGATAGATAAGAACCAGGACTAAGCATCTTCTGAATGTCTGGTTAAAAGTGGTTCCTATTATCAATGACAATTAACTCTGTAGTCCAATTATGAATACGATATTTCTGAAATAGAAAATGAGCAATCGTGTTATCATCGTTATGCATAAAACACGTATCATTTACGTGTCCATACTTTTGCCAGGTTTTATAAACCTTAAAGAGGGAGCATTTCCCTTGCCATATCTTTTTATCATGAAACGCTTTTATACTGGTTGCCCCTGGTAAGTGTTTGTCTACAATAATTGGTTCTTGTGTCTTGTATATTTATCGATAGATGGAAAAACACTGACTATAATATCTTGTCACTTTGTCCTGAATAACTGATTGGGAAGTTATCAGCTGACGTTTTGAATGGAATGAAGGGCCACAGGTTTTCCCTAATGATTAATATGTTGATAATGACGTCATTATGATTTCTCAATTGATTACCATTAAACTCACGTAACACTAATGAGCGCCTGTCTGCGCTGTAAAAGGCAGAGAACTTGAGACGTTCCTTAGGTAGAACAAAACTGGTGATCAATTTTTAGAGACCGCTCCTGGCTGTTAGGTTTTACTTCTTACATTCTCCTCATTATAATTATAATGATGAGGTAAATGTAGGAAGTGTAGACCTTGTGCAGATCCAATTTTCTTTTAGAAAGTACTGAACATTTTCTCAGATAAATATATTTATCACGCTATATGGAACTAATAAAGAAATAAGGTGTATAAATTCGGAAAACAGTTAAATGCTTTGTATTTATTTTCTTTTTAAGATATATTAAGAACAATTTAGTACCATGTATTTCCCTTTCCAATGTTTCTCAATGTTTTATACGTCGTTACAGATTCTAAAATACAAAGTTTACTTAATTTAATCCTTCTCTTTTATGAAAGTCAAACTGTAGAAACTAACGACTTAACGTGCTGAAATGTTCATGAATGTTTCATAAAAGGATTAGTTATAATGGTTACTTTCATTTAAAGATTTGCACCGTATATTTATAAGAAAGAATTGTGTAATAAATATTAATTGTATTAAAAAAAAAAAACGCATCAAAACTCACATGCAATATGTCTTTATATATATGGCCCCTACGGTGATACAACTATTTCTCTCAAATAGAACCAACTAAAGTGGAACCAGGAGAAATCGCTAGATATGAGTGCCGCTTATCTTATCTCTCTCTCTCTCTTTCGCGCGCGCGCGACGCTCTCTCTCTCTCTCTCTCTCTTCCTCTCTCTCTGTGACGCTTTGTCATATCAATTAAATGTCAAGGTCAAACCTGAATGATATAAGGTCTGCGTAGCGAAGTCTGAAATCGTGAGCGATGAGTTGCAGCAAGCATTCCTCTTATTCATGACACTAATTTCCGATATTTTTTTTATTAATTCGTGATACAGTCGGTAAGAACAAAACTGAAATATATCCAGTTCAATTTAAAAGATAATACATCATGCGTTATTCTAATCATGTATTTTTGCTATAATTTATCTTTCAAATAAGTATTTTTACAAGAATAAAGCACGTTTGAAATGAACAAAACGTATTATGTGTACTTGTGATAAATATATTTGTTATTTCTAAACAGATGCAGGCAAAATGCTTAGAAATCGGGTAAAATGAAAATAGAATATTAGTAATTGATACATGACGCAGAACATGTTTTCAGTTTCAGATTGGATTATAATGCCTTTCGCTGTATTGGACAGAAGATCATGACGATGTGGAGCACATCACATATTTTACTCTATCTTACCATCATCGGATTAAGGGATATGTTCTTGTGTGTGTTGTGTGCGATGCCGACGGATGAGCAACGGTTGCTGGATCAATTACTGACTGGTTATAACCCGGCCTCCAGGCCTGTTTACAATGCCTCTGACACAGTCACTGTCAAGTTCGGGATCACACTAACACAGGTCTCTGACATGGTGAGTATCCGATATTTGACTTACTATATAAGTTACCATTGTAGTATTCACTTAAAAGTTGTATTTGAACAAAGGGCGATAAATGACAAAGAGCAATGTGATTTCACAAATGCTGTAATTGATCTTTCTTTATATTGTATGTGGTTACGCTATCAGTATTGCTTGATATAACGCTCATTTTCTGAGTTTTTCTGGTGGTAAATATCAATATACAACTGTCATTAAACAAAGTTATCATGCTACATGATGCAGTTGCAGTTCACACTATTGATTTTTCAATTCACTGCAACAAACACTGTGTCAATAAGAGAACTCAGGTGTTCGACTCTAAAATTGTTTTAAGTGCAATAATGATAAAACATTCACGTTATAGATTTACATTCATATATATTCACAGCAAAATGTTTTGCAAGCAAACACGCTCAAACGATACAAAACACAATAGACTCCGAGGGTTCTTTTTTTCTTTTTTTTGTAAAATTACATCACTTTTAGCGGTCGCAGCCAGAGTACACGAGATTAACATCATAGATTTATTTAAGTAACGCCTATCTTGGCTTAAGGTCTTTGATATTAATGATAAGGCAATGGAATCAGCACTGTGGTTAGAACAACCCTCCAAGTCGAAATAGACACGGCTCTCTGAAATTCTCCCGGAATACTGCAATTTAGCTTTATGAAAAACATGACGTAAAGAATCAGCATCAACTTCAACAAGAAGAACCCGTCTTCGCTTTTTTGCAGCTTTTGCTCACCCTATATGTGTTGAATGTATTTTATTTGGATGTATTTCATATGTTTGATCTGTTTGTTTATAACATATATGCCATTAAAAATGAGATTTACTTGTTTACCACAATTTCAGATAAATTTTTTAAAGATTTTTTTCATGAATTTAATTTGTGTGCTTGTTTTTCAATTAAAATGATAGATTCATAGCTAAAGCGACGAATGCCATTTCGTTTAAAATATGACACAGATTAATAGCTATAGTGACGGATGCCATTTCGTTTAAAATATGGTACTTAACCCCTCATCTGTTCTGAATGACTAACTCAAGTTTGTTTGTAATCATGATTTGCCAAACATTTGGGGAATTTCAATTTTTACATTCTTTTTCAGTGAGTTTGATTTGTATCCTTGTTATAACAACTTCACTTGATAGAACTCAGTATTTTATAAGTCAGCATAAAACTAGATCAATATATACACTCGGCTAAATTCCAAAAGAAAGTGCACTTTTTAATTTCAAATATTTTCAATATTTAGCAAACATATTAATTTCATTTTTCGCACACTACATCCCGTGTATATTTGTCGATGACAAATACACACGAGATACAGTGTGCGAAACTGAAGTGTTTGATAAATATTGAACTTTTTAAAATTAAATAGTGCAAACTTTCTTTTAATCTCTGACAACCAAATAAATTAATAAATGTTAATTATTCTCTGAATCTGGCGACTTTATATTCGGACAATCTCGTCCAATCTCAAGGAATCAAGAGACCACTGTTCTCCTTTTACACATATTGTATATTTAATGTTTGCAGTCCTTTATAGTAGCTTGAAAAAGATACCACCTGTGTTGTTTGGGTTATATGACGATACGGACGATGGCTGCTGTCTGGTATTGACGTTCACTTGATATAACTCTAGATCTTGGACCGATCTCTTGCTTTGTTAGTATATTAACGATGATAATAAAACATTAAAAAATTGTATGGATATGTCGAGAAGAAGAAAGGAAAAAAGAAATATTTTCCATAGAAAAATGTGTCATCGTTACAATAACATTTGGTCGGCAAATCGAACGGAACCTGAATAAATGTAAAGATGAGAGCGAAAAGCAAACATATAAATCAGTCATTGAGCAATGATCGTTTCATGTAATGTAACGGATATTTTACGTCTGATGTTTTTTTTTTGTTTTTTTGTTTTTTGTTTTTTTCGAATTTTGAGATGCAAAATAAGATAAATGCCGACATTGTCAAAGCAACAAAGATCTGTGGTTGAACAAATGACGAAGTTGGATGTTTAGGCCAATGGGGCGTACCCACATTCCGCCTGTCTGGTAGTTATCGCCGTAACAAACGGTGATTACGGTGACTGTGTGATTTTTTATGATATAAACACGAGATATATGAAACGTATCCTACTAGCAGGATAGCCATATTTTACAATGACGTAAAATCAATATGAAAATGAACTTTTGTGTTTAAAGCTTGCCTTCCATAGATCTTGCTTTTTTTCCGACACGCAAGTGCACATTTTTTTTTTAACTGATGCACGAAGTAATAATTTATTATGAAGAAAAAAATAATAAGGGGTATAATAGATGGACAGGTTATAATCTTTTGATATGTGTTACAATATCTAAAGATCTATTAGTTTCCAATTTCAAAAGCTTCATACACATATCCCGAAACAAAGAAGTCGAAGATTCAATCTATGACCGCGACATGCCGGTGTCGTAAAAACTGTCCTGGCTTGTGTCTCTCCAGTTTGATATGCGCTCTTCGGCCCAATGTCTGACAAAGAGACTGTGTGTGTGTGTTGTGATGTCATTTGTCTCCATGGTTATATCTTTTTTATCGTTTCTGTAGACTTCCAAAATCGGAATGGATCATATGGCAGTGATTGAAAATATCTCCATACTGTGTTCAGCTTCCACATACTGTAAATTTTGTTTGGTTATGGTGATAAAGTTGGGGTGATGCATTCTAAATATAATATAAACAGGTATATCTAGACACTGTGCACTGCGTAGATGTTTCTTGATGATTTAGATGGCTCCAGAAATTACACATTAAAACTGATTTTTAAGCAGTTTTTCTTTAGCTACGTAGCACTATTTCGAAATGGCTGAAACACAATTAGCTGGTATTTAACAGTTCCATATTCATATAATAGTACTCATTACGTAAATAACTGTGGATGTATTATTGAATTATTGTAAATGAAAGAGTGAGAGGCAGTCATTTTATCTTCAGCATTTGCGTTTGAAAATAGGCAATTGCCTTCAATATAAGTACATGTTATATTGTTACACTTTAAAAAATCTAATCTATACATAAATGGCTAAGGTACCAGACAAATTCATTTTAGAATCATTTGTCTGGTTATCTTCAAAGCTGGGAAGTCGATGTGATATCACGTAATCTATGATACCAACTTACCTGTGTTATTCAAATAACGCTAATCAAATACAATTATCGCATAGAATTGAAATGATTAAACTAATGTCACCAAGGGACACAAGCAATGAGTTCATGCAATGAAGTAAAGCCGCATGATCAATAGTAACTGGAGTCATTATCATGATTGAAATTTTACATTTCCCGTGATATTTCATTTGTTTTGTCGTGAGAGAGGTAAAATCTATGCATATTGAGGAATATAGTGTATACATACTAAGTTTATATGTGACAAATTAATATCTAGTAAGGTGGGGCAAAAAGTCGGACTTTGACAAATTATTAGATTTAGCTGACTAATTAGAAAACAAATGACAAGGCGAACTACGAATAACTACTTATATTTAGTTAGGTGGGACAAAAAGTCGACGAAATTATATCTTTCACCTGATTCTAGACTTGACTTGACTATTTGAGTTTACCGTCGCTTCGACAGTATTTCAGTTATATAGCGACGTTAAAGGTGGAGGAAGACCCCGAATGCACGGAAGCATCCGGGTAGAACCACCGACCTACCGCAAGCCAGCTGGAAGGCTTCCTCACATGAAAATCCGGCCGGGATTCGAACCCACGCGGTGAGGGGCTGAATGAGTGTTAAAGTCAGCGACTTTACCCTCTCGACCACGGAGGCCCCACTCCGATTCTAGAGTTTCAATGAAATGGAAGTTTAATTGTCATGGCAAACCTATTCATTTAATATCCTTAGGGTTGGAGCGCCAAATCAGAGAACAATAACAACTAGATGATAATAGTTATGGACTTGATGCCGAGAAATGGCATACACAGGAACATTCAATGATGTATTTGTACCATTGTTAAGTGAATTAATTTATTTTACATACCCTATATTTTCTTTTGAAATGCTTTCACATAAAACCAAATTTATATATGCAAACATTATGCATCCTGATTATACTTTGATATCCCAGTTAAAGATATGCCTATTTATATAGTTTGCTTTTGATATGGATACGATTGCTAAACGCCCAAACAATTTAAAACTATAATGCCACTTATGCTTATCCGAGATTTGCTTTTGAAATACATTTTGATGTAATATCATATTCGATAGACCCTTTTAAGTTAAGTAAGTGTATAAATTGTCTTTCAAGAAATCTTAAAGTTGTAGATTACTGTTTATAGAAACACGCATATCACAATGAACAATAAACTGTTAGGTATTGTTCCAGTATACAGAAGAAAATGACGTCATAAAAACAACTATCTGATTCAGCTTATATTTGATCATTGGTTTGTTTAAACTTTTTTTTTATTATTTTGTAGTAGATAACACGTAACAAATATTAATGGTATAAAAATGAATGGCGTTAAAGCTTGTTGTAGTTTCTATCCTAAAAATTAAACTTGACATGAATTAGCAAGATTTAACGGTTCCTTAAACTTTGCATATAGACCTCAGTATCCAGTGGCCAGTAATTGTTGCCAGAGACAGACAGACAATTCGACTGAAATGTGTTTATAAAGGCAGTATGGATTGAAATATTTGAAATCACAATCTTGCAGTTATACTGTGAGAAGGAATATCTCAGACTTTCTAAATCGAAAAGGAATATGACATGTTTACTATACATTTCTTAAAATAATATTTAATGACTATACGGAAATTGAAGCTGACGTGTAGATCACATCTGTTTAACCTTTTTTTTAATCTTATTTTTCAAGCTCCTGTGTCTTGCTTCATTTTTAATGGAGACGTCTTCCCAATTTTAACCTCAGACGTGTTTTCTTTATAATTCAGTTTCCAATATGCGTTTAAATGACAGGACCAACAAGGCGATTTCAAGATTAAAAACCAAGACGAAGTTCCTATTATTCTGTTATTGAAATTATAATTGATATTTGTCTATCTTTTTTTTTTTTTTTTTTTGTCTAGATTAGCTCTTGCCGACAAACCTTATATGCATCAGTTTGTAAGATTAAGATATTTCTAACAATTTTTATTCACAACTTCTTCTATTCACTTTTTTCTTATCTGGTTAGTCGGTGTTTATACATGTCTCCAATGACTAGTGTATTAAAATAATTATTGAATATTAAGATCAAACTAAAATAAACCAAACATAGTAAGGCGTTCTATGTTTTATTCAAATAAATCATTTATGGAAGTCTTCAATTTCTTTCTAGATAATTCATTTCTTCACTTCAAAATGAGTATCATAAACATTAATACTTTTTATATGTGAAAGGATGCGAACTGATTTATTCCGTACAAAGTATCTGCAATGCTTAAAATGCAGCTAGCATAACTAAAACTTAATTGATATATGATGTTTCATTTTTCATTTTCAAATTCTATTTTAATATATTATCATCTCTTATGTTATTAATGCACTCCATTGTCTGCAAACGAATAAAAAAAATTATGTCCATAATATAAACATGGAAAGGACTTCACATAAGTTTGATAAAAACTTGTTTCCAATCCATATTAGTATTTGATATGTTTGTTGTGTATCACATTTACATGCATTGTTGAAAAAAAATCTTTCTTTTGTTCTTCTTTATAATCATTTATAATCTTGTTGTTTTTGTTGTTGTTGTTCTATTTTTCTAATTAATTTGTTTAATGCTTTTGTAGTAGAAACGTTATCATCGCTGAACAAATAATTAAAAAACATTAACAGGACAGGAATTTCAGAATCTAAATGGGTGAAAGCAAATTTATTCGAGTTTCATGTTTCAGAGACTTGCTCGAGGCTGAGTCTACCCTATAAAAAAAGTAAAACGAAACATGCTGTAATCGTAATGCTAACAAGAGAGAGGATTTACAGTTATGTCAAAACATATTCCTTCAGTATAGCCAGTCGATAGAACAGGACATAATTAACCTAGAACAGGACAGGACATAATTAACCTAGAACAGGACATAATTGCCTAGAACAGGACATGATTACCTAGAACAGGACATAATTAACCTAGAACAGGACATAATTGCCTAGAACAGGACATAATTAACCTAGAACAGGACATAATTGCCTAGAACAGGACATGATTGCCTAGAACAGGACATAATTAACATAGAACAGGACATAATTAACCTAAAACAGGACATAATTGCCTACAACAGAACATGCGGTTGCTTAATGGAGTGTTTAAAAGCTTAAATACACCTTTTCATGTACCCACACATGACAATAATGTTAAGTAGAATATAACCATTACAGAAGTGTCCGTGCGTGTGACATTGTTTTAAACATGGTAATTATATATAAGGATTTAACGAATAAATCTATAAGAAGAAGACTTCGAATTGCTGTTAGATGAAATCCGAATATATTCCTGTTTCTTTGGTTGAAACACACACGCACACCCAATAGAATCAACGCTAGTAAAGAAATAAAAGCAAATTTGATAATTTTACGATTGTTTAATTTCCAGAAATGTGAATTATCATGGAAGTATCCACCCTTTTACATATGAGAGACGTATTACAACCGTGATTTTGTTGTTTTGATTGGTACATGAAAATTTCTCATATTGAGTGCTGATCTCTAATCCTGGTATTAACTAAACAGAAATATGGATTGCAAAATTTACGCTATAATTCGTGAACTAAGTAACAGATATCTCTCAGCGCAAACTGTCTTAAAACGCAAAACTTTGATGCAGATACCGCACGATTGATCAAGAATATCGCATAAAACATTCAAATTCAATTAAAGCATGCCTATGCATAATTAAATCTTCTGAGTGAAAGATATTTTAATCATTTATAAGCTGCAAATTATATTCCCGTCATTTTTTCTTAGAGATATCGAATAAAAGGAACTCGTTATGTGACAAGAATTACTAATATCGTTATATTTGCTAATAAATCAACACTCTTCGCACATTCATGATTAAATATTAACACAAATTAAAACTTAGATCCGTGCTATGTGAGATATCTCGCCGAAAAAAATATACATACATGTTATAACGACAAGTCGACATTTGTGACAAGAATATTTGAAAGATTAAGGTGAAATGTCTTCTCTGGGAATCTTATCTGCCCAACAGTCCTGATGAGCTTAGTTGAAGCCCAGAACACGTAATTTCTTCCGTTACAATTGGAGCAGTATAACGTCCGCATCTGTTAGTGTAATTTCAATATTGACATTTCCTTAATTTCACAGAGACGAGCGGATTAAGCCGATTCTTTAAATTATTTCAAAGAAGCCACATATAAACACCTACGCATGCGTTTATGTAACTGGCTCTTCCCTCTTTGATTAAGCAAAGAAATGTCGCTTCCCAAAACATAAGAATGAAATTCAAATAAAATGTGTGACCTATATTTCAAAAGTAAACCATGCATATGCATCGTTTGAGAAATGTTCCCTTGTGGAATTAATGGTTTTGACATTTTGCGACCTACAGCAACATTTTAAGTCGCGTCTATTTGCTTCAAATTTTTTCACCTTCTCAGAGGCGCGTAAACCAGCCCTAGATCTCAAGGGTATTAAACTAATTGATTCTATAGTGAACTTTGTCCCACATACAAAATGAATGAAATTTATCAAGAAGGCAACTTCAATTTTGAACGGATAGAGCCACGTTTTATATTTGAATGAAATCCAGAAAAAAATGAACAATAATAATGCTGACAGAACTGTTTTGTATACCAACTTTAAGACGATTATTTTAATCAGTCTATGATTGGCATAGACATGTTGCAAAGATTCAGAGGCTTACAAAAATGTAGTTAATAATAATAGTAAACTAGCACGAATACAACATATGACAAAACCAATTTGGGCAAATCAATTAGGATTTATGTTTTATTTAATATATTCCATAATATCTAAACGGTATTGATATAAATCTTTTGTTTAGTGTCATCTTACACAAGGATAGCCCTATGACCAGTCTGCCTGACTTTGATTCACAAATACATCACCATAGACTTGTTAAATAAATAAAATAAAAATATCAGGAACTTCGTGGTTCAAAATTAATAGGTCTAGCAAGGACAATATACGATGCTTTGAATCTTTATCAAGAATCATTAAATGGCTTTGCAGTGAAAGGGCCCAAGAGAATTAATGCAATGAAAATCAAAGATGCAGTCGAAGTCTTTATCATAATGGTCAAAATGCACTGGAGTCTGAAGTATACCACTAAAAGTACGGTGTTATATCTTCTTGTTTATTATCTAATACGGACAGAGGCAACAGTTACTTTATGGTTGACTAAAAACGATGTAGTTTCTAAGAAACAATAACGGTGCAGTGGTAAACATATCAGGGGCAGTCGGTTCATGGCAATTCTAATGTCTAAAAGTCACAGGAAGGATATCAGTATACAGGTGGAATTTTACAACGTGCTTTATATTCATGCTGGCCATAATAAGGTTTCGATAATGATGAGGAAGCCATTTTATTAACAATAAACCACAATAACTGTACATAATTGTCAAGAACTGTTTGATATATGAACTACGATAAGATACTGTGACGGTAAAGTAATGAAATGTAAAATTTAAAAAAAAATGTTAGAATAGATGTACTTAGAAATACTTTCTATCAAAAATTGAAATTCGTTGAAACGTAATAGTACGAGCATAACAAAACGGTGTGTGCACGACACAAAACGCCTAAAAATGGAGGTTGTCCTCAACATCAAACTTAAAATAAATTCTCTCTGTATATATGGACTAGTTCCTATAAACTTGGTATTCATTTACTTAAAAAAATTAAGCATTGTTGCCAAACAGCAATGTATTTTTAAGTTAATTGAATTCTGGATTTGAGCTTTATCGAGAAACGTAAAGTTAGTCAAATGATATATCAGATGATCAGGGATCTTAAAAGTTGACTTTAAATCCTCCCTGCATATTTATACAAGATACACTTACAGAAACACTTAGTTACTGAAACAGTATAGGTACTACTGAGAGGTTTACGTTGCTATATGTATTATTTAGCCCGTCGACTTTAATTAAACAAGGTTAGAGTTGATTTCAATGTCGCACTTCTTACAGGTGTCAGCAGTTCGCTTTAGTGTCATGCACGTCATCGATCCTCAATATCCGTGTAATATCCTCATATACTTTGATATCTAGTATTGCTCGTTTGCATATCTTCTTTATATATTTCAATAAAATACTGTAAAATCATCTATTTTCGTTGATATTAAAATTCGTGGAATTTGTGATTAAAATCAATTCAATTTCGTTGGTACATATATTCGTGGAACCATGTTCTTGAGAACACGAGGTCTATGAAATAAACAGTTTCCATGGGGATAAATATTCGTGGATAAAATCATCTATGAAATCAAAGAAAATTAATTCCCCATGAAAATGTATGATTCTACAGTATATACATGTCCACTACCTTACACCAACTTTTCAAAGAAATTGCATTGATAAAAAATGGGCATTTCTCAGACCTATTTATTTAACTATACTTTGATTTAAAAACAAAAAAATACTGATCCTGTACATTTATTTAATGTTTAAACAGTGAATCGATTTATCTAGATCGAGCCGGTAGACAACGAGCAAATACATGTGTTCTGCATTTAGTATATCAGGAAACACTTAACGTTTTCTCAGTTGTCATAAACAAGTGTTGTTTGGAAAAACTTAAATCCGCTTGCAGAAATATATTTAGTGCAGTTGGGTCAATTAATCTCCCTTTGCTACTTATCACGATATCCTTATCATGTTGCATTTTTAACAACTAATCAAAACTCCTGCATGTATTCAGAACCATAGGTTGAACATACAATCAGATAAAAATGATGGTCCTACCCCACGGGAACAGACAGCTGGGAATGGTAGTCAGTCGCGTTTAAGCAAAAGATATCTCAAAAAATTTACCTTCAGGCAAAGGTCGCGTAAGTACGGCAGAAAACTTATTCATTTGGCTTTTCGGAACCAATATGCCAAGTACCGTTTGCTTGTACTACTCCGATGTTATAAGACAAATGAACAAAACGAGGATTTATTGTGAGCTGAACAATATACATGTCTATCTAAAACTGGAAGGAAAAAAATCATAATTTGATGGGGTTTCCCTGAAAAAAAGGTATTATTTTTCTATCCAAAACGTTGTCACATAATATATTCCAACAATTTTTTCTTTTTTCGAAACAGCATGCAAGAGAGAGAGAGAGAGAGAGAGAGGGGAAGAAATAAAAAAATTGAATTCATCAAGGACTGACTGTATGTAACAGTGGGCTGTACGTATCATATGTCTAGAGAATTTCTAATTTAATGTTTCATATTATTTGATAAAATTATAATTTTACAAATATAATATACTTCGATGTGATGGAAAATAGGAGGTATTGTGAATATTCAAATAGCAGACAGCTAGAAATCAATTAAGACTTTGCAGGAACAATATATATAATTTGCAAATTATTTATAAACGGACAATAGATGAAGCCTAATCTCGTTTTTTAGTATTAATAGAATTAACTAAAAAAAAAATGAGAACCAAAAAATTTAAAAAAAAATTACAATTAATACTGAAACATACACGCAAAAAAAATTACACAATTAAATCTGATAGCACACGTGAAAATAACATTACACATAACATACACAATTAATACTGATACACAACACGTATGCAAATAACGTTACACATAACATAAAATCAATACTGATACACAACACGCATGCAAATAATGTTATACATAACAAAAAATCAATACTGATTCACAACACGCATGTAAATAATGTTACACATAACATACAAAATCAATACTGATACACAACACGCATGCAAATAACGTTACACATATCATACAAAATCAATACTGATACACAACACTAATGCAAATAACGTCACACATAACATACAAAATCAATACTGATACACAACCCGCATGTAAATAACGTTACATAACATACAACATCAATACTGATACACAACACTCATTCAAGAATTGCGTATTTCATTAGGGGTTTTAACTACATTGGGGCTGCTCGAATTGGGTGGAGTCCGAATAAGCTAGGGAGAAGCGGTGGCTCAGTGGTAACGCACTAGACTGACGGCTAATCCAGGGGTCCGGGGTTCAAAATCCGTTAGTTCCTTGGAAAATTTCTGAGACACTTTTCAGTGTTCTCCGCCTACCTAGAAGCCTAGTGCTGGTTCATTCAGAAAGTGGTTAAGGGACTTCGCGTGTATCGGTGCTATACACCGGGCACGTTAAATATTCGGAACGAGCTAGGGTAGCGCACCCGGATCCCTTATATCCGCATCTGTCTCTGTGTGTATGTGGTCCTGCCTAGGGGTGCTAAGGGCGGGCAACCCTGACAGAAAAAGTCCAAGAGATCCCAGGTCAGAGGTGCTGAGCCTTAAAGGCGTTCTCTGTCAAAAAGAGCAGCACCATGCACAATACGCCTGAGCGCGAACGCAAAAAAAACCAACAAATAACAAAATATCATGACTACATTTCTCGGAGAATTTCGTGTATTTAAATAAATAATCTCCCTTTTAAAAGCTAATTTTGAAGCTACCTATGATATATATTTATGAATATTCATTACATTCTTTGTCAGCGTGTTTAAAGGAGCCTTCAAAGTTTTTGAGAATATACATACTGTTAAAATTGTTTATTTTACCTTATCATCGCACTCGACACTAAAATCCAAGTTCCTGTCGACAACCTTCCACAAGCAATATGTCCATTAGTCCCGATTCAAACTACACAACCTGGAAAAAAGACAACTTTTATTGAGGACATATTAGTCATAACAATGCAAATCTGCAATGAAAGTGTCCCAATATACAGTAGCCAGGCAGTACAAGAAGCTCTACCGTGGGCCGAGACCACAAACATCACATTTTGTCACTCTGGTAAATGGAACGGCTTTAAGCGAAGTTTTTTCTGCTTTAGGACTTCTCTGTACTTGCAAACTATTTAAAAAGAAGTTCTTGTCCATAAAGAATTTTTGCAATTGCTTAAAGTTTGTACCCCCTTGTAAAATGATTTGATTTTTACAAGCATGCAGACGAGAAGCACTGTTTACAGAAAATGGCATTCTTGACGTTCTTATGGCATGAGCAAGGGATTCTTTGCCCTGTTTTCGAATTTTCTAAGTACCTTTCAGAAGTCACAAGAACAAATTTGATGCTAAAATAAAAATACATTAAAAAGACAAACAAGTCATTTAAATCCAGAATATTTACTCCATCCAAGAAATCCTCCCTGGTCATTCGAAGCTGTTGCTACGTTTAATGTGTTAATCTGTATTTGTTTAATAACACCGTTAAAGAATGAAGTTCAGCTGTGAAAACATTTTGCTACATACCATCATCCAAATCCAAATATGCCACATATAAAACATATAGCTACCACTGTAAAGTGTTACAGAAAATGTTTGAATGAGTTAATTAGATGAATATTCAATTTATGGATAAATACATAAGTAAAACTTTATGTATAAAACCTAGTTAAATCATAATTTATTTTAACAATTAGCATGTTAAGTGACTCATTAAGTAATGGCTTGATTAAAGCGTAAAACCGGGCAAATGCAATTTAAAATTGATGCTATAAGAATAGAGGTGGTCACTAAATTTCATGCAAAGCATGACGATGTACTCAATTGAAATCTCTTGCTTGGATATATTTTGATAGTTTTACGATCAAATTCCCACTTGCCTGGATTGTGACGATTATGAGATATCAGATGTGTGGCTGGATCACTCACAGGATGGAAATAAAACATTTAACAATGCCAGTTATTTTGTTTGTTAGCGAAGACAGCCTTGTTATCATAGTATCAGGTAAGAACTTGTTTCTCAAGCGACGTACAATAAATAAGTTTAAACTAAATCCAGATAATTTCGCGAGATTCTTGCAGTCTGTTATAGTGATGTTAAGGTGAGAGATAAAATCTGCATATAAAGCTGAGAATGGAAGAAAACGTTTGAACCTGATTCATGTTCCCAATGATCTAACGTGTGAGAAACATCACCTAAGAATGGTTTTAAAATACTGAACTGCGTTAAATACCAATTTCTTCTTATCATTATCTACGACAACCTTTAATTTTATGATCTATCCTTTTTCGGAGGAGGAAAAAAAACTTTTTAAAGATTTTAGTTAAGATAAAATTTACAAAAGTTAAAAAAAAAAACTGTATTTATTTTACATCGATTACAAAATTATTTATCCCAGCTTATATTTATCAGTCTCGATGGCTCTGGTGGCGGCGTTTGTGGTCACTATTGTAGAAGGAAACTGGAGAATCAGGAGAAAAACACGTTTTTGGACGGATATGTGACCAGAAATAGAACCCGGGACGCATCGATGGGAAACGAAGCGAAGCGAGTTACCACTACGTTATCCAGGCACCCAGTCTCATTGACATGATGATATCGTCGTAAAGATTCAACTGCAATAGTAGTAATGGGGTCGGGTTAGCCGCAAAGACTGCGCATGCGCAGGAGTGACGTCATAGGATTTTTTCGCGCATGTGCGGCGGCCATATTGGTTTCTAGAATAACATCATCGTTCTAATTTGAGAATGACATCATTGGTCTATATTTAGAATGACCACATCGGTAGACAATAGAATTTAAAAATAAATGTGTTCATCATATTATTCACAGGCGGTCATTTTATTTCTTTTGTGTGCGCATGCGTGGCGGCCATAGTATACAGAGGTGACTTGTATACTTGATCTAAGATCTACTCGCGGAAATTGAGGGTCACTTCCATTCGATCTCAAACAGTGTCCTAAAACATATTCTTTAATAATAAATATATAAATAATTAAATCGCTAGAACATCAATTATAACAAAAATATCAAACAATAATAATGATGAATACTATGAAATAAGATATATATCAAATAATATGTCTACTATATAAATAATACTATATTTATAAATTAATAACTCAGTCTACCTTTACGATGTTGACTCTACCTTCAAATGACTCAAGTACAACTTTTGCACTCGTTCCACTCTTTGAACATTTCTTAGTATGTCCTTAAAAGTCATCTTGACGTTGGTAAAAAGACTCGAAATTTTTGCTCTTTATACGTCAATATGTACTGACTTGTCTTAACATACACCATGTATTCTCTGTTAAACGAGAGTGGACAAGATCTTACAGGTTTATACATGACTTCGACTCCCTGTAAGGGCCCAGTAACATTTGTAGGTTAATATTGGTTGACTTGAGATCGGATTAAGATAGCCCCACATAGGGAGCTGGCCAATGTTTACGTTAATCCTTAGCTTTACCTCGGTAACGGATTAAATATTGTCAAATTGTACGAGTTTTAGAGGGAGTCAGTATGCGTGTTAAAAAATGATTTATGTATCGAAATATTCCGTTCTGTTCAACAATATATACATTATTTGTAATACATCAAAATGTTCGGAATTGTATAAGATTTAAATTCGTAATGTTTTATATTATCTTAATTGAAACAAAAAGCTTTAAATCAGTTTTTTTTCTTTTCTAGGGCAACGGTTTACGATATCGATTTCCATAATTTTAATAACAATTGATAGATTTATTAAAATACTTCAAAATAAACCCAATGTTCTCGATTCAATTTTCAACCGTTATCGAGTTATGACGTAACAACGGTTTTTAAATCTTAATTTAACATTTCCAAGGAGTTATCTCCCTTTGAACTGATAATTATTGCTCTTGTTTTTATTTGCTAAAATTTTCAAACGATCGAAACTCGATTTTAAACATTTGTATATAAAATAATGGATTTTCTGATGTATTGTTTATTTTTTTTTTTTTTTTTTTTTTTTTTTAACAATGACAAAAAATGATCAGACATTGACAAAAATTCAATCAGACATTGACAAAAAATTATAAAGTAAAAAAAAAAAAAAAACATGTTAAAGGTTAAAAAAAATGATTCAGCAATGACAAAAAATGATCAAGTCGTGAGAAAAAATCGATCAGACATTGACAAAAAATGGATCAACTAGTGACAAAAAACTAAACAGCTAGTGACAAAAAATGAATCAGCACCATATGGAAATTTACATGTTAAAGGTCCAAAAAATGATTCCACAATAACAAAAAAAATGATCAAGTTGTGACAAAAAATCAATCAGACATTGACAAAAAATCGATCAACTAGTGACAAAAAACTAAACAGCTAGTGACAAAAAATGAATCAGCACCCAATGGGAAGTTACATGTTAAAGGTCAAAAAAATGATTCAGCAATGACAAAAAATGATCAAGTCGTGACAAAAAATCGATCAGACATTGACAAAAATGGATCAACTAGTAACAAAAAATGGATCACCTAGTGACAAAAACTAAACAGCTAGTGACAAAAAATGAATCAGCACCCAATGGGAATTTACATGTTAAAGGTCAAAAAAATGATTCAACAGTGACAAAAAAATGAAAGGGCGAAGATGAAAAAAATAAAACTGAATCAGGAAAGAAACATACTTAAAATCATTTGAGAAACTTGCTGATTAACACCGGAACATAATAACATCGGATCTAATAGCGGATTGTATATTCAATGTATACAAGATATAAACTTTACCGATATTAAAACGGTATTCTAAAAACTGGACGCACCTGTATTATAACGTCTAGCCTAGTAAATAATAATTTAAATTTGTCCGCGTGCTGATACACAGACGCGTGTAGCAGGGATTTATCTTTAACTCGGAGGATACGCCATTTATTTCATCCGTAAAACCCTCTTTGCAGATCCGCACACGCTGTTTGTATCCCCATGCTGGTGCTGTAAACTTGTGTAGAATCATGCGGTAATTGAGCACTGACTGATAAGCAAGCGAAACTCTCCGAGTTACTGACCACTGGGGAGAGGGGGGATGACTAATGAGCGATTGATATAAACAAAATTGCTTACTGATTTTAAACTTAATTTGTTCCGTTATAAATGTTCATTATATTGTATAAAAACTCAATAAAACAATAAAAGCACTATAAAGTAAGTGTGTGTGTGTGTGTGTGTGTGTGAAACATCTCTCTCTTTCTTATAAGTGGGTAAACAATTGAATTCTTGTCTGACAGTCTCACGAGATGATAACAAAGTAATTCGTATAGTATGTCGTTTCTTAAGCATAAATAAATATAAGTGCAAAAAAAAAAAAGAACGAAGTATCACGCGATATGATTTATCACAGCGAAGGGTGTCCATTAGAAAGGCGGATTTAAATATATGACGGATTTGTAAGAATACTTTTGTAACTACGTGTAAAATCAGAACAGTGACCTTAGGTCGACCTATTAGGATTATTTAATTACTGACTTACGTGTCGTACGTGCGCCTTCTCTCCGTCCTTAATCGACCTAGAGAGAATTTTCTAATAAATGCCATAGGCTCGCCGTCACCCGTTTAACTATTACATGACCGAATGCGCATGCATGTTATGAATGTGTCATAATGGTCAGTCAGAATTTTTTAATTAATGCCAGCCACCTGTTCAGTCAGAGACCGATCTCTCTGTTACCTTGTAATATTGGGTGAAATAAAGTATTTTGTCTGTCTGTCTGAGATGAGTACCTTTCATGACAGAAGGCAGCAATTAAGACCATAAATCACTATATCTTTGAAAGGGTGAAAAACAGAAAAGAAAGTATTACGTGTAACACAAGTTAGCCTTAATATAATTAGGTCTATCAAGCAGAAAATATATCTTAACGATCTGAATAATTAAAACAAATTCCCATTTTTTTTATATCAATCGCTTCTTTCCAGTAAAATGGAAATAACATTACATATGAGCATTTACATGTATTGGTATTTTCAACAAGATTAGATGCAGATTTTACAGACTTTCATGCATACGCATGGAAATGTGACCAAATACAAATTTAACTTCTTGTTAGTGGGGTGTGCGTATTAATTATGCTTTAAGCTTATAACTAGAAAGATGTCCTATTTCTGTATATCACGTCACCTTTATTATTACTATGTAATTGCTTAATGACGTATAATTTTATGACAAAATTTAATACCGGGTGATTGTTGGGTACTTGTTTAAAAGCATATGATAAACGTATAAGAATGGGGCTCAAATATTTTTACACAAAGAGCGATTAATTATAAACGAAAGAATGACGCGACTTCAGAATTATCCATAAATTACTCACAGTGCCGTTCCATTTTGACACGAGCCGACTCGAAGTGACCCTTGAATCATAGTGAAAAAAAAAATGCGCACTAACGAATTTTGACCGTGACTCCTTTTTCAATAATTCTAATAGGGATTAATGAGATGTAAACTTGATATCAGTGTGACGAGTATCAGAATCAGTTAGAATATGCTTCCTTACTTTATATAAAATGCATAAATTATAGAAGCACAATAATTGTAACCGTATCATCACATATTCAGATTTGCATTTAGTAATACGGCCTTTTTAAGGTAGATCTCCCGAAATACCGTGATTTTGATGAAATGGCGATATTGTCTTTAGAATAAGGATAAACTTTTTTGTGATGCTGTTGATCCTGATGATGATGATTCTCAAAACAACTTGTGCTATCAATGTGTTCTGAATCGATCTCTCTCCCTTTACACCATAACGCGTATAATAACTCAAAATTTCTTCAAACTTTCTATTTCTATCTTTTCTCTTTACTATTATTATTATATTATTATCATACGGAAAAAAATATTGCTTTCCGTCTATCATTACCTACCTTAAGCATGTACGTATTTGAATTACTGTTACGGTTTACTCGAAACATTTACGTACCTATTTATAATTCTATAAATTGTATTAGCAATCTGTGATGAGGGAGTATGCGTATAAAACTGGACCGTTGTAAATGAATTATATCAATAATTGGATTATAAGTAATATCAAAACAATTCTGTAGCAGAACGTGTTTCCCCGTGTTTATTTATACCGGATATGTAAAACGGACTTGGTGCTTGCTAGTATTTATTAACGTAGTAAATGTACGCTAGAGTTAATTGGTCAAGCCACAGGTTATATCTCTCTGCATAAAATGGCTCACCGGCAGATCATAGAATTAATGACTCACAGTACCATTCCATTCTGATACGAACCGACCTTACGTGAGCCCCGAAAAGAATGCGGATCAGCGTATTTTAACCATGACTCCATATTACAGTAATTCTATTAGAGATAAATGATAGACAACATTGTGACAACAGAACCCAGACTTTAAGGGGGTAACTCCCTCGATACATGATGCAATGATCGTAACATACTCGTAATAAAAATAGACAGTGGTCACATTCCTAAAAATAGCTGGCGCATACGCGTCTCCCTACCTTAGGCCCTTTTCAGGATCTTGGGTCTCATTTGAGAATAGGACGTTGAAGAGTATACATCGTCGCAGATATTTTATTATTATTATTATTATTATTCAACACATGACCATTTAAGTTCAATGCATGACAAATACAATACATGACAAAAAACAACAACAACAAAAAAAACAATACATCAGAATCCAATATTTTATATACAAATGTTTAAAATCCGTTCACAAACGATCGAGTTTCGTGTTTTGAAAAACAAATGTTCACTTTATGCGTTAATGTGAAACAGACCTGGGCCTCGTTTTGAATACGTAATTCGATTGGTAATAAAATGCTAAGATTTGATTGATCGAGGACTCGTTCCTAATTGGTTGAAAAGGGAGGTTTTTGATTGGTTGAATTTTCAATCCGCTAAATACAAAAGACGTACCAATAGTTAAAATAGTGCCGGGCCAGTAATCGTGAACAAAAGCTATTGTTCGCATTTCCGTCCCTAAATCACCACACGCCAGACAGAAGGGTGACTTTAAAGGGATTAACTTTTGACACGTGAATAGGCCATTGTTCGCATTCCCGTCGCTGAATCAACACACGCCAGACTGAGTGGCGACTTTACAGAGATTAACTTTTGACACTTGAATAGGCCATTGTTCGCATTTCCGTCCCCAAATCAACATACGCCAGACACTGGGACGACTATAAAGGGATTAACTTTTGATACTTGAAAGGGCTATTGTTCGCATTTCCGCTCTTAAATCAATACCGCTATTGTTCCGTTGCTTAAAATAGATCGTCTATTGTTAACGCAGGTGGTACGGGTCTGGGGGGGAACGAGTGCAAAAGTTGTACTCGAGTCATTTGAAGGTAGGACGTTGAGGAGTCAACATCGTAAAGGTAGACTGAGTTATTGATTTATAAATATAGTATTATTTATATAGTAGACATATTATTTGATATGTATCTTATTTCATAGTATTCATCATTATTATTGTTTGATATTTTTGTTATAATTGATGTTCTAGCTATTTATTTATTTATATATTTATAATTAAAGAATATGTTTGAGGACACTGTTTGAGATCGAATGGAAGTGACCCTCAATTTCCGCGAGTAGATCTTAGATCAATTATACAAGTCACCTCTGTATACTATGGCCGCCACGCATGCGAACACAAAAGAAATAAAATGACCGCCTGTGAATAATATGATGAACATATTTATTTCTAAATTCTATTTTCTATGTTGTGTTTCTATAATTCTAAATATAGACCAATGATGTCATTCTAAAATTAGAACGATGATGTCATTCTAGAAACCAATATGGCCGCCGCACATGCGCGAAAAAATCCTATGACGTCACTCCTGCGCATGCGCAGTCTTTGGGGCTAAATCGATCCCATTACTACTTGCAATATCATCATTTTCAATTTGTATTTCACGTACATTTCATATCACACATTTTATTGCTTTTTTCTTAAAACGGCATGAAAGCATTTGTGATTTACAAGATGAAATCATTAGAATCGACAATTATGAAACACAGGCTATTTATTTCAAAGTGTTTTAGCATCTGGTAAATTTTCGTTCCACAATGGGGGTGTCTGCAACTTTGTCTATAGCTTACAGTACGGGTTAAAATAAGAGTGAAGAAAATCTGACCATGAAATTACGAAATATAGTTCAAACTTAAAATAGCAAGTCCCTTCGCTTGAATTCAGTTCAACAAAGTTTCAACGCCATAGCTTACCATTCAATTAGTCACGGTAGAAGAACGTCTCGTTATCACATGTGCTGATATCTCAAATTAATAAACTAAGCTAGGCTACAGTTGATTAATTACCAATGTTATCATCTTTTTGCAGCTTCATTTATTTCATTTAATAAATGTCATTAAAATGTTATCTCCCTTGATATACTCTTTTCAACAATGTGGTGTGTAAACCTTTCACCTGCTAGGTTGAATAAAATAGACAAGTATCTTCTGGTTTGACATTCGACTTCGGAAACTAAGGATATATGGTTTCCTCTTTTATTTCACAATTCAGCTTAATGATATGCGATAAATATACAGTGTTCACGATGCTCCGTCGCGGTTCCGTATCTCCTCTCACAAGACAAAATAATTGGTTTATCATTGCCACACATATACCGTTAGATCGTCCGTCTCGGAATCTTGAATGTTTGGTACACCGCCCTTGTTTGCACTCATTTTGTAAGGCCGGGGCAGTTTACATATTTTAATTTTTTGAACTCTTTGATATGTTAATCATTCCCCGTACACATTTGAGACTGTGTGCATATTATAGCATTTGTTCCATTCCATTGGTTTGCATTAGATATGGAAATCTATTTACTTAATCAGATGCTGTGTTCACTGAAAAGAGGATTTGGGCATTCGCATCCCAGACCGGAGGGTGTAATAGGTCCCTCCTGCGTCTGTGTGCCTACCATTATCCTCGAATGATTGTTTTACCATTATGATGCTTGCGTAAAAATACGAAATGTGTATTTGCATTTGAAAACTATTGCATGTCTATGCACATTTTATTGAAATGAAAATGCCTTACAACGTTTCTTTTTAACCTTTTAAGCTGTGCTGAAAAATAGCAATTACTATTTTGTAAAAAAAATATTGTTATTTTTCCAACTTGATACGGGCAGGTGTAATTATCTTACAGCTGTGCGATCAATACAGGATTGCCCGCTTCGCTATGATGTTGCAGAATGTTGACACTGAAGGAAGCATTACGTATGCTGTAGCCCGAGAGGCGTTCTCTGTAGTCTCCCTTTGTAGTATCACATCTTTAATATATAATGGATAATGCTGAAAAGAGACATAATTTTCTTGTGAAAATTGTATTGAGTTTTATCTGGTATCTAAATTGATAAGAATTTAAAAAGTTTATGAGAACTAGATGATATAGATTATCCAATAATGCCTTTGTCTGTTGAATCCATGATACATCTGATCATACACGTTATGTTTAGTATCCAATATAGATGTCCTTATGTAAAAGCGTGCAATGTGTGTGTGTTTGTCTGTGTGTGTGTGTTAAATTGTATTCTTAAACTAACTTTTTTTACAATGTTTGAAATTTCAATAGCATTTATATTTCTATAAAAAAACACAGTATCAATATTTCTAAAGTATTTTCATAATGGGACAAGTAATTCATTCCAAGTAAGTTAACACGGAAAAAACTTTGACCTAATGTTACTTTTTTCAAATGTATATTTTTAATCTCTCCTTCACATGGGAGGATTCATGAAGTCTTCAGCAGCTTTTTATTTGTCTTCATTATTTACCAAGGAAATTATTTTACAAATATACGACCATTCTACGTTGTTCAACATACAGTTTCTTATGTCCAATTCTTTCACATTAGTGCGATAAATTGGTTGTCACTCAGATAACCAGGTGTGCAATATTATAATAAAACATTGGAAACGGTTAGAACAATACGATTAAAGTTACAAATGAGAAGAAAAGAATTCTAGTGGTGCGAAAACTAATGCCTTCACAATGATATGTATATGAACAGATGCATTTATCAACCTTGGATAATAATTATTTGTACATTGAACAGTAACTGAATAACTCGTCTGAAATGTTCTTGGTCTAAAACATTGTATAGAAAAGACGCATTATGACCCCAACGAAGAAATAATGTCCAGAATGTCAATATGTTTCCCAAAGTCTTCTTATTCTTCGCTGTAGAAGAAGTGAAAAATTTAAAAAAAAATCCCATAAAACATCTTTCATGAACCGACATGGAGAAATACGACAATTTGAATAAGATAATATTGACATTTAATACCTTTAAGTTATGCACGATCCTTGTTTAATATATTAGAATTGTCTACTGTGATCAGAACTCTCGGTTTATAAATTGTCATAAAACCCTAGGCATCTGCAACTCCACAAGCTGGTCTAATGCGAGGCATACGAGATAGCCCACAATAGTGTGTGACCAGACTTTGAATTGCTTTAAACGATTGATTTCCTCTAATGCATTTTACACGTATACCACCTGCAGTGCATAGGATTTCGAAGGACCAACGCCAGCCAAAACTCTACAGGGTCATCATAAACTGCTTTATTTACACAACAAAATACATTCACATCAACATATATCTCTGTTCGCCGACTCCGCTCTGGATGTATTAGTTATCGTTTATATTTTATTTATTTTTTAATTTTATGGAATTTATCGCAAGCAACGCGAAGCGACGTGTCTTTGACCCCACATTATGGATCCGCCACCCGTTTGATTGACAGTACTCGTGGTGTTTAAGTATGGTTTAGATTCAGTACCACACGGTACAGTATATAATGCTACATAAAGGTCGCCGTGGTCCAGTGGATAAATACCCGACTGCGGATCTGAAGGTTGTGGGTTTGAACCCGTTGGTGCCAATGTGTTTCATGATTTTCCCAGGCGCAAAGTATGTGCTCGTCCAGGAATCGTCAAAAGGGATTTCAACTTGTAAATAAGTTCAGTTTGTTTTAAAGTTTTAAACATTATAGGAAACATTATTTTTATTCGTTTGTGCATTAGCCTGTACCCTGAGGCACATGTTGATATATTTGAACTTTATCGTTATGAGGTAATCAGCTTGGTTTTAATAAACTGCACGATGTTTGTATATTTCTTGAATTCTATTCATATTTATGAAACAAAATATGCAGAAGTACTAGAATATTAAACAAAGATATCATTATAATTGTTTTATATACATACATAAATACATACATACTAGAAAAAATATAAACGGGTATTTATGATTGATCATAGCTTAATACGTAGATCATATATGGCTAAAATGTGGACTCTTTAGAATACCGGTCATCTGAGAAAACCGGTCAAAAACCGCGGTCCGACTGCCGTCCGGTTTTCTCAGAGTACGGAGTGTAGTAAATGTAAGAAAATTAATATGTTCAAACTAAACTGAATTAAGACAACATGCAAAATATGACGTAATCAGTCGCAGCCGTTACAAGTTTTGCCCATAATGTCCTTAGGTAATGTAGTCATCATGCACTCATATTTCTCTATCATTGTGTTCAATATAACTTTTCAATTGCAAGCATTTCTTTGGACGATTAAACAGAACAAACTGTAAAATAAAAAAAAATGTTTATATAAACAGGCGGTATTATGAATGCTCTCGTTCATTCCACACGCTAGAAAATCTCTGACTTTATTTTGTAACAGTAATTCCTAGATGTTCACCGATATGAGTATTTCTAGTGTCAACATGGGTCCCAGGAGGCACTCCCTGAACCAGGTTATTTAGAATTAACTGTGCATGAGGATTAACTTGCCATGCATTCACGTCTCGCGTAACATCAGCATTACATAACTCGAAGCACATCTTAGGAACACGAACTCAGGGGTGAGCTTAAACGAACCCCATTGGCGTCATTTTGACTGAGGTGTTTGACTGCATAAAGGCAAGACAGGAAACATCTGTCTTCTACAGTCGCATAATCTTCATAACCAGACCCAGATGTGAAAACACTTGCAGAACAATAAGAGAGCTGAAGCGGCATTTTAAATCCTTTTTATTCAAGTTTGCGAAATTTAACGTGTTTTATATCCCAAATGTACATTTGAAACCCATCTCCTCCAGAAAATGTTGAATGATATAATGACATTCTGGAATATGAGTGAAGATTTATCCGACAAGATTTATCCGTCAAGATTAGCCTACACGCCAAGGCACTTAATGTATTATCTTGAGATCAGTTTACCTTTTTTGCAACGGGCAATGTATCCTTTTTGAGACATTTTGCTACATTCAAATGATATAATTGACGAATATTTGACATCTTTTATTGTATTAAATTTCTTTTTGCTTATTATTGGATATTTAAGTAATTATTTTTGTCCAGATCCCTGTACTGCCGCCGATATATAATTGTCATATAACACGGTATTATCTTTCAGGGTTTCATATACAAGTGTTATAAATCATTTTTGAATCATTTATCAACACATATTTTCTATCAATGCAAGTTTTATTTTACAAAAATATATCTAAAACAATAAACTAAAATAAAAATCAGTTTTCAATATCAGCAGCGGGCGTTATTAACCTTTGCAAGATAATAACACGGCAAATGACAGATTGTTTAAAAATAAATAATAAATATTATTGGAAATGCTATTATATGTACACAAAACAGTGGCAACTCGTTTCTGTAGATCAGGCTTTATTGATAATGTTAGATATTATATATAATTCCTTTAAAATGGTATCTTAAACAAATTGAAATATATATATATATATCTGGACGAGGTCGTGTCTAGAACAGATGTGTACAGAATGATCAAGTGGTACTAATGAATTGCATTGAATGGTAATAAAATGGATATAGAATAAACAAGAAATATCTTTAAAAAGGATACTCGGCCGTGGTGACCAGCTTGATGATTAGTGAATGAATGGTTTAACATGTAATATATTTTGTTGTTGGTTTAATAGTTGTGTAATTCCTGTGTCAGTGCAGCTCTTTGAAATACCATGGGTCCAAATAATTTGTACAATCTTGGTAGACACTTATAGCCTTAAAACATCTGCGCATCGTTTTGCGGGCTACAAAACGAAACCAGATGTTACGTTTTTGTTATATATAGGATCTGTCAGTGTAGAACAATCAATTTACGAAATCTATGTGTTTCCTATTTTTTAGCGTTCTACGCTTTCGGTTTACATTAAAAAAGTGCAGTGTCTTACTATTCGGGACAAATCGTTCGCATGGGAAAAACTTCAACTTTTAAAACAGAGATCTATAGAACTCGTTTCCGCAACTCCTTTCTTTTCTTTTGACTAATTTTACAATGACCAATTGGAATATAGCAAAGTATATAATAACCAATGAAAAGCCTAATTTTATTCCGCTACATTACTGTGTGTTTCACAGGAAGTCAGGGTGAAAATAAACGGCCTAACGGCCGAAAAATATGTATTTGTTGGTTTTTTTTAACAGATAGAGTGTTGCCACACTTCAGATTCAGGCCTAAACATCTGGTATGATACACCACACCCAGTAACATTAGCTAGCCAGTCCTGAACATTTACAATCTAAGCGTCAAACAGGAAGCTACCAATACCTTATTAAAAACCATTGGTATGTCGCAGACGGGGATCGAACGCATGACCTCCCGTTCCCTAGGCGGACGCTGTAACTACTCGGAAACCAGTTAAGGAAACTGCCTAAGTACGATACATGCCAGTACAAATCTGCTATACCGTGTATTACTTTTATTTATTTATTTATTTATTTATTTATTTATTTATTTGGATACAAAGAGGTCTAGCGAAAGATCAAGATTGTATTCATCAATTTTAACTCCTAAAACAATTCTACAAACACCTTTCAAGTTTTAACTTTACTGAAAAGTTGTGGAGGATTGTTTGTACTTTTATAGTGCAATAAGATTAACCTCCTGTGTCAATGTGTTTCAAAATGACATCTGGTGACGATCTTGATCTTGAGGAATACAAATTTGTTCCAAACAAAACAACAAAAATTTGGTCAATGTTTGAAGTTTAACAAAGAAAGAAAATAAGTAAACACAAATACGTATCGATACGAATCGCAATACAATGGCTGTTGTATCGCAATATATCGCAATACTATTTTGAAAGATGATACCATGTTCGTACATGTATATTTTGGAATCAATATTTATTTCTTTCCTTGAACAGAATTTGTGAATTCCGCCCTGCGTTCAGTTACCGTTTTATGTCCCTAATGTTAGCGTTGCATCCCTGTTTTATCGTAAGCAGGTTAGTCCGTAGAGTTGTTAGCGTAACTTAAATAAATGCAAGGATGGTCTGTATACACAGACACTTCCTGGCCAAAAGAGGCTGGCTGTGGACACAGACACTAGTGCCCGTCCGGTAGATCCACCCGTGTTATGTTAACATTGTTTGTATATGAATATGTGGAATGTGTTCTATATAGTTCTTTTAGCGTTTTACACACACACAGACCCACATTCTTGATTTTCATCAATTTATGGTTTCGGAATTTTTGTCTCAACACTTCATTTGGTGCGTTGCAACTATTCCCAAATGACTTTTTTTCTATTCTTCCTTACTTCTCGTCTGGCAGTTCCTTTGTGTTTACACATTAACTGTCAGAATACCAGAAGCTAAAGCAAAGAAATCGCAAGTACTGAATATCTTATGATAGTGAAAAAAAAATCATTCAAAATGGGCGGTATTTATGATACGTTGTGGTCGCATATATTATTGAAATATATCTTGATATTTATATCAAAATGAGGTAAGATAATATGTTCCTGATGATGTCGACAGTTTCAAAAAACAATAACAACAACAAAACCCTATAGGCAACACATGCAAATATGAACATATCTATGGCGTAATAAAAAGCAATTCAATAGTTTGAAATTTCATATCACGTATATGTATTTAGGAACCTTCCAACAAAGGTTACAGAGTACAAATTCATTCTCATTTCAAAACTAATAAAACTCACTAATGCTGTTTTGATTTAAATGCATTAGCTCGTTTATTTTTGTAAGCCAATTAATGTTCATTGTTTTAATTAAAACCAAAGAAACGTTCCTACCAATAACGTAAAATTGTTTCGTTTGAAACCTTTTGCTACCGTAATATATATAGATTAATTTGTTAAATTCATAACACAGATAATTTAACAGCTTAAGACCTGGATGGCTAGATGAATTCTGCTGCAAGCGAAAGCAAAACTTTCTTGAATAGATTGAGACATGTTTTGTTTTTTCATTCAATTAGTAATGAATTGTTTTGAAGACAGTCAAAATCGATTCGGCCTTTCGCTTCAGTAGCATAGAGTTAATCTCATTTAGTAAAAAACATACTTCTTGCACCAAACTTTAATGAAATCTAAAACCAATAAGTTCGAAATTCAAATTGTCTAAATGTTAATCTCGGAGACAACGAGACTAGTCATTAAATATACAAGTGTACGGGCTGAATGCATGTACTTTGGACGAGAATTCACATAGATTTATGCCGAGAAACCGCCTCGTAAGTAAAGTTGCTAAATGGCTATTTACTGGCACTAGATCTAGTCTTCTGACTAGTTAGGAGTGTGTAGAAACTTCATGCCAAGACAATTATGATTGATGTTCCACTGCCATACATACCTTTGAAGTGTTATCTATACATTGATTTTGCCGTCATCTTGTCACCTTCTGATTGAAAGCATAACTGATACCAACCAAATATGGCGGCCTACTAAGACGGGATGGTTAGACCAGGGATCCATATTTGTAAACATTCAGTCAGTTATAACAGTCTTGACTTCACTGGTCAGTATCTCGTCCGTCTGATATACAAAGTCGTATATGTAATGTTGTTCATTAAACTCCATTTTAGCATCAGTTCATATCGCATGTGATTTTCTTTCCTGTTTGGCATGGTATAATGGTCTGGAATGTGGAATTATTGCGGTATCAGCTGTACCGGACTTGTTTGTAATCATGATTAAATTCTTATCGTGTTGTGTGTCTGTATCTTCTGAATCATTAAACTTGAATGTAGAACATAGGGAGGAGATATTAATTTATGAAGATTGAAGTTGGGAAATAAATGTTACAATCAAATAGTTTACTCTGAATTTTATTAATTATATAAAAATAATAAATTGGTATGATTTCGATAAATGGATGTTCTGATAGCATGTGTGTTTAAAAGTTATTCATAAAAATAATTTCATTCTTAATAACTTAAGTTATCATTCAATTGCCAGTGATAAATCAGTTGTTACTTAACACTTAATTAATATTGTATAATTTGCTATGATATCAAACTTTGTTTATTAATGGTTCGGCTTTGGAACTGCTCAGTTTGATAATAAATTGTTTCAGGTTATATCTGTTTTTCTTTTGCGCTTGAAACACCTTCCTTTGCAACCACATAGATTGAGTATCTATCTATCTATCTATCTGTCTGTATGTCTGTATGTCTGTCTGTCTGCCTGCCTGCCTGCCTGCCTGTCTGTCTGTCTGCCTGTTCGTCAATCGGTCTGTCTGCTTTCTACATGGTTGTCTGACCGTCCGTCCGTGACTCGGTACGTAAGTACGTGTACATATTTATTTCATCTAAGCCTCACGTTAATACAAATTAATACACTAAATATACCAAAAGACTCCTCATGTACTTGAGCTTCTTAAACAGCTATCCTAATAGTATGAGAAACACGCCCACAGTAAGTCGTTATCTTTAAAATACAGTTTTATTTAAAAGATTATATACGAGCTCTTTGAGTTGGCTCAGTTATCCGTCCAGTCGCCATGCACGTGTATCTAAAACTTCCTGTCTGTGGATATCACATGCATGATCAAGGATTGGATTTAACAGATAGCCAATTAGTAAGCCTACCTATAAAGCATGCGGGATATCGCAATGTTACGGTGCCCTGATGGGCTACTATCGTTTACGCCCCTCTAATGTACCAGGTAGGATGTTTTGAACGAGGCAGATGTCTTATCAGATTGCATACATCATAAACATACTCATATCGAAGAATAACGAGAATTTCTGGCTTTCCAATAGATCCTATCCCGGCATTTAGTGAGAGGCACATTTCCGGAACGTAAAATATCTCAGAAAGGTTACACATCTAAATGCCAAATGTAAACAAAAGTGCTGAAACGAGTGTTCTATCGACCGGTGTCATCTCAAGGGTTATATTCGACATCATTGACATAACATGTTTGTATTTGAAAATTAAAAATTAAAAAATTTTACTGTCATAATTCCTTTTGGTTTGTTGCATTCTAAATGAAATTGCTCAAGATGATATTCAAGATATCCACGTGCTTTAAGATTAACAGTCAATCTGATAGTTAATATAGTCTATTTTAATTTCATTTTATTTCTATTTTTTTCTCGGTGAATGCTGTAATTATTTCAAGATTGTAGACTGGCCATAGAAATGCCACATATTATTTTCTGTTACTTCTTCTTTAGGCTAGTGGCTGTGTTAACGTGTTTGTTTTATGACGTAAGTAACCAATTTCCCCTATGGCTCTTATAATATGAAGTGAAATAATGTATAGTAGCACTGCCCGACACAGTCGGGTCAGACCTTTTAACATGATGAATCAGTGTACTCAACAGTTAGACAATCTGGTGAGACATCATGTACAGAACATACGTCTTTCCTTGAGATTTCTTTATGTGTAAAACTTCGACAGGAATATATCTGAAGCAATGAGACGTGGAAGCGGCTCAATGTATTTATCTCTCTAACCTAGACAACTCAAATCAAGATATTATTGCTGGCGGTCTGTACGTCAATACTAATGTTCTAATGAAATGCCATCATGACCCGTCTAAATAAGGTAAATTGAGCACTCTTAAGGAGCATAAAGATGCTAGAAGGTGATCAGCTTGCACATTTAGTGATATTCTTGTTAGCACATTGATTTGTTGACACCTACAAATGTTTGTATGAACCATTATCCTCTGCAATGCCTGTATTGTTACAGACCGTGCGATATACGGACAAAGAAGGCCCCAGCGATCTTCCCGATATCTTCTAATGTACATTAGATGCGAGAGCTATTCTTGAAACAAAAGTATCTGTTTCATGATGCCGGTCTTGATAACGTTGTAGCTTTTCACGTCGGTGGTTTTAATAAACACTTTTAATTAACATGTCGTTTAGCGAACCCACTGGTAATTGTTTTAAAAAAAAATTCCTGGATGCGGTTGATACAAATATGTATGGAATAATCATACATTTTATATGTATTATATCACATCTTTCCTATCATTTCATATAGATTTACTTAAAGATCTTACACGCCCAATATCAATATACATTTCGTCGTTTTACTCTGTGAAAATGTGACAATAATATATGAATGGATCAATTAAAAAGTTTCAATACATGAATTATTATAGAACTGCTGTGACTGAAAATAAAAAACAAAACAGTAAATTAAAATGTAAATAATGCAAGAATATATGTAAATGCACTTCACGCCATACGAGTGATTTTAGCATGTAAAGAAATAAAACGTGAGTGTCACTTTACATTTGAAAGAGGAGTGTAACGCCGTTAAACGTCGCAACGCCGTTAAACGTCGCAATTGCCGCTAAACGTCGCAGCACTAACGCTAAACGTCGCAACCACCGCTAAACGTCGCAACTGCCCTGCCGCCAAACGTCGCAACTTAACGTCGCAAAAAAAATCGACTGCCCCAAACGTCGCACAACCTTAACGCTAAACGTCGCACTTAGTAGGGAGGTTCAGTATCGAACCTAAACATCACACATAAGTTCAGAGTAACTACTCATGGTTCTATAGCAACCACCCACATATCCCTAGCAACCATCATTAAGTCCTTAGCAATCAATCTCGTGCCCTTAGCAACTACATAAAAGTCCATAGCAACCACTCCTGGGTCCATAGCAACAACTATCACGAAATTGGCCGAAACAGCTTCTTCAACAAAAAAGATTGTAGAAGGAAAAAACAATATTTTTTCAAAAGAAAACCTTGTTTTACATTGTAAAGCACGAGCTTGATTGCTTAGAGCACAATGACTGTGAATAGGATATATTTTTTTTGAAAAGATATAAGAAATGGTAAAATAGTTATGTATATGTGTATGATCGAATAAGTTGCCTAAATATTCCATCAAAATCCCTTTAGTCATTTGAATAGTACAATATCAACTATAAAAAACAACAATTTGACACGAAATACTCATATATATATTTATTTATGAAATTTAAATGTCAGGTACAAAAAATAAGAAATGAGTTATTTTAAATATGCATGTTTAGTAGACAAAGATAAAATGCTATAATTATTTAATATAGTGTTCGTGTGCATGTTTTTATTCAATTCATATACCAAAACAGACCAAGTCTATACATGTTTATTCATGTACTTTTGATAGAAAACAGTGGCGTAATTCAAGAATTATAGGTTATCCAAACAAACCAAACCGGGAGAATGCTTGGTCGGATCAGGGAGTATTTCGGGCTTTATTTCCTGTGTATTTGAATAATACACGTCCTAGGGTCATTTTTATATTAAATTACGTTTTTTTTTTTGGTTTAATATGCAAACATGTTATCTTGTTAAATAATATTATATATAAACATAAATGTATGTTTTTTGTTTACTTTATCTAAGTATTTTATATGAATATTTTCTATGTTAACTTACAATCCTTTATGAAGAATAAATATAAAGAAAATACTATACATATAATTGTTTTCAAAAATCCACTGGAATTAACATTGTTTACTTATGGAATTATTTTTTTTTCTCTCATTGTTTGTTTCGATTTTCGACATAATTAAGAATCACCTTATTTGTCGTTATTACCTTCGATGCTATTGTTTTTAAATGTTTATATGTCACGGTCTGAACTTACAGATCATGGTGAATAATCAATGTGCATATCGACCTGTGGCCCGATAGCCCAGTCGGTAGAGTGCAGGAACAGTATTCCTGAGACCCTGGGTTCGAGTCCCGGTCGAGCCATGATTTTTTCACTACTTGTTACATTTGGCGCCCAACGTGGGACCGTGGCTGGTACGATGCTTAACAGCTCTACCATTAACTATTTAATACTTCATTTACTCTCCATATTTCCAAGTTGGAAATTCGAGGACGAATTTCGTCCTGGAGGGGAAGGGGAAGTATGTCACGGTCTGTACTTGCAGGTCATGGTGAATCATCTATATGCATATCTACATATGGCCCGATAGCCCAGTTGATTTAGTGCAGGAACGCTATTCCTGAGACCTTGGGTTCGAGTCCCGGTCGAGCCATGATTTTTTCACCACCTGTTACATAAACTCGGTTTTGAAAAAAAATATAACAGAACAACGTGGTTTGGGTCAGTTGCTTTTGCTTGGTGATCGGTATGTAAGGGGAGTTGCGGGGCTGGTTGCCTGTTGTAAGGATAATGTGACTTTAAAAGGTACTCCGTCACATCTCTATGGCGTGGTACTACATGTTTAAATGCACTATATATTATATCTCAAGTAGATTGTTAAAGCCAAGTGTCAATAAGGGTACTCTATAAAATGCCGTTCAAAATTTTGTCATATCGATGAGATCGAAATTGCATAAAAAAAATTCGATATACTTGCACATCCACTCGTTATGGATATGGCTGTTAGAATTCATCGTCGCTGCAACAGTACTTCATTATTGAGTGTGTGTGTGTGTTTGGATTTACCGTCGCTGCGACAGTATTTCATTCATATAGCGACGTCCAGCTTACTACAGGTTGAGTAAGACCCCGAATGCGCAGAGACATCCGGGTATGCAACCGACCTTCCGCAAGTCAGCTGGAAAGCTTCCTTAGTTACATGACAAACCTTGACCCTGTCGAGATTCGAACCTACAGAGGTAAGGGGCTGAGTGTTAAAGTCAGCGACTTTATATGTAAGATCTGCCATCGACAATTTAGAAATAGTTGAACTCTACACATGTATTTAGATATTATCATTGGGTGGATACATTTAACACCAGACCACGAGTACGGTATTAAGTGTGTTATTAGTATGTGTTTAGACTTATAGACTTATTTCTGACTATTTTAAGTTTATCTCAGTTATATAGCGACGTCTGGCTAATTCCAGGTCACGGGGGAAGACCCCGAATGTACGGAGGCAACCGGGTAGAGCCACCGACCTACAGCAAGCCAGCTGGAAGGTTTTCTCTCATGAAAAATCCTATTGATCCAGCATGGATTCGAACCCACGGCGAGGGGCTGTTTGATTGCAAGTCAGCAACTTTTAATTTGTAGGGGGTATTTTGCATTTAAATGGAGATCATTTAAGCAATTTTTTCATGGGGAATTTTGACTTTTCAGATTATATTTAATTTTAGTTTTCATGCGTTATGAACATTATTATCCAAAATGTACTTTTAATAACATTTTCAAGTTCAATATTGAGCATCAAGATTTACATGTATATTTATATATGCTGACTAATATTATGGGTTTGAATCCCGGTTGCGCCGTAAATTTGGATTTGAATTGGACTAAGCCTTCAAGCCGGCATGTGGTAGGTTAGTTGTTCTACCAAGGTGTTTCAAACATATCTCAACCTATAATTTTATGTTCTACCGAATACAGGTCGATATAAACAAAACTGTTTGGTACACTGTTGATGTAATTTCAAATTTATTTTGATCATCTTCAGGCAAAGTTACAAACTGTTTCATCGTGGGTAAAAACTTGACTATTAGGTAAAACAATAATGCACGTTGTTATCATTCTTGTACCATACTTCACATTTATTAAGCTGAACAGCAAACCATGCTTGAAACTAGGCCATGTAAGACAAAATAAAGTGAAAGATTTATTTTGAAGTTTCAACTTTCAAAATTCAACCACTTAAAAATAAAAATTGATAATTTGAACCACAGCGGTGAAGGTCTACATATATATATATATATACATGTATATGTTATTGTAATTTAGCGACTTCACCCTCTCGGCCACGGAGGCCCCATATATATATTATAATAAATTATAATAACATATACGTAGACCTTCACCGCTGTGGGATCGAAACCCGGTAAGTCCGTTTTTCAAGTGAGGAAGCCTTCCAGCTGGCTTGCGGTAGGTCGATGGTTCTACCCGGATGCCTCCTGTCTCTAAGAGGAGGATTCAGGAGGGTCCGGACCCCACACCTAGAATTTTCATAGAGAATTATTTTTATTTCGATCACCCCCCTCCGCACTAAAGAATTGGACCCCCAGTATTGGAATTTCGAGCTGATCTTGGATACCCCCACCCCAAGGGAAAAATCCTAGATAATACCCTGGGTATCTAGACTATATCCTATACTCAGTGCGTTAGTATGTTGCAAGGGATTCGTGTGAATGGTGGCCATGGACACTTAGGCGGTTGGTAAGGGCAAGATACTGGTAAGGGAGAAACTCCAAGAGTGGTTGCTATTAACTTAAAGATGATGTTTAGGGCCCGATAGTGGTTGCTATGGACACAGGAGTGGTTGCTTCGGACTTTTATGCAGTTGCTAAGGGCACGAGATTGATTGCTAAGGACTTAATGATGGTTGCTAGGGACATGTTGGTGGTTGCTATAGAACCATGAGTAGTTACTCTGAACTTATGTGTGATGTTTAGGTTCGATACTGAACCTCCCTACTAAGTGCGACGTTTAGCGTTAAAGTTATGCGACGTTTAGGGGCAGTCGATTTTTTTGCGACGTATAACGGCGTTACAAGGAGTTGTCTTGTGAAATTCTACTTAACTGTTACATGGTACTTTCTATATAAAGAAATACAACGTGAGAGTTACTTTACATTTGAAAGAGTTGTTGTCTTCTTGTTAAATTCTACTTTCCTGTTATATGGTATGGTATTTTGCAAATACTATACAATTTAATCTGGTTTACCTTCTAATTTGTTTGACAAAATATTCACCAATCTTATTTGCATCTTTACAATATTATATTTAGAATCGGAACATTGCTTTGAAATACTTTGTAAACTATGCAAATGATACAATTTATATGTGTCTAGTGTGCTTTTACGTGTGGGTGTTTAATCATCATCGAACTGTAACGTGCTTATTCTAAACAGTGAGATTTGACGTTATCCTTTTTCCATGTTTCAATCAGGTGCAAAATTGCAACTTCTAATTGATTTCTGGCTACAGTATAGTTGATGCTCTTACATGATTAATTCAGATAGAACTTACGGTCGATCAGGCTGGACTTCTCTTTAAAATCTGCTTTCTGGTGAATTTCTATAGAAGGATTTGATTGCCTCAGCTTTTCCGTGTTCAAATTCACTACATGCAACCGTAACAGAGAGGCAATTATCAGCTTCTGTAACCTGATTAATTGATATGGCTTTATGGGGTATACTATAGCTAACGTTACTTTACACACGTATATGTATGAAAGAGATATCGGTGTTTAAGCTGGTGGAAAAAAAGTTTTTAACTTCAACAAAGTACACAATACAGACTTTTTTTAATTAATCAAATTTAGATTTTAAATGAATGTTTATACATACGTACATGTGAGCATTTATACGCACATGTATAGTTATGTATTGTTCTTTATTTCCATCTTTCTTATCTCAGGTAATTCAAAGTATCTGTCTGCACGTCTTGATTAAAACTGCACTCTTCTGCTTTCCTATCGATTTGTAAACTTTCATAATTCTGCTCTAAATATAAATCCAGAAATCTTATTCAGTCGTAATGAATCACTATCCAGGGAGAAATTCTGAATTCTATTTTCTGGGATCTACTAACGTTAATGTATAATATCAATAAGGATATGTAGGTCGACATGCAGAGGAGGTACACATTCGGCAAATCAGTTTCCTTTGTCAAAAAGCGGTTGTTGATGTACACACTATCAAGGTATTACGAAGTTCTATAGAACTTTTGCAGTTTCACATGTGTTATGTATACATCTTTCGAGTTGCAGACCTAAATAACATTCAGTCCTGAAATAAACTGCATGTATGCTTTCCAGGTTTTCGAAAATATATTTTATGCCCCGCCATTATTTAAACGGGTTGAAACTTAAAATCTTATTTATGTCCGTCGTTCTGACATACAACATTTTCCAGGACTTTCATTCTTCCTTCTTGGACAAACTGAACAGAAGTTTGGTGTTTTCATTTGGATTACCTTCCACATTGCTTTTAGATTTGCAGCCTTCGAAAATTATGTCATTGAGTTATAGACCATATTTAAATTTCCCTCACCTTGGCCTATTTTCGACGGAGTTTTGATCATTATGTTTTTTTAAAATATCCTACTCATGGACGTTTTCATGAACATTTCTTCATTTTGCCTGGAGACTCTAAACATGACACTGGTACTGATTAGTTACAGAGCGACTTTGCATTTCTCAACTATGCAAATTTGAGACGAAGTTATTGCCCTTTAACTGCGAAAATGTCTTCTTCCAATTTCAGTCAAGGCGGACCATTCCATTTAGTATAATTAAACATACGTACTAGTACATTTAAACATTGAATGTTTTACCTTTTTTTTCTTCTTAAATCCTTGAAGAAGTTCGATATACAAGTTAGGACACATAATTACATAATTATATTATAGCATTAATATCTTGATGTTTCGAAATTTGAAAGCAAGTTAACTTTCCTTGAATTGTTTGGTAGTGTTACAAGTTTCATCTTAATCAGTACCACCAAAAGTCATGCCGAGAAGCCACTGCAAGTGCAGTTTTAACAGTTCAACATCACCAAACATCCTTAATACACTTAATGGACATTTTGTTTGAGATTAATCATATCCCTATTCTTCGTGCTTATTTAGAGAGTTTGATACTAAAAATAGGAGGAATTGAAAGTCTTGCAATAACCATACACTGACCAATTGTTCAGGAAAAGAGAGCATCGGGCACCGCCGGGAACATAAAATAGACTTTTTCTTGACAAAATACGGAGCATGGGAGGAATGGGAGCTCGTCCATTGTCGAATACCCATATCCAATTGCTATTATTTGTAGGCCATAGCATATTACGCCTGTATGTTGTCGTGTGTGCGAAAATTGCGCAGTTCCATTGGGTTTTATATACATGAAGCTGTTTACAGTAAAATTGATTTTATTGCGACTTTCAAGCTTTCACGCCGAAGAGTAGTCATTTTATATGACGTGTTTGCATTGGTTGATATTTCAGTCAGTGACTGCTGCAACACAGCGTTTTGCTCGCCTTTTTCCCCACGGCATGATGTCATGAAATAAATGGAATGTCTGCTGGGGGTTTCCGACTATGGGCCTAATCAAGACCTGCTCTTTCGAAGTAAATATTCAGGACCTAATTGTATCATTGGAATATAATAAAAATGTTAGATTCCACAACTAGGAGATCAGTGGGTTCGCCCTAGTACTTATATCAGGAAAAATGGTACTGGTTTATCTTCCATTGCTTAGTATTCTGTTAAATTAAAACAAATTCCCCAAGACTTGCAAAATCAGTCCCAGGATAATGTGATTAAGTGGTAATGTAGTTAGGCAGCACAATATCTGTCTTAAATGGACAAGTCCCCAAACGACTGGCACACTATCTGTAAAACGTTAGTCCAAGGAAACAAACTTTCCTCATACATTGTACTGAACTAAATAAGCATTTGGCTATAAGGTTGTTTTATTGATGGAATCGTACTAGCCAGTGAATCTACAGCGTAAGTATTAAAGCACGAATCCAACGTCCACTTGATAAGGTGTCCTTTTGAAATCTACCCACGCAAGAAGCCTGCAGGACAGTTAGAGGGTGCTTTAAGGATTATGTCATTGACATTGCGGATTTGGCAAATCTATTTACCAAAAGGAGCCGTTCTTCAGACTGTTAATCCTTCATATAATGATTCAGATCTAAGCGTGACATACAACTATAAGATAGACTATGTTGTACAATTTATTGAAAATAACCGCAAATATTTATCTCTTATATAACTGAAAGATACTTTTTGTGTGTGTGAAAAAGAGTGAAAACCATGCTAAATGTTACAATGGAAAAATAAAACTACCATGCACTAGTACTTTACTGATTACACTCAAATTTTCGTAAGATGAACGGATCGTTTAACACTAATTATAAATCGTGAAAGGTAAATATAAATACTTGAAGGAATACTTATTTATAATACAATTCATATCAGACAACATAAGGAGAGCCTGCTGGTAGGATAATGGTACTCAGATATTAGAGAAAATTGTCGACCACGGCTGGCTGATATAATAATACAACCACGTATTTCAAATATATCGATGATGATTAATCTCACGAACATTTAAGTACTTTAAAGGAATGCCTTTCCAGTTGCGAAGGTTGAGGGATGGGTTCAATCATTGGACAAATGGTAAAATTATGATTCCCATTTTTTTTCTTCAAAATTTATACTTGAATGTGGCTAGAATTTTTTGTTATTTTTGTATGTCTTGTTATTGTTGTGCGACTAACAGTGATAATCCGACCGAAAGAACCAGTTTTTAATGCTGAACATAGACGAACCACTGGTGTGATTGCAGTTATCTCAGAGTGTCTAGTCTTATTGTTTCCCACTGAATGATAACAGCTCGGCCAAAATTATAAATTAGCCATTGGAACATTGTTACAAAATACTCCTTCTAGCCTCTTGTGGGAAGTCTATGATGAGCTTTTCAAATGCAAGTTTAAAGGATTTGTTATGTCGAGATCTAACCTGCAACCTCCAAACATCAGGGACACAGGGAAAGGTAAACATATGCACACATTGTTAAAATGAGTGGAAACAACACCAGAATTATCAGTAAACAAACGTGTGTGTTTTCTTCTTTGTATTCCTATACATGTAATTATTTCACCGCTTACAGTTAGTATTTGCTTGTGGGTAAGTTCATACTTTGAAACTAGTCCCAATATTGACCATCAATTTTAAATATTACACAGCATAAACAAAGGTTCCCTTCATCAATATATCATTTAAAACATTTCATTTATGAGTTTTCCTTGACTATATTCAATTTAAATTTAATGTTTATTTCTTAGATATGATTAGTAAATTATTATGCAATATATTTTAATGTGCATTTTATTTATGAACATGTTGAAAGTACACATTAAATTATCTAGAGTTTCAGAGTCCTGAATGACAAAGAAAATCTCATTAGATTCGAAAAATAAAACTTGACAGAAAAGTCTTAAAATATCAGTCGATAAATCTAGAAAGTGTAGATGAAGGTATTGTCTAGGGATGTATCAGCAAAGAGAGAACATATTTATGATTTACAGAATATTTCTGAGTATCGTATTAGTTGGTATTTTCTATACAGATCTCCATGCTGTATAGTCTAAGCATAAAGATAGAGCCTTGAGTATTAAAATACAATGACTCACTAAAGCATTGTCAGTTTGCAATAGACATATTTCTGAAATACATTTGTATTCGCAAAATTCAAATATCAGTGGACCATTTCGATCTATAAATGTTGCAGATTTCTTCCCGCCGCCAAAGCGGAATAATTTGCTGATGCTATCGAGTAACATTAGAAAATAATTCAAATCTGATATGGAGTGGATACTTGAATAATATGCCCATAGATCCAACATTAATACTTGAAAACTGCATTAAGAAATCCAATATAAATAGCAAGAGAAACAAATACAATGTAAACTTTTGATATCACTAATACGTAACAGGCACAAAATGTGTATTGAATTGGCATTGCAAGTCGTAGTAAGCATTTATCTGTATCCTATGTTTTCACATCGGCCTGCTGTATAAAATACTATCTCTGGTAGTTTTAAGGAAAAGTTACGAATCAATCACATTTAGAATGTCTGACTGGATTTTAACACATTGGTAATACCATATAGTTTTAAGGAAAAGCTATAAATCAATCACATCAAGCATGTTTGACTGGATTTTAACACATTGGTCATGTTATAAGAGCCGGTTTTGCTTCCTCTGAAATACCCGTCTTGTATCCCATATCAAATTTGAATCTCCATGTCGCCACAGAGACCCATGTCTATTCCCATAACAAATAGAAACCGCAACATCGTATTTCTATCTATCAATCTTAACACAATGCGCTAATGCTACGTTTACACTATGTTCCCGGCGGCCACGGCAACCCCATTTCAACGAAACGTAGTGCGACGTGGGACTTAGATATTTTTTATCTCTGCATACAAGTTGTTTTAAGTCCTGCCATGTTTTCTCACGTTTTTTCACGGTATATCCATGACGAGCCGTGGAGGGGAAAAGAACTAAGCCCCGGTGGCAACAGGACGCACCACGATGCGGCCCGCGGTCTACCACGGATGCCAGTACGTTCCCTCCCGGTCAGCCATGTTCTGTTGGGTTCCCTTGCGTTCCTTACGTTTTGATCAAGGTCTGACACGTTTCTCACGTTTTGATCAAGGTCTGACATGTTTCTTACGTTCTGCTAAAGCTTTGTACGGATGGCACGTGGACGCCGGGCAACTTTTGGACATTTTCGTAACCAAGATATAATTCAAAGCGCCAATACCGCTGAGAGAACATGTTTTAAATTCACTAAAGTGGCATTTATTCAAGTTTTCAAATGATGCCGTAATCTCTATGTCCTAAAGACGTTTGCGTAAACGTGGTCGTAACAAAAAAAAAGGGTGAACAAAAAACTTTTTTCAATAAGCACATTGTCCCTATTTCCCTCTTTCTCAAGATTTATTAGATATATGTTTTACGTAAAAAGCAAGCAAATATAGGAAAAGAAACTCAAAATATCAGATAGCAATGTATAAAAATATTTAGTACAAATAAAGCCCAAGATTTTTTTAAATAGAGCCCCCAAAAGTGAATGCAATACTTCATTGCTGCAATGTACCAAAGAAAACTAAAATATCAATTATGCAACTATCAATGAAAAAGACTTTTGATAGCATATAATGTAGGGATTTTGATAAATTGCCAATGCCCTACGTTTGGGCTTTAGACTGAAAATTGAAATAAATGTTAATAATTCCACTAGGTCAGCCCGCGACTCCCCCGGGCAAAGCATTGCTAATTGCTTTGCTATACTTTCATTCTTTTATTTATTACATTTTATCTATTTTATTAATCTTTAATAGGTTAACTTAATAAGATCTATCATTCCAAATTTTCCCCACCTAGATTCGAAACCGCAACTTTTCGTTTTTGTTTTTCTCGCAATTTTGCACACGCAGCATATACGTAGGTGATACACTTACATGCATGTGCATATTTATAGGCAATTACAGGCGATGGAATTGCAGTTGTCAATGTTTCAAATATCTCCTAATTATTTGCAACTTAGTACGTTTACTTTTTATTTCCGTTTATTGAACATATTATTTCCAGCATATATTTTGCACAGTTTTCTTCTGTTTCGACTTTAATAATGAAACTGTACTTAAATATACATAAGAATTAACAACGCTAGGTGAAAAAGAAATCAGACCTATATATCTGTGTAGTAAAATGGAGGAAAAATAAATTTATCTAGATAAAGCCCCGAAATTTTGTTCGATGCAGAAAGCGTGCTACCATAGAACATACTTTTTAAAAATGCCATCCAAAGAAAAAGCAATTGTTGTAGGAGACTACATCAGGAATGCTCCCCGTCCCACTTCAAACCACCTCTAAGGTTTGTTACGGCCTTTTACGGCCTATTACGTTCTGTCACGTCTTGTTTCGTTCATCCCGTTTTGCTAGGTAAAACCGCACCGTGACTGCCGTGGCGAATTTTTTGAAAATTTAAAATTCTGGCTCGGTATCCACGGCGATCACGGCCTGTCATGTTTGCCCATCCCGTTCCCCCACGTTCTGTCACGACCAACCCGTTTTGTCCACGGTGGCCTGAAACGTGGTCTAATGCAAAAAAAACCCCAAAAAACTAGGTTTAATGATAGAAGTTTCTGCACTATAGGGCCGAAATTATGGAACAATCTGCCTCCGTATATTAGGCAAACCGAGTCAATAGCCGAATTTAAGAAAAAACTAAAAACGCATTATTTCACACAGTATTACGACTTGTTTTTAAACTGATATTGATTTGAATTATCTGATATTTTACATAACATTGTCTGGAGCTTTTATAGTTTTGTCATCTGCTTTTATTAGCTTATTTTCTTTTTTTAAACATAAATCTGTATTTTAATTCATGTTTTTATGCTTTTTCGCTATATTTTATATGTTTTTGTTTACACTTTTTGGTGAGAATATATGTATGTTTATTGTACAACGCCATTGAATATCATGTATAGAAATAGGCGTTTCATCAAATAAACAGGTTTAACGTGGTCGCGCCGTGGCCGCCGGGAACTTAGTGTAAACGAAGCTTAAGCAAGGTTGTTTGCTCTATGAATTTGAATTCAGGTAATGCAGCATACATATATTCGGACTGTATGTCTAGTACACAGATTGTTTGTTATATACT
>CM037780.1:42850885-42900885 GCA_021229015.1 Solen grandis | reverse complement strand
CAGTGAACACCAGAGCAACACAAGAAATACAAACAAATAAAATGTAAACATATAAATATATAATTAATAGAGATTGCTCCTTCCCGTGGACAGAAACAACTGTTACACACACAGTACGTGGAAGAAGTAAAACAAGCATGCCTCGTTATATATTGTAACCTGTTCTATACGTGCCTGGATGTTCTATACGTTCCTGGTTAAATTATAACATAAGTTTTATACGTGCTTGGTTATATTGTAACATATGTTCGGATTTTTCTGATTTTGCACCCAGCTTTTAGGTAAATTAATGATCTTTATTTTTATCAGTATAAAATTGAAAAGGTTAATGCTTCATATAATTTTGGGGAGACTGCTCGGAACATTACACACGCCCCACCCCCCCCCACCCCCACTCCAGGCACTTCGATATTTCTACCACATAATATTTTTAGATTCCATGATATCGAGATCTGATTCTTGTAGATTACGATAAATTTGAAAATGATGTCAATATAGGCTAGACGGTAATGATTTAGAATAGCTTTAAACAATCTAATCGATTTAAACGCACCCAACACATGTTCCTGCAGATGTCACTGTAGTTTATTTAAAGCGATCATAAGACCCATTCATACCAAAAGAGGCAACGTCATGCGCTAAATAGCTTAGCTGATGGTTGTCTTTAACTGCCAGACAAAGTCTATAGATATATGCCATAGTCAATGGCAATCACGAACAAATCTATACATGTGTTTACTTGTATTAAAGACGTAAGATGTAAAACCACTGTAGGATCACGAGCAAAGTTGTGGAAAATACAGTTATATCTTGAAAAACGAGATTTGTTGTGGCCCATTGCGCCACAATTAGCAGGAAGTTATTTGAATAAAAACAAACAACATTATTTAATGATCCATCCATCTTAATGATTTTCGTTCATTTATCGATGACAATTCCATCACTTAAACAATAAGAATAGACACTTGGTTCATGTGGTAATGACATTGATTAAATTGTTAAACATGATAAGTTTCATTTCAGTCTCTCCACTGAGTCATGATCTTGATTTCATAAATATGCTGACTAAAGTATCGAGTTGATAAGGATATCGCACCTGATGTATCTCACAGACCAAATCGTATTATCCGTTTCTACTTAATCTAAAAGTTAGAAAGAAAATAAATTTACAAAACGTATGACATTGGTAAATTTGCCTTTCTAATTAAAGTTAAGAAATGCACAGGGATATACATTTGGTAGGCTTAAACTTGTATATTACAAACAAATGGCTTATAAACTATACAGTATTGTTTTCATTTACATGATATTGTTTTTAACTGAATTTAACTGCATGTTTCAGATAAATAAATAATGATAATTAAATCCATAAAAGCATGTCACGACCTATAACGCATAACGTATATTAATGCATATCAGCATCAGATTCGGATGCCATTTATTTTTCTGTTGGATCATTTGGCATCGATATCAGACGTCCAGAGCCACAAGGAATCATCTGATGTGTCCATGTGTATCCTTCAAGCGAAATGATTATTACTTCTACCGAGATATATCATGGACATTTCCATTTATCGTTTGTTCCACTATTGCTCTTTTCAGTTTAAATTAAAATAGTACGTTTTTTAGTACGTAGCCAAGGTTTATGTGAAAAAAAAGTAAAACATGTATGTTTTGAGCGTAACGTGATTCTTATACCGCCGACATCAAAGGTGCCGCTGTTGCCTACGTGGCAAACGATAAGCCTCATATAGTTTTTTTTTTATTTATTTTATTTTTTTTAAAATTAGAGCTTAAACCTGCGCTCGGCTTCGCCTTAAAATCTTTATTAAAAGAAAATGAACTGAAATTAAAATGTGTATCCTTCAGTCTCCCCACGTTAAGCGGAATGAACATTACTTGTAACGAGATATATCATGGACATTTCTTTGTTAAATTAGGATAATAAAAATACATATTTTCAAATAAATGCGTATTACCTTAATTTAGTAGGGTTAAATTCTATATTTAAAAAATAACTATCAGTGGCAAACCTTTTGATTCACTTTTGTCACGTAGGCCACAACGGTACTTTTGAAGTCGGCGCGATTCTGGCACGAGGCTCATGCACGAAACTGTTGAAAAGAAACTTATTTTAACATAACCTGGGATAAATACACACACACACACACACACAAAACTTAAAAAAAAAAAAAATGAAACTGGGCTGAAAAAGTGCTGTATCCTTGGCAGGAAAACGGTAAAACATTAATACGTTGAATGTGATCTTGAAGCACACTCTCTTAAATATATCAACGTATGTAGCATTTGGAATTTTCTGTCATTAGATCAAACATCATAGATTATAAGACGCCTACTTGTCTGGTTATCACGATATATCTAATAAAATGAATCATGATATGCCTGACTATAATGATAATAAAATTTTGATATTTACAAAAACATCAAAGCTAGAAAATACGTGTTCCTACTGCGAAGGGATGTCTTGTTTATATATCAAATAAATCATCCTCTTGAAAGCAAGTATTTAAACTATTAATCCTAAACTATATATTTTAAACACAAGACATATGAACACTAAAATTTCATATATACTTTAACAAACCAATCAATGCATCACCTAAACCGACTGTCAATGCTGAAAAATATTCTTTTTTTTTTTCAAAACTATTAAAATATGCTTTCGAAACAGTTCAAAAAAATGCTGAATCATTTAATAACAACTTTCTTATTGCATCAATTAAAAGAATCTGTGAAAGGAAGCTCTATATGTTCAATTGTTTTTATCAATAATGCATTTACAAATGCCAGCAACACAGAATTTACAACCTCTAACATCACAAAACAAAGATCATAAATACATTTCAGCAGGCAAAAAGAAAAAAAAAAAAGAAAAAAAAGAAAAAGAAAAAAGACGATGTTATCTAAACTAAGTATTTTGATTATCATTACAAATGACACGTGTACAAATAAAATAACCAACTCTCTTTCATTAGAAATGCATTTGTTTATCTCGGGGTATAACAGCTGTCCTTTCCACGCATTGATGTTAATCACAAGCATTAGCTCTGTACGAACAGAAATGTGGGTTCAAGATCAGACAAGGTAAACGAAGAAGCAATAACTTCTGACTGGCCTGTTATAATAAGGAGAAGTGTTCCATCATATCTATAGCAGGGTAATAACAAATAAACGAATGTAGGTATGAAACGGATAAACAGTAAGTAAAATGTGCAAATCTGCCCTTTTGATTGATTATTTCCAATAAATCGCTTCATTTTGTATACTAGACAAATGTAAGAAAATATAATGATTTATAAAACAAAACTGAACAATGAATTATATGTCGCTCTTTAGAATGTTGATATTCATAATTATTAACATTTAATTATTACAGCGCGAAAGTATTTATTACATATGAAATATTGGTATCTGATATTAATGATTGCAGATTAGATTTTCAAAAAGGTAAGGGGTTAAATTAAGGGTCATATAAACGTTAACGCCATAGTCCAATGTTTTCAGTGCTTCGAATTTATCCCAATACTTGTATAAATACTTAAACTTTTTGAAAACAACACACACTGATTTTGTTATACAGTGCAACGATTTAACCCATTAAAATGTTAGGTGTACGAGGGATGTTCGAAATGTATTGTGTATTATGGTCTGAAACCTTAAAACCTGGTGGAAACGAGCATGTTTTCAGTTCATACCTTTAAAATACTTCCCGTGGTCAGAAATACATATTTTCAGTCTATGGGTCCATTTCCAGAAAGCGTCTGGGTAGGCTGAATTCGGTATACTACGAGGGTAGTGACGAACAACAGAACCGAGCACTTGGCGTGATCGATATCTACGACCAGAAAGGAAGGCCTTTTTTAGTTTTAGAAACAGACAGAAGTCACATGGTGCTGGATCTGGAGAATAAGGTGGATGTGGCAGGACAGTCTCGTCTTGTATCTCCTTCTTAACAGTATAAACGTAAATATAAGTAAGACTTAAGTGATACACTTTAGAAATCCTTACATGTTAAGGACAAATTACAACTTTAAATGTAGCAACTCGGAACTTGTGTGTGTGTGTGTGTGTGTGTGTGATCCATACACGTTTTACAGAGATGTCGTTATTTCATTTTGGACAGTCGTTGACAACTGTATTGCAATCATTTTTCAGAATCAGAAATTCGGTCATATATAAAAGATCGAAGTAAACTCGGTTGTTCCCTGAAAGAGCTTTTTGCCGAAATAACCAGTCTTTATGGGTCTCGTAGGTGTTCGCAGACGGTTCGCAGATGTTAAATAAATTTTTGAACCTTTAAAGCATAGAAAATAATGATATGAAATTTACAGAAATTCTTAAAATGATGCTACATATACTGAACGCGAAATTACGCGCACATGGAGTTTATTCTAAACAAAATATTGAAAAAAGTAAGGAAGATCTCTGCTGGTCCAATCTATTGTCTGATTACCAAAAAAAGGCTACGTGTTGAAGTGCCAAAAGATTGCTAAAATATTTCCCAAATCGACAATTCTTTTGTAAATGTTACAGGTAATAAAACCTGGGTGCATTATTTTGACACTGTGAGAAAGGTTGTGAACAAAATATGGGCCACAAAACATGGCTCAGTGCCAATAATTGCAAAGCGTAATTAAAGGGCAAAGAAAGTTTTGTGTGCCATATTTTTCTAATTTGAGATGTCGACAACAAACACCTTTTTGGTTTAAGCACTGCCATCTGCGAGAAGTAGATGAGAAATAATTTTATTTTGCAAATGTACAACAATATTGCATTGCGTTAAAAGATCACTTAAGTCACATATGTACAAGTTGAACATGGTTGTCGACAACAAACATCCTTGTTTTAAACCGACATCGACGTTGAACCTGTCCGCTAGGTTGTTATTGATTTTAACTGCACACATCACATTTTCGTATAATGACTTAATGAGCATAGGACCATTTAATCCTGTCATATCAAGTTTACGTCACAATTTTCGTCGGTCTATACGTCATAATCACGGCGGAAGTCCACGAATGCGACGAACGTTTATAGTTTATATTTGTTTCTAGCTTCTATTATAGATGTTTAAGTTGTTAAATGATCAACTGTACTTCGCTGCTCACGGAAACCGTTTTGATAATCTGATACTTTAATTTTGTCCTCCGCCCATTTAGTTAGTCGCTTATTTAATATAGCGCAGTAGCATTTATATATTGCCGAAGTCACGGTAATACCACGATAATTCATCGCCAGCTGTAATTTTGATAATTGGTGTTATAATACATACGACCTTAGAACGTAATCATTAACGGCGAGAAAATCGGCGGAACTCCTTCGAGAAAGCACAGATAAGGCCGATGTAGTACCTGCATTCCCGTTGTGATACCGTTGTCGAGCCGATGTGCCCCCAAATAAAATGTTCTGTCTCATTAACGGTAGCAATACGGTAGTACAATCATGAAGAATGTTATCATATCGTTTAAACAGTTACATGGTACATCGATCTACCATTTGAAATAAAAAAGTACGCTGTACTGTTGTTAGGTGCCGTTGCTCGCTCCAGCAACCTTCCAGTAGAACATTTTGTGCATGTTAAAAACCCGCTGATGTTCTGACGATGTACTATCGTTATTAATGTTGTGATACCGTTGTGTTGCCATTTAAGTATCGATCCCTGGAAGTTGCCAAAGATGTGTTTCAGTATGGCTCTTACGAGCAAAATCAACAAATGGTGTGACAGACCCTTTAACAAAATAATGCCAGAAAGAATCTCACTCTTAATTCCTTACGGAAGAATCATACTATTTTATAAAAACAAAACTCTTGAATTAACCATGTTTTTTTTATTATTAAATTTGCTTACCCCGAGTTCTGGACGGAAGAATTATGATACATGTAATACTTTTGGATATGATATTCTTTGATTAAACCGTGGTGTTAAATAAGGTCAAACAGTATTATCTAAGTAGCTTTCTAGGTTCTACTTATGAATATAAGCAAACATTGATATACCGGTAATCCTTCGATTTCTTTTCAGAGAGATAAAAGTATGAAGGAGTGTGTTATATCTGATATATTTCTCGCAATCCGTCACTTTTTCCTTTAACATATTTTACAAGATACTTGACATGTCTGGGTCTGTTTATTGATGTTGATACATGTATTACAAAAAAAAATATGGAGATCCTTCTCAATTCTCGAAGTTTTTTATTCGAACCTTTTAGTTATCATAACATCAGAATCTGATGCTACTGAATTGAAATATCAAATAATGTAATTGTATATTGACTGCGATACAAGGACAAAGAGCTCGTTCGTCAAGGCAATGTATAAGGCTTTGCCCATCGTGACATCGTGCCTATAATGTTCTTAAAACAGCCCATACTTAAAAGTTTATTGCCATTTAAGTATTTCCACATGCTTGTGATTCAGTTGAACAATGCATGCGCTAAACGTGTGTTTTTATTCCAACATGTTTGTTGATATACCCTCTAGATTATACTTTTTTTTATTTTCTTATATTTTTTTTTATTTTAAAAAGCTTTAAAATGCACTTTTTTAACTGATGATAAAATGCTTTTATACTGACATGATTATGATAAATACTCTTTTTTTTAAATAATATTCTGAATATAGATTTAAAACATTTTATATGTACGAGCCCAACACGGATTTCCCAGATATAAAATAGATCAATAACACAGATATTATTTTCTCAATATTTCACAATACATTTATGATATTGTTTGATTCATGCCAAATAGAATGTTACAGCAATGCATCGGTTAAATCACAGCCTTCTTGAAATGGTAACGTTTGAAACTCAATAAATTATTTCTCTATCAAGTATCACGTGGGTAGTATTCCAGGTCAATGACATTTAGTGCGTATCCCAGTTGTTCCGACTTTAACAATGTTTCATGTTCACTGCACATCTTCATGGAATTTTCGCGTGACGTAAAATAGAGAAGGGAAGTTTATATATAACCATGTCAGAATAAACATAATGACTTATGTTTTAACTTGTACACTATTTCAGTCTTACCAGAATTCATTTTTAGGTCTGTTTTCCTTTAAAGAATAAATGTTTAATTTTACTTTCGTAGAACTGAAAACTACGAATATTATAGTTATTCTATTAAAGATGAAACAAAATGGCTCAGCTGCCCTAAAATTGTATTTACTTATTGCTAATTAACAGCCATGAAGTCAATATGAAATACGATATCCAATCTTCAGCTGTTTATCTTTGTTTATCCCTCTGAATTTTGCTTCTCTCGGTGACCATGTCTGATCCATTCTAATACCAAATAAGTGGAAAACTACACGGTTCTCTTGATCGGTCTAGAAAAGTGGCATTTATACCATAACAACTTAGTACAAATAAATAAATAAATAAATAAATAAATATATATATATATATATATATATATATATATATATATATATATATATATTGTTGTTAGTATGTACGGAGGACATCATACAAAATTATTGTAACTGCCTCTTAACACATAAAAAGGTTACCACAGCTTAGCACTAAGCCCTCAAAAGGACAGTTTACAGTTTCATTTTTGCACCAAATTGCATTTCCTAAGACCAGAACCATTTCCGGGCGTAACGTTTCACCAGCTGTCTCCCTCTCCATGTTTATAATTTCTTTTCAAACTATAAAACAATATGGAAGGCGGTCGTTTATTTTCCAAGGAAATAAAACGAGCATCCCGAAACATGCATATAGATATGAGCCAAAATCATAAATAAAACATACGTATACATTGTACATATGTAATTATATATGCAAACATCTACAAATATACAATAAATTGTCAGGTCCCATATTCTTGTCTGAAAACAGATCTGACAAGAAGATGAAAAACAGTTAATGTATAACTCATTAAATATAGCAAAATAAATAAAATGAGTGAGTTTTTATCCTATATGACTTTACCATGCAAGAGCCAACATTCGAATGTCGTTCCCATCTCTGATCTCATCAAATCTCTTTTTGTTTATCTTTATTGTAATGGCTATTTATCATTTTCTGATTATTATGGCCATATTGTCGACCTTGACCATGCTACACTAACAAATAGTAATCAAAGCACTGAAGGCACTGAGTTGTGTGTGTCTCAAGTGAAAGAGGGATTTAAGGACTACAGCTTAATAACACCCTTCGAGACTTTACCACTCAAATTTATGTACCCAGTCCTTTGATGAAATCATATCTAACCCGTCATTTGCCGACAGCTTGTATAAAATATCCACTGCTTGACGTTAATTATGCAAATCAACAAAATCAGCAAATCAGCTTGTCAATAATTTTATTGTTATACAATAACTACAAGAAATCAAACTATGTTAAACGCATTTTTATGACTCTAAGCTTTCTAGTTTAAATGCATTTACTGGTTATCGTAACACCATACAATTATTGAAATTTGAAACCTACTTACCAAAAATGTTAGGTGCCCCTTTGCACAAATCACATGGTCAAAACTATAGTCAACCGCTTGCATAAAAGGGATATCCGCCAGTTCACCCGCTGTACTATCAAATATGTTATCGTTTGCATTAAATTTCTTCTTACATTTTGTTGACTAATACCTTATTTAAATTATGTGTTTCGTGTCCTATCAGGTAACATTAAATACAATGCTATTCGGCTTTCAGCCCGCTTGTTTTTGTGTTCAGTGTGTTTACTTTTAATTGAACTTTTAAAAATTAATAATACAAAAACCAATGAAAATATAAATTGAAAATTGCAATTTTACTTTCACCTCAATATGAATTTGATAATAATGGAAATAAAACGATATCGTCTGCATCATAATTTAAACGTCATTTTAGGGAACCATTTCGCATTATGAGTCATATATCATCCGGTGTAAATACCCTTTTCGCCTCTGTTATTAATATACATGTAGCATTATACTATAAGGGCCGAACATGAACGGCATAATTTTATTTGTCATATACTATAAGACTAATCAAGGACATATTACATGTTATGTGGGCTATTGTTATACAATTGTTTGTGGGGAAAGTATAGCTGTAGGAAAATATTAAAAAAACATAATGCAAATTCAAAAGGCCATGTAAACATCCATTTTGTATAAAATTTAGTTCATGTTATGTGTATTTCATGCATTTTCTTTTTAAGAAATCTTCTTTTATTTTTCATCATGTTTATGTAAATTCTTGCGATTATCTATTCAACAAGAAACATAGTTTAATAGGTTCCACCTTTAAAATTCCATGTAAACATCCTTTTCATGGCTATGAATAGGGCCAAAAAAACGACATTAAATATGCAAATGTGTTAACTGAAAAATTAATGGCCATGAATAAGCCATTGTATTTCGTGTTTCCTAACAGGTTCTAATAGCAAATTAAATTGTTGCCAATCCCATTAAAGTAAATTGATATGTTACTGGCATGACAATGCCACACATTTTGAAATAAAACTAAATGAAATGTAGATTTAATTGCATGATAATATAACCCATAAATATCTAAGTGAGGTGAATTTGATGGTCAGTTACTCTCAGGACATGTGCCTACTATAAGGACTTTATCAAGTTACAAAAATGCCTCCCCTGTCTGTTATAGGATAAATGAGGATATAGTTGTAATTCAGTCCGGCAAGTTTTTGCTCATATTTCTTTGCCTTTGTTTCCACCGCATGGCAAGTAAGATTGTTTTTCGTTGCTAATCAGACTGTTTCAGTCAAATACAAGCCAATCATAGTGCTTTGTTTGAAATTCAAAATAAACAGGAAAGGAAGATGGGCAAAAAGGAAAGCATTGTGGTAAATAACAAAATGCACTACTGAGCTATGTAGATAATTATCCAATATAAACAATTCAGTTGGAACGTTAGAAAAAATGGATTAAAGGAAAATTGTCAAAGACTAGATTCCTGTTAATACAGATTAATTGCTTATGTCTTTAGATTTTCCCAACCGCTAACTTATGGTATATGGCCAATGACCCCAGTATTTAACTCTTGATTATGTTCTGGAATTAACCTTGTATAGTGTTTACATGCATTAAACACATTTGAATTTTCTATGTAAGATTATACATACTTATAACAAACTTATGCCAGAAGTTAAAAGTTTCAGCTTTTTTGCCCATAGCCCATAAATAACGTTTCATGGTAATTTAATGACACTTAAACACAACTAAATACTATGTTTCTGCTTACAGTCATTAAAAAGGAACAAAATCGCACCATTAAACCACTGAAAAACTTTCAAGGACCTTAAAAGGTAGTAACTTAAATGATTCATTTTCAGAGATATCAAATTTAAGGTTAAGCTTTTATTTTTTGTTTTTAATGACACCAAAATATGACAATTAACATTTAACGATTAATTGGCTTTTAAACTGATTTAACATATTTTTCAGTTGTGTCCATTAAAAGTGCATTAAAATTCCCTGAAAAAAATGTGTATTTTAACCATGTTTTTATTGTAGTGGGGTGCAGTAGTGTAACTACGGTAATTACTAAATTTTGATCAAATCCTTTACGTAAACAAAGAAAAAATTGTATTGATATAACAAAAAAAAAAAAAAAAAAAAAAAAACTATCATATGAGCCATCCGGTGCAGAATTTATTCATATTTTATTGAGAGCATTAGTTTTTTTTTATTTGAAATTTTTATTGAGAACTGTAAAATATTTATATCACATTTGACGCCTTCCTTCTTCCGAATTCGTTTATAATTTGTCTGATCAAATCCAGTCCTATGATTTTTTAGGAATCATGTGTCTGTGCCTTTTAAGCCAAAAAAATAAAATTTCAAGTCTAAAGAAAATGCTACATTTTTTAAATCAAAGAATGTTCTTGGATTGCAAGTATTAAAGTTTAACTCAAAGAGATATGATTGCCATGAATGCAATGTTTTATTGTTTTTTTTGTTTTTTGTATAGTGGTTTTATTACAAAAAAAAATTAAATTTTGTGAAATTCTGCATACTTTCATTTCGCAAAAAAAAAAAAAGTTGAAATTGAGATGGCAGACTTTTAAGGACGGTATTGATTTGTCATTCCGAAGAAGGCTTGATTTGGGTTTCACGCGTCATTTTTAGCCTTCCGAAATCTGTTTTATTTCACATAAAAGAAGGAAACAAAAACGTGCCTAGCTGACATTTTTATCAGCTCTATGAATCAAATGTCTTTTTTACATATAACTAGAACTTACTATACGAACTATGTTTCTGAGGATTGTTTTCTTAAATATAGACAAGAGTGTTCTTTGGAACACATTTGTACCTGCTGAAGCGTGGCGGAAAAAGTGTGACGGACAGACAGAAAGATGACGAAAAAGTGATTCCTATGTGTCACCTCTGCTTATAGCAGATCATACACACACACACATACACACACACACACACCTGAACATGCAATCGCTGTCATTCCTTTACCCTGGAGTTGCATAGAATGATGATATGTACAACAATTTATCTACAATTACACATTGAGTTATTTTCCACTACATATATTAGTATTGTATATAAATCTACTTAACTTGATGGCAAAAATGAAAAAGACAGGATCTTGTCAATGACAACTATATTTTTCCCCACATTCATATCCGCGATGTCCCCGGAAGTAGCTCCCATCATGGGCGAATCAATGGTAGAAAAGAGAGCTTTACATATACAAGCGAGCGCTCAGGCGCCAACAGGCGAGTTCTTAATCTGTCACAACTGAGTAACACAACATAAAGTTTATGTTTTCATATATATCTTATCAGCCAATACTCATAATATACATACACAGAATGAATGGAATTAAATATAACCTTGTGTTCGATAAAACATTTAAAAATGAAGTTATGGTCGAATACATACTACATTTGTCGTTGATGTTGTGTTAAAGTATATCGAACCGGTTACAGTGGCTGAGAGGTTAGAGCGTCCGCCCCGGAATTGGGAGGTCATGGGTTCGATCCACGGCCGCGACATATTGAATGCGTAAACTGTAGTACTTATGTAGCTCCAATGATTGGCTCCCAGCATATGAGGTTTGTTCCAGGACTGGTTTGCCCGGTGTCAGGATAATGTGACAGTGTGTGGTATCATGACACACGTCTACGACATGATACTGCAGTGTTGCAGTACTATAGAATATAGTAATCAATCCACATGACTGAAATACTGTCAACGGGTTGTAAACACAATAACCAAACTAATATGATATATTGTCGCTGCGAAAGCCTTTGAGTAGCTAAAGGTTGAGGAAGGAAGTACCCGGTTAAAACCACCGTCTTTCTCAAATCATCTAGAAGATTTCCTCACAAAAAATCCGAATGATTTTGTCGGGATTCGAACCCTACAGTGGTGTGGGAATTTGTGATCTCGCCATTTGTACTGTGGTGTGCTTAAGTGCTTTCATATTCCCAAGAGATGGTGTACAATCGATTACACGACCTTACACGTTACACAAAAACGTACGTATTCTAAACATATATTTTTTTTTTCAAGAACAAAAAATTAAATGAAGAGAAAACGTAGAGAACCGGAAAACTGTAGAGTTAACGCCATATGTAAAAGTTCAAATGTATACTTCTATAACAGATGGTACACAACAAACATCAACTTCTTCCTAAATAAATAGACAAATAAGCAGAGTATGCATTTGAGGCTTAAGTTGTCTACAAGTTGTTTGATGATAGTCTAGGATACTCTTGTTAAAATATTTACATTCAGAAAAAGGACCCGGCTTTTTGGTTATTTTAATGCTTCACGCATGTCTTAATTCTTCTTTAATTAATCATGACAGAAATTCAAAGAAAATGATTAAAGTACCAGACCATATTTCACAATCATTTACCAAGGTAAGTACATATTAAACTTTACGTGATTAAATGGAGACTGTCATATGGAGAATATTTGTGTTTATAATAAGGTCTGGTTAAGTATTGAACTGTTTGTGAAATGCAAATGAATGATTGGTAAAACGTCACTAAATTTCTTCCAGTAGAACTAAATCAATGATTGTGGTATTAGGACCAGCTCTTCTACCTGATATAAATCAGCATAATTTATAACGGAACAAAATTATACTTCTCCTTTAACAACAACAAAAAAGCAAGTGGAGATTAATATTTTTATTAAAAATACATAGATGTTATTAATAAATAGCAGATATACATGATCGGATAATTGTTAATATTTTAAGACATAGATCATGGAACATTTAAACACTCATTGTTTATCGTTTGGTTATGTATTCTTCATTGGACCTATTCAATTAATGCTTTCATTCAGGACGCAAATCCACATTTCACTTTTCTTGAAAAGTAAAACAATGCATTTATAGATGAAAACATAAGGAAAAAAATATATCACCATGACAATATTTACTTTTCAAAGATGTGTATTTTAAAGCTTTATGTATTTTCCCTTTATGAAGGCTGAGGCGATGGTATTAAAGCAGATATGACAGTCTCTGGATAGGCATGCTTGCTTATTACATCGACAGGACGACTTGAGCGTCGTCCAGCTCTGGCCAATTCCTAATGACATTTTTTTTTCTGACTGTACGGCATGTGAACCAATTAATTTAGTGCACTGGCACAGTACCAACCTTGATACAGACTGTTTTCTTTTCTTCAATATCCACAACAATGACCAGTGTCTATTCATGTGTCAGTATCAGCAAGAAGAAACATCATGTTGGCCAAAATAACTCTCCGTAAACATTTATTTCTTCATGCTGTGTTTTCATAGATAAACTGTGTGGCATTCCCATTTGTATTGAGATCTATAGACAGTTGGCCATGTTCCATAATAAAATAGAAGTGAAACATTTTCTGTCAGACAGTCAGCCAATGACTGTTGAAGATTCATGAAAAATAACTTACATGCTTCAATTTCTTCTGTAGAGTATATTCTTTTCTGCATTCCTGCATAAAAAAATCATTTTTTTTTCCGATTGTTAAATTCGATCTGATCAAAGAATATCTTGAAAATAACAAGTATAGAAGTTTTCTTTTTTTGTTTTATTAAAACGATATCGTCTGCATCATAATTTAAACGTCATTTTAGGGAACCATTTCGCATCATCCGGTGTAAATACCGTTTTCGCCTCTGCTAAATTATCCAGTTGGTTTATAAGCCGATTAATACTAACAGCTATAAATTTGAGGCCCATCACTGGCGTATGGTAACGTCAAGTGGCTTGTTTTTCGGAACTGTTTATCATTTTTTCTACATCAAATAGATCTTGTTATTAATATACATGTATCATCATACTATAAGGGCCGAACATGAACGGCATAATTTTATTTGTCATATACTATAAGACTAATCAAGGACATATTACATGTTATGTGGGCTATTGTTATACAATTGTTTGTGGGGAAAGTATAGCTGTAGGAAAATATAAAAAAAATAATGCAAATTCAAAAGGCCATGTAAACATCCATTTTATATATAATTAGTTTCATGTTATGTGTATTTCATGCATTTTCTTTTTAAGAAATCTTCTTTTATTTCTCATCATGTTTATGTAAATTCTTGCGATTATCTATTCAACAAGAAACATAGATTAATAGGTTCCACCTTTAAAATTCCATGTAAACATCCTTTTCATGCCTATGAATAGGGCCAAAAAAACGACATTAAACATGCAAATGTGTTAACTGAAAAATTAATGGCCATGAATAAGCCATTGTATTTCATGTTTCCTAACAGGTTCTAATAGCAAATTAAGTTATTGCCAATCCCATTAAAGTAAATTGATATGTTACTGGCATGACAATGCCACACATTTTGAAATAAAACTAAATGAAATGTAGATTTAATTGCATGATAATATAACCCATAAATATCTAAGTGAGGTGAATTTGATGGTCAGTTACTCTCAGGACATGTGCCTACTATAAGGACTTTATCAAGTTACAAAAATGCCTCCCCTGTCTGTTATAGGATAAATGAGGATATAGTTGTAATTCAGTCCGGCAAGTTTTTGCTCATATTTCTTTGCCTTTGTTTCCACCTCATGGCAAGTAAGATTGTTTTTCGTGGCTAATCAGACTGTTTCAGTCAAATACAAGCCAATCATAGTGCTTTGTTTGAAATTCAAAATAAACAGGAAAGGAAGATGGGCAAAAAAAATTGGAAAAAAAAAAGATATTATCCAATATAAACAATTCAGTTGGAACGTTAGAAAAAATGGATTAAAGGAAAATTGTCAAAGACTAGATTCCTGTTAATACAGATTAATTGCTTATGTCTTTAGATTTTCCCAACCGCTAACTTATGGTATATGGCCAATGACCCCAGTATTTAACTCTTGATTAAGTTCTGGAATTAACCTTGTATAGTGTTTACATGCATTAAACACATTTGAATTTTCATGTAAGATTATACATACTTATAACAAACTTATGCCAGAAGTTAAAATTTTCAGCTTTTTTGCTCATAGCCCAAAAATAACGTTTCATGGTAATTTAATGACACTTAAACACAACTAAATACTATGTTTCTGCTTACAGTCATTAAAAAGGAACAAAATCGCACCTTAAAACCACTGAAAAACTTTCAAGGACCTTAAAAGGTAGTAACTTTAATGATTATTATAACCTTTAACGTTTCAACAGGCTTTAACAAGAGATTTAATGTCACTTTAAACACCATTTTCATTGATGACAATTAATTCATTTTCATGAGATATCATGAAAGTTTAATGGCTATTAATCAATGAATTTAATGGTATTAAGCTTTTATTTTTACGGACCTTTTCATGGGATTATCTAGTGTTTTTAATGGACACCAAAATATAACAATTAACATTTAACGATTAATTGGCTTTTAAACTGATTTAACATATTTTTCAGTTGTGTCCATTAAAAGTGCATTAAAATTCCCTGAAAAAAAATGTGTATTTTAACCATGTTTTTATTGTAGTGGGGTGCAGTAGTGTAACTACGGTAATTACTAAATTTTGATCAAATCCTTTACGTAAACAAAGAAAAATTTGTATTGATATAACTAAAAAAAAAACTATCATATGAGCCATCCGGTGCAGAATTTATTCATATTTTATTGAGAGCATTAGTTTGTTTTTTTATTTGAAATTTTTATTGAGAACTGTAAAATATTTATATCACATTTGACGCCTTCCTTTTTCCGAATTCGTTGATAATTTGTCTGATCAAATCCAGTCCTATGATTTTTTAGGAATCATGTGTCTGTGCTTTTTAAGCCCAAAAAATAAAATTTCAAGTCTAAAGAAAATGCTACATTTTTTAAATCAAAGAATGTTATTGAATTGCAAGTATTAAAGTTTAACTCAAAGAGATATGATTGCCATGAATGCAATGTTGTTGTTTTTTTGTATAGTGGTTTTATTACAAAAAATATTAAATTTGTGAAATTCTGCATATTTTCATTTCGCAAAAAAAAAAAAAAAAAAAAAAAAAATTGAGATGGCAGACTTTTAGGGACGGTATTGATTTGTCATTCCGAAGAAGGCTTGATTTGGGTTTCACGCGTCATTTTTAGCCTTCCGAAATCTGTTTTATTTCACATAAAAGAAGGAAACAAAAACGTGCCTAGCTGACATTTTTATCAGCTCTACGAATCAAATGTCTTTTTTACATATAACTAGAACTTACTATACGAACTATGTTTCTGAGGATTGTTTTCTTAAATATAGACAAGAGTGTTCTTTGGAACACATTTGTCACCTGCTGAAGCGTGGCGGAAAAAGTGTGACGGACAGACAGAAAGATGACGAAAAAGTGATTCCTATGTGTCACCTCTGCTTATAGCAGATCACACACACACACATACACACACACACCTGAACATGCAATCGCTGTCATTCCTTTACCCTGGAGTTGCATAGAATGATGATATGTATAACAATTTATCTACAATTACACATTGAGTTATTTTCCACTACATATATTAATATTGTATATAAATCTACTTAACTTGATGGCAAAAATGAAAAAGACAGGATCTTGTCAATGACAACTATATTTTCCCCCACATTCATATCCGCGATGTCCCCGGAAGTAGCTCCCATCATGGGCGAATCAATGGTAGAAAAGAGAGCTTTACATATACAAGCGAGCGCTCAGGCGCCAACAGGCGAGTTCTTAATCTGTCACAACTGAGTAACACAATATAAAGTTTATGTTTTCATATATATCTTATCAGCCAATACTCATAATATACATACACAGAATGAATGGAATTAAATATAACCTTGTGTTCGATAAAACATTTAATAATGAAGTTATGGTCGAATACTAACTACATTTGTCGTTGATGTTGTGTTAAAGTATATCGAACCGGTTACAGTGGCTGAGAGGTTAGAGCGTCCGCCCCGGAATTGGGAGGTCATGGGTTCGATCCACGGCCGCGACATATTGAATGCGTAAACTGTAGTACTTATGTAGCTCCAATGATTGGCTCCCAGCATATGAGGTTTGTTCCAGGACTGGTTTGCCCGGTGTCAGGATAATGTGACAGTGTGTGGTATCATGACACACGTCTACGACATGATACTACAGTGTTGCAGTACTATAGAATATAGTAATCAATCCACATGACTGAAATACTGTCAACGGGACGTTAAACACAATAACCAAACTAATATGATATATTGTCGCTGCGAAAGCCTTTGAGTAGCTAAAGGTTGAGAATGGAAGTACCCGGTTAAAACCACCGTCTTTCACAAATCAGCTAGAAGATTTCCTCACAAAAAATCCGAATGATTTTGTCGGGATTCGAACCCTACAGTGGTGTGGGAATTTGTGATCTCGCCATTTGTACAGTGGTGTGCTTAAGTGCTGTCATATTCCCGAGATGATATACAATCGATTACAAGACCTTACACGTTACACAAAAACGTACGTATTCTAAACATATTTTTTTTCATGAACAAAAAATTAAATGAAGAGAAAACGTAGAGAACCGGAAAACTGTAGAGTTAACGCCATATGTAAAAGTTCAAATGTATGCTTCTATAACAGATGGTACACAACAAACATCGACAGGAAGACTTGAGCGTCGTCCAGTTCTGGCCAATTCCTAATGACAATTTTTTTTCTGACTGTACGGCATGTGAACCAATTAATTTAGTGCACTGGCACAGTACCAACCTTGATACAGACTGTTTTCTTTTCTTCAATATCCACAACAATGACCAGTGTCTATTCATGTGTCAGTTTCAGCAAGAAGAAACATCATGTTGGCCAAAATAACTCTCCGTAAACATTTATTTCTTCTATGCTGTGTTTTCTTAGATAAACTGTGTGGCATTCCCATTTGTATTGGGATCTATAGACAGTTGGCCATGTTCCATAATAAAATAGAAGTGAAACATTTTTTTCGATTGTTTAATTCGATCTGACCAAAGAATATCTTGAAAATAACAAGTATAGAAGAAGTATAGTTTTGAAGAAAAAATGGGAATAAGTATTCGTTATCATTAACAACAACCTGGAAACTTTATTGTTATTTTTCTTACAAAATAAGAACTTTGGTAATGGGCTCTGTCTTTTGACATGGAATAAAATTTTAAATTACATCCAAATATCCATCTCATTCGGCAGGTACTAGCAGCACTGGGTTTATGTCATTCAGCTAAGATGCTCTGTCGTTATGTTCACGAAACAATGTGTCATGTACATTTTATATTAGTTGTTGTATATTTTATTGGCTAATGAGCGTTCGTCTTCTTGGTGCTAAATTTTTTTCTACCATGGGCACGTGCATGATGGGAGCTGATTAGGCGGTCATTGAGTATCGAAAGATGAGAACGAAACTAGGCTAAGTGCAAATACTAATATAAGCACTTAGCCAAGTTTCGCTCTCACCCATCGATATGAATTCGGGAAATCCGCATGTGCACAACGTTATAACTGTCATTAATAATATACTGTCATATTTTGTTTTTCATTTCCGCCATAAAGTTAAATAGAACCATAATACAAATAAAAGAAATACAACAGCGAAAATTAAATGGAAATAGATAAGATACATGTCCGAGAGTTAAGTGGTGGTGATGTTTATGATGAGGAAGTTGTTGTCGTTTATAATAATGATGATGCTTCTACTGCTAATGTTATTAAAGTAAAAGTAAGATTTTTTTTTACTATATTCTTATTTCATTCTGGCGTCCATGTTTAAAGTTACAATTTCTTATAATGACTAATCTTCTGCTTGGCATCAGCGCTTTTCTTTTCTATTGTTTTAAAAGCCAAATGTTTATATCGGGTCAAAGGAAGCAACAATGACAATACTCATCATGCATACATTTATATTTGTATGGTTTTACTCGACAAAACATATAAGTGCATTTTCGTATTCAGATAATACTAATATGTGTCCAGCTTTTTCGACGGTATTGCACTGACATATTTATTCCATTCATGTATATATAAAACAAATAAAACAATCCCATGTAGTTCCTTCATTTCAGTCCACGATGACACATTCGACCTATATACACTTGTTGAGTATACAAAAAGACTCAATACTTCTTTCTCTATCTTAATGTGAAAGCACTCGGACTTTGAACACTTAAACAATTCCATGAATAAATTTAGACCCTCCACCAGATTCGCCAGATTGAAAAACTGCTTGAAAGCTTCTATTCCGAGACGTATGATATTCAGGTCAAAAACCAATTTCGGTCGTTACTGTTAATTACGGCGAAATGGCGTGTGTGAATGGAATACAAGAGATGGGTTTCTTATACTCCATCCATCCCTCGACTTGTTCAATCTACATCGGAAGCAATACAAGGCGGGTGTAGGTGTGACAATGCACTTATAATTGGGATAACGCCGTGATGTTCATATATAAATTATTTGTTAAATTACACCTTTTCAAAGACCATATTGAATTTCTTACTATTTAAAACAAGCATTTTTTTTTTCAAAATTAATACAGTAAGCACTGTTTTTTCACCGATTATACTTAATGCTCTGTAGGTAAGAATAAGTGAAACCCGTGACTCATTAAAGAGAATGTTTGGTCACTGCAATACTCTGGAATTCAGTTACAATTTAATATATACATATAATAAACAAGATTGGATGCTGTACAAGTAAGTTCATTTATTGTCCTAAAAAAGAACCGGATCCAGTTTAGACAGCAGTAATATTTTCTTATATTGTTGAGTAAATAGACGAGCGTTACAAAATGACTGTTCATAAATCAGATGCTTACCAATATCGCTATATAAGCGGCAGAGCATTGTTACGTACATGTATAGGGTCTGCTTAGCAGAAAAACGCGGCAGAACAATAAATCACAGAAGGTGAAAGCGGCTGAAATGTTTAGATAAACAGACAATATGTATGCTAGCCGAACAATGGCCTGTTACTGGGTGGTATTATAAACAGTGAAGTAGACCGGGACATTTACCATCGTCTCGAATATGTCAGTACCAAAAACATGGGATTAGTTTTGAAAAATACGTACGGTTATTTAGAAAGAATTTCACCCCTGATCTTTCACCAGTTTATGGAATTAAACATATCAAAGAGGGTAAATAAATGGCGCGGGGGCGAGGGGGGAGAGAGAGAAATAGGGAGCAACTGGAAATTGTTTCTAATGTGTTACTTTTAGTTTATTATAAGCTTTTTTGATCAAATCCATATTGTTTTGCAGATGGTTTCTTCTTGTTTTATAAAATTATTGATTAAATGCAAAAAAAAAGATAAAAAAAATAATAAATGTAATTAGATATAAATAGATAAATAAACCATATTCTCATGTAATTTTAAAAATAGTTTGAGAATTTAAAAAAAATGCTTCAATTACATAATTAATTGTTATGATAATTATAAATATAAAATAATATTTACTTTTTGTTAATTTGCAACAGAAGCCGATGGCATTTGAATACGTTCACCTACCACCGATAATTATGCCGGCTGCACCACTACATTACAAGGGATGACGCAGGGCAATTGATATAATTTATTATTTCCTTCGGCGGTCATTGACATCCCTCCACAGGCTGATGTAACATCTGTCACTGAAACATCTGTCCCTGATAACAGGGACATCCAGAGATATTGAGGACAGGCTTACCTGATATTGTCATTTGATGAGTTCATGTTATGCATAAAGAAAGAAATATTTATTTTCTTCTTCGAGATATGAAGGAGGACATGGAAGCTTGTTTTGAAACTTAAGGTAAAGTCCCTGTAATGATTCCGCTGTACGTCTTAGACCACTTAATTAACCTCTACCAAGATAACCAAGGTACCCGAATGGAACATTAGAAAACCTAGGTTATCTCCGTGAAAGGCCACGATGTCCGAAATGTAGCGGAACAACTACAGGGACTTTACCTTAAAAATACACACAAACATATTTTCTGCATTTCTTCTTCCCTCTCACTTAATTTATCAAAGCTAATCTTGATTTATATATAAATAACTGCCATTCTTATAAGAGCCATGATAGCCATTAAGGCGATTTCTAGTCTTGTAAATAATGATAAAATCGAGTTTCAATCAAGTTTCTCTTCTTATGAATTATAATCTACCAGATCATATTGATGATATTTTAAGGTTTAGTCTAGCTAATACATCAAAATGTTTACGTAAACGCAACTGTTTAATATTTATGCATATGATAAACATATTTTAAACAACAACAATTTGAAAACCGGTATCAATCTGTGTGGTGTAGATAAAACTCTCTGTATGACATGGAATGATATGCATTATCTAATAGTTTGATTTCAAGTTTTCTCTGAACAAGTGTAATTTTTTTTTCTGTTATCTGTTTTGTGATTGCGGTGGTTTGAATATGGAAATATTGACTGCATTGACCAGACTCTGCGGACGTTTCAAACATCATAATTATCATTTATATTTTTACATTGCGTATTTTTATAATTTTCATTACAATTGGAATAAGAACATAATTGAATCTTAATGATTTACATGTACTTATTTAGCAACAACAACGCCTTATGCTTAAATTCTTGTGATAAATAGCAAGAATATAATTACTAAGATAGGAGTCATTATTCAGGTATTAACTTGAAAATACTCAAAATGTACAAAAAAGAACGTTCAGTGCATCATTTTGTGCAATTATGACATAAAGTAGTTTTCACAGTTATAAAAATAACAGGAGCGCCGCTGAGGTGGGGCAATATATGCCCGAAGGCAAATTCATCTCAGGGTATCATAGAACAAAGTATTGTTTGATATGAGGACGCAGTTTTGGTGTTGCAAATTTCGTAAATGTGGAGAAAAATATACATCTAGTTTTGATCCAAACAGTAAACATTTTATTATTTTACTGACCGGCTCCGCCGTCGACCAATGAAAACGCGAGGAACTTGTGGGAGGTAAAACATATCAGGATCAAGATCCTATAAGAACTTATGTCGGTGGATTGTAACAAAACTAAATCTATACATGTATGTACATTTATTTGATATATTTGCATACCGAATAAGAATTCAATACATAGTACAAAGTGTTTCAAAAGAGAACGGAAACGCATAAATATTGCCTATAGAGAGTACATTACTCTATAACAATCAATGGATTGTAACCAAAATCAAACTTGACCTGCATTTTGATACCGTATACTTGCAAACCAAATATAAATACATTACATGAAATAATTCAAAGGCTATTGCGCGGGAACAGTCATTCCACATAAAATGCCTTTAAAAGGATCTTAATTTTATAATTGGTTATTGCACGGAATTTGTCAATTCAGAGGAAAAAAGCTCATGAAGGACAATTCCGTAGTCATATACTATTTGTAATCTTTAAACGTCATTTTGTTTCTCTTGATCCTAAATGGAATTTTACTGACCGGCTCTGCCGTCGACCAATGAAAACGCGAGGAACTTGTGGGAGGTAAAACATATCAGGATCAAGAACCAACAAGGACCGGCACTAAAACATTTTTAGGATGAATCGAGATTATTTCAGTTTAATCATTGGCATGGAACCAAATAAGAATAACCAAAGCAGTCAAATAAAAAGTGGACTAGACTCTCGTTTTCCCCCAGACACGATACTTGAGCAAAATCTGGCTAGACATTCGTGGAAGCCTATTGTTAGGTTCAATATGATCACTAGATGAATTATTTGTGCATACCAGTTTGGCTTTCGGTATTTGCATTTGTGAGGACGACCAATTGCCGGTGAAAATAATAATACCAATTGTACCAAGATAAAAAGTAAGCAGTGTGGTGTGTCTTATACATTAGTTGAAACATTCGTTGGAAATTCAATATTAAAGGTATCTATATTTCTTTCAAACTATCCATTTAGGCCTGACATTGCCTCACAAATTGAAATATTTGTAAGTCAATTTATCTTAGATATTTTTTTCGGAAGAAGAATAAAGATTTTGAAATTCAAATGAAAAAGAACAAAAATTGTTTCCCGAATATGTAATAGTCATCAATGCAAATAAGAAAAATCAACTTAGTATAAGTGTTTTAATTAAAAGTAATTATCATTCTGTCTCTCTGACTTATCCACTCTTTGGAGTACATATGTTCTGGCTTCACTCCCATGATAAAATTGCACACCAATGATTGACACAGGTTTGGGAAATTCCTTCTGCTGTCACATACAACTTATGATGACTATAATCTTATGATAATCTCCAACTAGTCCCGGAATGGAGAGGCCGTGGGTTCGATCCCCGACAGAGATATGCTAAAAACGTTAAAAACGTGACTGGAATATATCGCTTTGCGTACAAGAACAGTTCTACGATTACTGGGTCGTCTGTTGGAACAGTGTTACTGGGCGTGGTTCCATGCAACAAGTCTAAGCCGTGATATGCAGTGAAACAGCACTGTACATGTGTCATGCATATTAAGACTCCAAGTGATTGACTTTCAATCGGTGAGACATTGAAAACATGACAAAATAAAAGATAAATGTCCCATTTCGAAGAAGAGGGTGCATATTGTTATGTAAATATCGGCCGATCGATCCGATAGATAACTTTAGAATTCTCTTTGAATTATCCTTCCCCAAACTTATAAGGGTGTTTGGTAGTGACTAAAGGCTACCCTTATGGATTTGGGGGGGGGGTCATTCATTGAAAAGGACAAGGTCGGAATAACCTTAGATGTGACGATTGTTTCAAATTAGTTACTTGATATCATTTGTACCCACATTCCTAAAGCTTGTTTTTTGTTGGGTTTAACGTCCCACCGACAGCATTTCAGTCATTTGGAGACAATGTCTACTTGAGACAGATATAGTGCTGTCACACTGCAGTATCACGCCGTAGACATGTGGCATGATACCACACCCAGTCACATTATCCTGACACCGGGCCAGCCAGTCCTGCAACTACCCTAACATTCTGAGCGACAAGCAAGGAAGCTATAACAATACCATTTTTTACGACTTTGGTATGTCGCGGCCGGGGATCGAACCCACGACCTTCCGCACCCGAGGCGAACGCTCTAACCACTAGGCCACCGGAGACGGTCCTGAAGCTTATACAGATGTTGGGACATGGTTAGTTGATGACCCATAATGACTTTGGGTTCACTAGGTCAAAAGTCAAGGTCGTAGTGATCTGAAATGTAAAATTGATTTTCGACGGAAAGGAAAGCTTTGAATGTATTAAACTTAAACTTAAAGACATTATTAAAGGACTGTCGTTATTTAGTGCAACAAACATCACCCTTGTTGTTCAGTCGATACCCGTTGCGGGGAAGAATTGTTCATGACTACGAAGCGCAATGGGATATTGAGAAGTAGAATGGTGTGTGTAAAACTTGATATGTAAAATTCTATTTCTTCAACAGCATATTAATTTATGTCTTCTCAATAAATGATGATTGACCTTAATGTATTATGCATTGATTATCAGCAAAACGCTTCATAATATGTGTCGCTACTAGGGAGATGAAACGAAACAATTTTTGTTTTCGAGAATACTGTTCTGTGCCAAAAGAACCACTCCCACCCCGCCCAAATACACACATTTCCCAATTTTATCTCTCTCTCTCATTGGCAGATTGGTATGAAAAACGTTTATTTTAAACCATAGCTAATATTGTTATTCAATGTTATTAATTGAACCTGTCTTACCACATTATGAAGAACATAGAGGAGTTTCAAACAGGTACAGGAAGTTAGTGGTATTTATATTTAGTGATTGCTTCTCGTTACCATTGACAGGTGTACAAATAAAACAACTTTGTTTTCATTAGATCCGTAGCTGTTTATCCGTGGTATAACGGCGATCTATTTCGAGTAATGATGGTCACCATATGTATCAACTTTGATCTAACGAAAATGGGTTCTCAAGATTAGGTAAGGTCAACGAACAAACAATAGCTCCCAGACATATATTAACAGTACGTGGCCTTTAAATGTAATAGGAAAATGATGCGTTTTTTATTTCTCATAGAACTCAGATGATTACCTATTTAAATATAGTGCCCCTGTTTTGCAATACTATTATAGATAAAGTTATGGATAGAGGATATCCGGAATCACAGAAACGGGGTTTTCCATGTAGGTACAAACAAGGTGTTCATGTAATTGCTGATGAAACGCATGCAACACAACAGTTATTCTATCATTATCCTTTTCTACCTTTGTTCATTTCTAACAGTAAAGATATTTTAGAACCTTCTTGGAACTTGGAAAAACACTTTGTTGGTAATTCCAGAGTATGTCTATTATAAACACCTATTGTTAAGCAAGCAGATAAGATAGCGCTTTATTTGCTTTTAAATCGAAGTTATAGTGCCAACACTGAAGCAATATCAAAAACACAGATATATATTGTATACAGTATTTATTAATGGATATGTTAATAATAACTATTGCCTTTAAAAGAAATATAGTTTTACAAAATAAGCTTATTTCAATTTTGAAATGTGTTTTGTTAATAACATAAAGCTGTGTAATTTATTTGGGTATAGTCCTTCTTTTATTTGCAGACGTTTTTATTTCCCCCATGAATGATTTATAAAGAGTAATATTCGTTTATCCAAGATTTAATACTTCGGGGCTTTGAATTCATGTCGTTAAGTATACCTATGAACGTAAGTAAAATTATTTTCAAACCAGCCTATCATCTTTGAAGACGTCAAATCTTTTAACAATGGTTGCAGATATTCCAGCTCCGACAAGATAAAATGCAATTATGGTAATTTTCAATCGTTTTACAGAAATCAAAGATACATTACAGGAAAAAATCCATCTTCAAAGGAAATCAGGAGAAAGAAAGCACATTTCATTTGGATAGATAAGTAAAACGGCCATGTCAATTGAGGGATTAAAATTGTATGAATTTTTGGTGTACATATTTCCAAAAGAGTTTTCGCCTCATTAACAATTTCAGTGAGAATCTTAGCAAAACCTCGATCAACGCTCTCAAAAAACAACCCTAGATAATCCCTGTATCATTCATATTCAGTCACGTCTCAGTATAACGACGCACTTTATCTAATTCTAGCTCACATTGAGACGAGTACAAAATACATAGAATGCTAGCTTTATGTCCTCAGATTGCTTGTATCGAAGTCAGAATCCGACTATTCCGTTATAACGGATACAAATAACGCTGACACCAATTCGTCCCCAATAAAATGATGTCGTTATTTGAATTGTCGTTGTATCGAGTCCTGCCAGAATGCTAATATGTCTATATTTAATTGTATAAATACGCATTACTATCCCTAATCGCAAGAATGATTATGTCGACAATATTGATTTTTTCTTTGGAAATTAAAGGGACGGAGGAAGACCAATACTTCGCCTCCATCATTTCTTGGACAAGTGTTTCATAACTGTTCCGTTAGACGTTCACAATAAGTGATTCAATTATAATAAGTGAATAACTGTTCAATGAGAAAGATCCAACATGAAGCCGGAGACGATAGCCATATCCGTTTCAACCATCAGCTCACAAGGTTGGTGGTACCGGTACTGCAGTGTATAGTTTAATGATACTAGCTAGGTGCGACCCCAGGGTTTTTATTTCAAACGTTGTCTATCAAGTTCCTTTTTTTGCACTGAGAATTCGTTGCTTAAAATATGAAGTTCAATCCTCTTTGTGAAGAAAGGTAGATTATTTCGTTACATTACGAAGTGAAATAAGCCCCGGATGGTCACTTATTCTGTGAAAGGTAAATCAAAGGCACCTGGACAAACATACTTTCCGTGGTAGCTAAGTGTGTCTAAAATCCAGCTCGGGTGCCTGGGTGAGTTAGTTTAGGTTTGCTAAAATGTTTTTTGACGTCAGCTCGGAAAAAAGGGATGTGTACAATTTGGCTGCTTGTTTCAACTTCAAATGTACTGCATTCTCGATTTGAACCTTCGACGTGGGTCTCCAAGTCTTGGCATTCACCATCTTACCGCAGCGGGTTTTTAACGTAATAGTTTGGATTCGACCTGGATATAACACTAACAGGGACTTTATAACGAATGGTGTCCTCTTAATTAAAACATTTATTTCATGTCAATTTGAAACACGTTTAGAATCTAAACTTATCTCTAAAAGTATTCTTTTGGGTTGAATCAGTACCTTGAATTTTGCATGGCCATGAAAAGTAAATATTTCCCGAAACGAGGTTCAAACATGTTAAACATTCAGATACGCAGACACCTGCATTAAAATATATTAGTACTAGTTCATTGGATAATTTTCTATGCTGGTAAATCTCTTTGTCAGTGGTGATTTTTCCATCGGGCATAGTGTGGCTCTAAAAGGTAACTGCTTTATTTCTGTCAGTAGAACACAACTCATTAAAATGTCTGATACACATTCGTTAGAACACTAAATGGAAACAAATACTCCCCAAAATACACAGTTGTAGCCATTACAATACCGATTGAACTCTTGTTTATATTGGATAGAACTGTTTATATAAAATACATTTCCCTTTGGACAGATATATGTCAGATCATGAAATTGCTTGTATCTTGTTGAATGCCATTTTCTTTGAGTAGTTTATATCACTGAAGCAAAGATAAACCTAACAGGAATATATATGACGAAATTACGCAGCATCTCCATGAAATGAACGGGCGTCGTTAAAATCTCACGGTAAACATTTTATTAATAAAAATACTCTAGTTCTTGCCGAATGAATTGTTACCATGGGAGTTTAATTAAAGTAATGAATAACGGTTCAATAAAATTAATTGAATATCATGTCAGACACCGTTATTTAATAGTTCAATATTCGGCCAATATTGAATACATGTTCTGATATCTTCCCTACTCTCATACTCGTTTCTCCAAAAATTAAGTGTCGTTTAGAGTCCTTATTTTTATTGAATTCGTTGATGCAGTAGGAATTCCCATATGAGTCAAAGGTATTAATCAATTTGGAGATATAAAGCAAATGTCAATAACCTAAAAAAAAGTGTGTAATAAATATAAAATCTAAACTTTCTATATCTGGCACCACTATTTCCTTTTTGAGTCGCAATAAACCGGTGAATGCTAAACAAATGGGTCACGCGGAATTGAAACGCAAATTTTACTCTAAGTTTTTGTTTTAATTTTCGTATTCGTATAGAATTAACTGGCTTTATTCTAAATTTAATTATTTTACGGCGATCGGGAAGCAAGTTCTAAAAACTTATACTAATCCCCCTCGACGTTTCCAGAGTTGCGCCCACGAATGTCATTGAAAATTATTGGTACCAACGTGGCTCGAACGCATTACTTTCGGGTGAGCAGTTGTGTAAATTAACGTTGGACCACGGTGACCTTGTCTTTATTAAATATATATATATAAAAGCTAATATGACATGAAAAATATATTAAGACTTTTTCGGTATTCCCTTTACGATACGTTTTAATCGTGCGTGACGTCAGTCACTCGCAACTATACTGCCCATTTTCCGAGCATTCGAATCTCTATTTTAAAAATCGAAGTATAAATATAATCGAATGATTTATCATTACTCTACAACACATGTATGCTAAGATTAAGCAAAAGTAGTTAAAAATCATTTTAGTGTCATAAAAAAACATAGTAATTGGCACAAAACAACTGCTTTCTCTATGACGTTGCAAAACTGTCTTTATTAACCATGCGGACGAAGATAGTTTGTTTTGATGCGAAGGGGCTCGTAACTACATGACTGTAATTTACAACAGGTTTCGGTCATTTTATTGAGCTACAATAACCAATGGAAATAGTTGAGGTATAAAACTTGAAGCCCGATAAAAATCCGTGTAACAAATTAATATTATCATGAAACTATCAACCTCAAATACCTCCAGGGGTTATTATAAGATTATAAAATAACCGGAACCTGTATATTTACTATCCGAAACGAACCCATCGAACTTTCGCGGTAATCTGATACAAGCGCATGGGAAATGGCGGGTTTGATATCTGATTCTCGAGACGAGTACAAAAAAGTTACTCAGCCGATCTGCATCTCGTCTAACCCTCTCCAACTTGAAAAACACGGCCCCAGTGTCTTCAACGCTATGATTAACTTTTAGTCTCGGATATAGTTAATTGAGTATTCCATCTGAAATAAACATAATTGTGTCATAAATGACTTACGATGTAAATACATAAGTAACATTCGTATGTACTTTTTCGGCGTAGCTGTATAATTTCGATTTCAACTCGCATCTTAAACCAATCAAATGTACGCTAACAGCGGTAAATAATTCTAAGCTGAATAAAAGGACTCCTGTTATTGGTTAACGCATCGTTATGGACTATAAAATTACTGTAAATAAGGGGTGCAGCTTGTATATATCATTCAGCTTGGTGTTATTACTTTTCTTTTTGATGTAAACATGAAAGTGATTTCAGTAAGTTAAATACAATCCTTTTCCATCAATTGAGGAATGCTACTTTGTGAAAATGATTTAAAACAACAAAAAAGAATCCACCGTGTTATGACATGAAACCCCTTAATTACTATGTATATTGAATTCTTCCAGCCTGCCGAGATGCTCTCATTGAAAATTAATTCGCCAAAACCAAAACAACTAATAACGCTTTTATATCATAATTGTCATATGCAATAATGATTTGAACAAATATCAAACAAGCCTATTTACAGATATAATTTTTTGTATTACCGTCTATAAATAAGTATATTTCATAGAAAAAATACTGAACTATTTCTAGAGCGTACTAAATTTGTTGTGCGTCGGTCTTTCGCGCGCTTTTCCTCGGAATGTTCTAGAAGACTGGAAGAATAATATTTATGAAGCGGAAAAACGTCTACAAAAATTTTGTTTTGAATATACATGTATATAGACATTATTTTAAAATTGTACTTTTTTTTGTTACATTCCTGTTGTTGTACACATCTCGTGGACTATTTTCTTATTTGCAAAATAAACCTTGTTAAAAACATTGCCATTCATTATTGTTCAGTACCAAAATTAGACATGTTTTTTTACAATTATTTACAACAATGCTTTTATAACCTATCATAACATTAGAGTCTTTGAAATGCGTTTTGCATATATTTCCATTTATAAGTTTCTTAATTAAAGTATATTTATGCATGAATGAAAATCTCGTTTTTCTTTCATCCTACGCCGAATATCTTTTTTAAAGATATTTCTTGTTTATTTTTAATATAAGATATATTCATTTGAGTAGCAGCAAAAAAAATATTCATTTGTTTAATATTCATTCTACAATATAATGTTATTAAAGATATTTCATAATATAAAAGACCGAAACATATTGTTAAATGATAATACAAAACAGTGGATAAATATCCTGTGTGGCCCTGTTCGTGGTGGCGTGATCTACCTAGGGACAACGGAAAGCAAAATCTGAACCTAATGATTTGCATAATTCTAAAAAAAAAAAAAGAATATCGCAAAAGACCATCCCAAAGTTATGAAATTGTTTATTGTAATTAGATGTGTCTACACAGCAGATTTGAACTTTGATTTATTGTTGCAAAGTTTGGTATGTTAAAGCACAATATTCCAGAGTCAGGAACTATTATAAGAAAAAGTATTTTTTATCAAAATATTTAACCTTAGGAACATGAACTATGCCGGGTGCCAGAGCTAGCTTCACTAAAATTTTCAATAATGGATCATAATGATATGATGTTTCATAAAGCATTAAAGTATGAGTACGTATATATTTTAGTTTGTGCATTTGCTTTTCGTTAAACCATGAACAAGATGTATGAACGTATCGCATTGACACTTCACATGTGAGCTAAGTATAAACTTATATTTATATATATATATTGTTTTTTTTTAATGAAATAGATTAAATGATAAACAGGTACATACTGAAATGCTTCCCTAGAGACAATGAATATAATGGAGACCATCTGTATTGTGGACTCAAGCGTATGGGGTTGTATGAGGTTCTGTATTTTCGTGTCGATGCCACAAACGCATGAATGATACATATTTTTTTATATCTTAACTGTTCAAGTGTTTGTGTTGTTCCGCTTTTTCTGGTATAACGGACACCGTGTGTTAATGGGGATTCTAAAATAGAATGAAAGAGATGATCACTTTTTATGCCCAGCCTTTATTTGTTTTCACTTCGGTCAGTGGAGAATACCGACCAGCCGGACAGCGATCATCTTAAATGCAATTTCCTGAATATCTCGTGGCCAGTAAAATCGTTTTGAGAATTCGAAAATAACCAATCAGGAATCAGTTTTAGAAGTTCATTACGTATGTTTCGGTTTTTCACATCAAAAGAAATGTATATTAGTTAATCAAAGGGACGGCCGCTTCCACCTACTGTGGTGCGAAACCATCTAGACCGACGCCTGTAGTGACCGGGTGTTCTACCGTGTCATATCACGATTAGCAACTCTCTGTGATATTATGGATAGAAGCTTACTCTAGCTTGTATTTTTTGCGATTAGATACTGGCCCTAATTGTGATCTTATAGTACCCAATATTTCAAATTTAAACTTCAAACTAAGTATGTATTTATTTACATATTTATGCTCTGATTAATTTTTACATATTTATTTATTACATCATATCCCTACTGCATAACATTTGGAACGAACAAATTAATTTCAGTGATTATTTAGAACAATTTCTCTATGGATGCGAACTTATTTATTATTACTTTTGTAGAGTGGACTGATAAAAACCCAGTCACATTTGAAACAACCAGTCTTGGAACTCCCCAAATATATAGTTTATGCTAGTTTAACCAGTACATTATTTCTGATGACTTCGATATGTTGCGAGAGAATATTGAGCGTCATTCCGTTAAAGCCGAACGCTCTGGATAACCTCTCACACATCTGGAATAACTTAATAAAACGTATTATTTTTCAAACTGTTTATCTCTCACAAAGACACATGCTTTCAACCTGTCCTGTAATATTGTAAGTATAAAACTGCATGTTGTTGAAACGAAATGATGACTGGCTCAGACCTCATTATTTGTATTTCAGTAGTAAACATTGTTTCGACAGTGTTTCCACTGGAAAATAATTCTATATGGATGTTTGCTATTTGAGGGTAGTTGGCTTGACGAAATTTGACTGTATCAGATTAGCTGATCATTAGATGTAGCTATAGATTGTGTATTTGTTTGCTTAGGGTTATCGTCTTACCGACAAAATTGTAGTCATTTAGATTAAAAAATAGAGTACTACTATTGACTACAATACTGTTTAAGAGACGATAAAAGGTCGTGAGCTGGGTTAAACCCAGGTCTCACGACCCCCCCCCCCCCCCCGGCTTTAACTAGTCAGCCACCTGTACTGGCTGCAGGAACTGCAACTATTTAAACTGTTTATAATGTTTTTCGATACTGAACTGTTTGCTCAAATTGTAATACAATTAAAAAACAATGAGTTTCTGATGACTTATCGCAATGTCCCCATAATGTGTTAGAATAATTGCTAGTATACAATGCCAACTTTTTCTGTCCTACAGAATAGGAAAGAGAGTAACCTGAATATTCGAATTGAGAGAAGGGCCACATTACCCTTGTGAAAATCATTTGGAAAAATCCACATCAACAAAAACGACTGTTTCGCGTCATTGAAAATGTCGATTCCTAGATTTGTGTATGACCTAAACACACGTTGAATATGAATGATTACAGACTGGTAAAATTTGTGACACAATGAAACGGGTTAAGGTCCAGAGTGTTACACGAACTGTCTTAGCATCTAGATAGCCTGTGTCCATGAAGACAGCACTGACAAGTTCATTCATCAATGGAACAGTAAATAATGGACCAGTTCACTTCACAGTTAACATGGTTTAATGGATTTATCGAGTTTACAAAGTGTGACATGTCTAGAACATTTTGGCCTCTATGTATTACAATATGCGTCAGCAGTTGCCGTTTGAGACAGAGGGATATCAGACGTGAATTATGTCTATGTGAATTCTTACATGATCATATTTCTAATCTTTAGCCAGCGACATATAACACAAATTATAACATAGTTTCTGATATCTAAAACATGTTGGAAAATAACTCAAAATATCTAAAACAGAGTTCTGATACAACGAAAGTAAAGACCAGATCAGACTTATGCTATTTTACCAAGGCAAAGCGATGGTAAAGGGAAAAGTTAATTTTTGAATGTTTCATTTTCAAAAAAAACAACAACACGAAATCGACATAGAGACTATATCATGCTATATTCTATAATTCTTTATTATCTTATATAATATATTTTATCATATTATGTGCATAAACAGCTGTTTCCGGTTTCGTATAGTCATCAAGTATTTTTTTTATAGTTAACACGTTCACGAAAATGACCTATTATCACGCAGCCACCAAACCATGTGCGTTCAAGTCTCGACAGGGAACTCTGGTTTTTAATTTTGAAGGCTTGAAGTTGAAAGGTGGTTCTTCCCGGGAACCCTTCCCTGTCATTAATCAGACTTCGATACCTGTAGCCGCTCGTAAACTCCGGCACTATAACTTACCGGGTGTCCGACTAGTGTAGTGATTTACTAATTGGCTGCTCACAACTGCAACCAGAGTTCAATCCCTGGTTGGTCCGATAATGTATGTCAAAGTGTATGTGTCGCCCGCCCGGACACGTCCTTTTTCTCAAGATACACATGTTTCCCCCACATCAAGGGCTAGCGAACACTACAAGTAAAGCCAACGTTTTTTTTTCTTTTCAACTGTTGTTAAAGAAAATAAATATTTCTTTTCATTAAAGCTTAACTTTATTAACTTGTTTAATTGCTTTCTTTGGTATCAAATCGACCAACTAAGTTTAAATAAGGAAATTCAAAACCACTAAAGTCAGGCTGAAAAATAAATATCATATTAATTCAATGAACCGGTTTTATAGTTCAACAAAGACCTCTTTGTTAGTATTCATATAAAATCTAAAAATGCATTTAATTTAGCATTTGCCAACTTATGAATATATAGGACAAAATAAACTTAATGAAACAATTAGATTTTTTTCCTTGACATAGGATTTAACTGTTATAGTTAATATCTAGCGTGTTACTGAAACATAGCCTGGACGATTAGCCTGATTCCAATCTTGTATGAGACACAATTATTCCTCATCAAGACCAAAATTGAAATAGAGATTATGATATCAGTTGGCAAATGTTCCAAACTACACAAAACTACACAAACTGTTCCGTAGCAATGCTTCTAATAAAAGAGGCACGAGATAATTAATAACATGGTGTCACGCAGCATCTTGAGAAGACGTTCAATATTTGTCATGATTTATTGGGTATTTTAAATCAATGAGTGCCAGTCAACATATCTCAAGATCGTCGAATTCTTCTTCTTCTTTTTTCTTCTTCCTCTTCTTTAAATATACTAATATTACTATATACTATTTCTTTTCAAATGTCAACACTATTCACTTCAGTTGAAATTCAGCAATGTTTTAATAGAGTGTAATTCTAGATTCAATTTTTATATTGACCTTTCTGATAGATTATGTACAATTTTTAGAGATTTTGTTCGTTATATATATATATATATATATATATATATTCGAATTTCCGTCCAAGTCAGGAAAGAATTGAAATTGTTGGCTATTACACTGAAACGTCATTTTTAAGAATTATATGGAGGGTATTTGTTTGTTTTGAGTAAATATTGAATATATCTGATCGAGAAGTGATTCAAATTCATATTTTTAAGAGCGCGTAGCTCGTGAAAATGTGAAATTGAAGTTTATTTTATGCTAACTACTGCTGCATACCGCTAAAGATACCCTTAATATGTACATGTAAAAAGTAGTTCCGGAAGATCTTTATCACCAACTGATAGAACACAGTATTTCATCAGTTAATATAAAATAAATATACTTTATTTCATGCTCTGATGGTTTATGTATAGGAAGAGTTCACGAAACAAATTTTAAACAAGAAATTATCAGCTTATTAACACGTGCCACAACATAGAAATGAATTATATACTGCGAATTAATACCCCTTTAAGCTGAGTATAGCCTGTTTTAGCTACAGGCTAAAACACATTCATTTAGTCTGATTAAAAAGGAAATATAATATTATGGTTTCCATTTATTATAAAATTATCGAATATGAGATAAGCTATAGACATCAGTTGAATAGCCGTGTTATATTCCTTTAAAACATTGTCTAACATTTGCAATGTCTCTGTTGAAAATATGTTCAGTCCATTGTAGAATCCAAAGCACCGGTCTATAGTTAAGTATATAAACTATCCATATATCCTTACTCGTAGACAAAAATCTTCCATTCGAGCAAGCTTAGAGGTACTAAAGTACGGTCGGCTGAATCCCCAACATGCTAGTGGTGTTACCTTAACATTAGAAAATGCCAGATTCCCCACCCATTTTCTTCGGGACAATATTCTTGTTATGTCTGTCTGTCATCCCTAACAAGCATCAATAGCTACGGAAAAGGCTCCAGTGTAAGTTAACTTGGCCTGTCTGGTGAAATGATACTATAGAAAGTAATATCCTGCACAAAATACCGTTTAGGCCAACAATCTGATTTCATAAATTTTGCATTAGTTGAGAAAGGCGCGGCGATGCTGTATAATGAATGGATAGGTATAATAGGATATGATAATATGACGAACTCTAAGATATCGTTCGACTTGGATTTGTCAATATATTCAACAGAACAACCTATCCGAGCTCTTGGGCTATGAGATGGTTAGATTATGGGTGACTTGAAACAACAACAATAATGCACCGTCTGTATGCGAGGGCGGCTTTAATTTTAAGTTGTTTTTCGCACCCCGTCACTGCCACCATTTTTAAGTTTTTCTTTTCATTCTTAACGCTGTCACCATTTTTTACATTTTCTCTAAGTTGGAGGGGATGGAGGTATTTAGGCGACAAAGTGGAATATCTAGTTCACATTTTTTATGGTCAAAAAATCTAATGTTCAAAATCTAATCTTGATTTAACTGCCAAACTGATGGTAACTTCCCTCTTGGCGTCTTAGACGTCTTAAGAGCACTGTTTTGGGTCCCCTAGCATAGTTCACATACAGGAGTCAATTACGTCTAAAATTCCTTCAAGTCTTAAAAATCACCAAACCCCTAAAAAAGGCTTCCAAATCCAAAACTTCAAATCTCAAAACAAAGTGGAACATTCCTTTATATATCGAATATTTACTAGACAATTGACTGGACAACCTGACCTGCAGAGCCAATAGCCTGGCTCCCAAATATGATTGTTAGGCTAAAAAAAAAATCCGTTTCTGGTCTCCAGCAAATAAAAAAAGAGGGTCGGTAGGTCGGGATTTGATTTTTTATCATTTTTTTTTACCTAAAACTAAAGGTAAAAGAGGATTTTTTTTTTAAGGCGGAAAGGTAAAAAAAGAACACTTTAGGGTCTGTCGTTAAAAAGAGGGTCGGTCAAACGGAATTATTTTTTTAGGCCTTAGTATTACACATGGTGTACTATCTCTATATCAAAACGTACTAAGATTTATGGTGCTTACCGATGACAGGCGGCCTCAACAGACTCCTTGATCAGCTTTTCCCCAAATCAGCTTCTCCCCAAATCACTAAACACTGCCCCGACTTGACAGTCAAATCCACTGTCTGACCAGCATTGAGTATCTAAGATACACCCAAAATATGTAGTTAAGAAGTAGCAGGACCACTATCTTTGAGAACCTCAATACTAATTAAAAATAATAACATATAAATTATGCAAATATTGTAAAGGTCGCGTGCGTTCGTGTACGTACATGGTTGCGCGCGCATACGCGTGTGTGTGAGAGGAATGTGCATAAAATAGTTACGTAGTTTGTAAGCGTCTATCAAGAGTCACAAGCACCAAATCATGTATCATCACCCTGATTGAAATAACCTCTTTTTTAACTGATAAATGGTTCTGGAATAACCATTGGTCAACATGTTCAACAGTATATATAAAAGTCAGATTTATGTATTGTTGTTTAAAAGAAATTCCGTTCTTAACGTTCAGCTTGGAATTCAAAGTGAGAAGTTTAATTCCAAACGCTTAGGAAACATTTAGTGTCTGGCATTAAGCTAAAATGAAAGAATTCGTATTGCAAAAATTCAATTAAGATTTACTGAAAATGCTATCCTTAGAAAATAGATAATTCAAATAGTCGTCGTGTTCTCAAATACATTTTGTTTAATAAATCTATTTGGAGTTGTACTAATTTGGTCTTTCTTATATTGACATTTCCCGTCCGTTTTAAAAGAATGTAATCTCTTAGAGATGTCAATTTCAGTGATTTACGGCGAGGTCGAATGTCTGACCTGTTAAGATATATGACAAATATCTAGAACAGACCTATTGAGCACTCGCACAGTGGGCGACTGTACAGCAGCAGTAGCAGCAGTCCATTGAATAGTGCCCTTCCTCACATTCTGTTCAATCTAGACAGCCGTAACTATGTTATATTCCAGCTGACTGAATGTTCTTAAACTAATTTGTTCCTAAAAGTTACGTTAGGAATTCTGATAAATTTGTTTTAAATGAATCCCTGTCGGCTATGTCACCGTAGCTACGAGATTTCGCTGAAATGATTTCCTCGTTTGCACAAATCGAAGGAAAATGTCTCATCAACATGCATAGTAATCCTGGCAGAACTGAACGTCATCTAGAGTGTTTAACTCTCTATAGTACACACTTGTTGCACTGGAATACAGGATTTGGAAATGTAAACATTTATTTACGACATGAAATCACAGATATTCCATCAATAACCTCAGTGCTTGAACCGTGCAAAAGTTATACCTAGACAGACGAAGACGCCATTTATAACTTAATCCTTTCCCCCTTTTAGTGAAATATTAATGGTACGGGTTCCTGTATGGCGTTCAGCATGCAGAAAGGCTGGTTTCAGGACAATGTGACTTCCAATGGCCTCATGTCTCCGAAGGACTGGAAAACTGTGGGTAGGAATACTCTCCACTCAAACACATACACATCAACACACTCATACATCAAAAAAGAAACTATTAAATAAGTAAAATGGATAGATAAAAGGTATAAAAATGAAATTTAATAAAAATTAATTAATAAATATAGATTAATACAAAAATTGATAGATGAATTAAAACGCCTACAGTAAATAAATAAAAAAAGGTTCGAGTAGCACCAGCAATACATATCTCGGAGTTATTGGTGTTTTTCAGGGCTAAATTTCGAAATATTTAAATAAATAGCTAAAATGATACTTACCTAATTACCTAACTTATAGACAGTATTTGCCATTTAAGCATTTTATAAGAGAGGCACGCATAAGTAGTCAAGTATTACCGGTATTTAGCGTTAAGTTATGTTGGTGGATATGGGGCCTGGAATTACTGGAGGAAACTGATCGTCGAGCAAACTGCTGTACCAGTATCATTGTAATGGCTTACGTCTCCTGGAGTTTTTCTTCGCTGTGACTGGGGCTGCCTCTTTCCTATCAATATTCTCCACAGTGACTATGTTTTACCCCTACAATGTTTCATAAAATATTTTCTCAATCAAAAAGCACTTAAAGTAAAATCATACATATATACACAGCACAAGGGTGGTAGTTATTCTATTAGTTTGTCTTTTAGCAGGTATAAATCACATCTTGATATACCTTTATTTTAGTAATACAATATAACTATTTTAAAGTATCTATTATGTCAGTCATAACCGATCATTTGCTTCACTTTACTACTAAGTTTTATTCATTTCAACATTATTTTCCTTCTGGCATTTTGCAATTTTTCCTTAATGGCAATATATATTTACACTCATCCGGGTAACGTATCAGGGAGCTTTTTATGCATGGCGCATGCTATATATCAAGAAATATTTGATAAAACTAAGCAAGGCTTCTTCACGATTCTCGGCTAAATGGTTGACCATAAATTTGGGAACGTCATCCGGGCTGATTGTTGATTTCGTTGTTTTGTATGGAAAGTTGAGGGTCATGTAAAATGCAGGAGACACAGAGTTTATGAATTCATGATATAAATATATCTCGATATGTTGTTGCGTGTGCGTCTGTGTGCATGTGTATGAGTGCATGATCATGCGATTGCTAGGTAGGATTGATCTCATTTGTTTCCTAAGCAAATTTCGTGCATACTTGAACAGTTTATTTTTCAATATTGAAAAATGAAATAAAATCATTTAAATTTTAAGAAATTAATGGGTGTATGAGACGTGTTGATAATTAACATTTCTAAGTATTTGGATTAAAAATCAAATAGCATTTTTCGATTCATTTGGGACATTGTCTACATGAAAGGCACATACAGAGTGTTACCTCACTATAAAATATAAAAACATCTATTTAGTTCTAGTGTCCGTTATTATGTAAAGTCCCCGTATAATAACATTGAGACGTATCTCCCTGTTAAGGTAAATATGAAAAATGATCTAAGTAACTGTAAATTTAGTCATATTTTATTGATTGCTTTCCTCGTGTAAAATGAGCTATATGCAATCCATTCTATTACTTCACTTATACCGTATTTATTCTTCTATCCTCGTGGTGCACTAACCTAGTTTACCCATTGTTTGAATTAATGGCCTCGACCAGTCCACTAGGTGGCGCGGTTGCACAAAAAAAGTATAAATATTGGGATATCGCGCTCTACTACATGAGCAACATGCAAACCCTTCCACATCCAAACTTAATTATAATGGTAATTAACACCCTCAGCTCAAATTAGCCTAGTTAATTACTAATCATTTTAAGGCACTAAAATAACAACTTTCGGTATGAATAGAACAAACCTGTAAACTTCAGATGTATCTTTAAAATTTGATCCGCTTTCGGCTTCTGAAACAAAAATTTTCAGGAGTGAGGGGTCACAATCCGGGGTCGACTGTCTGGGTCTTGGGGCGTTAGATTTTTAGCTCACCTGAGCATAGCTCAGGGTGAGCTTTTGGGATTGTCCGTCGGCCGTCGTCCGTCGTCCGTCAACAATTTGATGTTTACACACTAGAGGCCACAATTTTGATCCAATCTTCCTCAAACTTGGTCAGAATGTTTGTCTTGATGATATCTTGAACCCTTTCGAAAATGGGTCAGGTGGAAAAAGTAGGTCAGTAGGTCAAATCTTAGAAAAATCTTGTTTACACACTAGAGGCCACAATTTTGATCCAATCTTCCTCAAACTTGGTCAGAATGTTTGTCTTGATGATATCTTGAACCCTTTTGAAAATGGGTCAGGTTGGATCAAAAAGTAGGTCAGTAGGTCAAATCTTAGAAAAATCTTGTTTACACACTAGAGGCTACAATTTTAATCCAATCTTCCTCAAACTTGGTCAGAATGTTTGTCTTGATGATATCTTGAACCCTTTCGAAAATGGGCAGGGCCGAACCGAAAAGTAGGTCAATAGGTCAAATCTTAGAAAAATCTTGTTTACACACTAAAGGCCACAGTTTTGATGCAATCTTCCTCAAACTTGGTCAGATTGTTTGTCATGATGATATCTCGAACCAGTTTGAAAAGGGGGGGAGGTCAGTAGGTCAAATCTTAGAAAAAAACATTTTTGGTCCAATTATCCTCAAACTTTGGCAGAATGTTTGTCATGATGATATCTTTTGTGGATGGGGTCAGAAAATTCCTGAACATTGTTTCACCTCATCATCTTAATTCTAAAGCAATCTGTTTTGTACAGGCAATGAATGATACTTTTCTCAGGTGAGCGATCTAGGGCCATCTTGGCCCTCTTGTTTGGAATAGATTTACTCCGGAATTAAGAATATTTGAGAATTTCCCAGGAAATCCGGGGGTACAATCAAACTTTTACAGTTACAATTTTTGTGGTTTTGCACTAATTTTGTGAACGGTATCGGACCTTGATGCTATAACGGTAAAAGTTTGTTCGTACCCCGGATAAGATGGGAAAACCCCACATTTGCCGAGTTCAGGGTAATACCTATATACACCGAATTGAGTGTATTATCGTTCGTCAAGCACGCCGGATTGATCGAAACGTAGAGGGAGCTGCAAGGACCACAGGGTGCTTTGAAACCTCGCTTCATGGCAGCAGTAGAGAAGTCTCGCTTCCTTCTGGCTAGCTTTCGGGCCTTACCAGATCGCTAGGGGTGGTGATAGGCAGCTGGGGCGTGGTGATTTAGCGAATAGCATTGTGAGGCTCTTTTTATATTTATATAACAAATCAACGATTTATCTTATGTATGATTATCTTTAGTGATTATTTGCTTGTTTGAAATAATTTGCACAATCGTTTATCCCAATTAAAGCGCCTAGGCAGCCAAAAGAAAAAAAAATATATTTTCTGCATTTCATTGTCCTAATGCATTACCGCTTGGAGATTTTGAAAAAACTGATGGTAGCGGTGGGATTTGACATTTTTCTTAACTTGTCAACCCTGAATTCATTGAAAGCGACATATCCTTCGGCCCCAGATAGGATCACTCTTTTATTGTTTGATGAATGTTGGCATATGCGCTCGCTAGGCCTTCTAGTCAAAATGATGCAACGAGGCTTGTTGTTAAATTTGAATCTTCAGAAAGGCCTGTTAGATAGGGAATTGTGAGTTTTGCCGAGAGCCTGTTTGTTTTGGTAAACATGCGGCTCTGATAGAGCATTTGGTTGTTTAGTCTTTAACGATTAAAACAGTCTTTGTTTTTATGTTATGTAAGGTTAATTTGTACCAATGTACGTTGTGTTCTTTTTAAATATGAGGTTGATTATTTTAGAAATGAGGGTGGTCTTTATTTAAGATGCTTAGCTCTTTTATAGATTGTTTTTGAGGCTGCGAGAACGCATTAAATCGAAGACGTGGGTAATGTGACGAATTATTTTTAGTGTCCGTTATTATGTTAAGTCCCTGTAAAAGAGCATTGTCTTTTATTGAAAAATTTCTCCCTTGTTTCAATAAATATGAGTCATGATCTAAGTAACTGAAATTTGGTCATATTTTGTCAATTTATTACTTTCCTCTGCTTTGTTAAAATAAGTTATTAGCAATCAAATCTATTACTTTGGGGTGATTATTTCGCTTACACAGTATTCTATTATTTTCGCAATGGACTGATCTAGTTTCCCCACTGTTTGAATTAATGGCCTCAACCAGTCTGCTAGGTGGCGCATTTGCACAAAAATAGTATAAATATTGCTCCGTATGAAATCAGAAAATTAAACCAAGTACTCCACCTGTCACCCATTATGAGTCCTCTTGGATTGTAGCATCTAAGGGGGACAAAATGTGTGTACTCGGATATCCAAGTAGTTCTCCCATTTTTCGACCTTTTGTCAAGGAAATCCACTCGCTAGCTATAAAGCTATTAAAATTCAAAATTATACTATTTCCAAGACCGCTTCCAGACATTTACATCTTTGTCTTTTATTTCGGCAGTTAGGGGTTTCGTCAATTAAATCTATATTATTCCAAAAGTAAACAACTTCACTCGAAATTCAAAACAAACATTCTGAAAGTTTTGCTTAGGCAATACTAAGTCCCCTACCGGCAAATAAAAACCAAGAACACCCCGCCTCTCTTCACGCTGTAAACAAGTCAAATATTTGATCAATACTTTTGTTAAAAGTCAAAAACACAATGGATATTAAAAAGAGTCCGGAAAATTTTTAAATTTAAAAATTAGTGGACCGGAAAGAAACTCAAATTTGATCTGTTATTCGTAGATGTAGACTCACATACCAAATATAAGATCAATATCTGCAAGCGTTTAGAAAAAAAGAGTCCGGAGAACTGCTATCTTAAAGAATTTTTCCCAGTCCAAGGCCAGTAATTTCGTCAAAAATTAGTCGACCGGAACGAAACTCAAACTTGATATGTAACCCATGGTGGTAGAAAAGTGTCAGGAGAACTGCTACCTTAAAGAAATTTTCCCAGTCCAAGGCCAGTAATTTCGTCAAAAATTAGTCGACCGGAACGAAATACGAACATGATCTGTAACTCATAGTGGAAAACTCACATGCCAAATTTTAGATCAATATCTGATATCGTTTAGAAAAAAAGGCCCGGAAAGCATGTGTGTGACGGACAAACGGAGTACATACCTAAAGTCCCCTTCAGCGATGCCGGTAGGGGACCAATTAAGGCCACATATAATGCCTAGCGTGAACGGGCTACAATGGCCATGGGGCTTTAATTTAATTAAAAATAGTATTAAATCAGTCTGCATCTTTTCGCTGTCCAGGTAACGTCGTAGCCGTGCTAATGCCTGGGTCTTTGGGCGTTAGATGTGGAACATACACTCTCGGCAGAGTCGCTGTATTGAGTGTATTATAGTTTGTCAAGAATATCGCGTCGCAGTTTGTGGCAGTTGGGGCGTCTTGTTTTAACGAGCTATAGTTCTATAGTGTTTATAAAACCAATCAGCGATTTGATTAAAGTATAATTATCTTTAGTGTTTACTTGCTTGTTTGAAATCATCGGCACAATCTTTTATCCCAATCAAGCAGCTAGGAAGCCAAAAAGAAAATTATTAAATATTCTGTATTTTATTGTTCTATTGCATTATCGCTTGGAGAGTTTAAAAATAGTTACACATACATGACACTGGGCCGACAAGATTTGGAATTATTCCTTTACAAGGGATCTTCATCTATACCATTTTGTCGCAATCAGTTTGAGTTAAAGAGTCGACTGGGGGCCGCCGTGACCGAGCGGTTACAGTCGTGGACTACAAATCTCTCAGCCCCTCACAGCTGTGGGTTCCAGCTGGCTTGCGGTAGGTCGGTGGTTCTACCCGGGTACCTCTGTGTACTCGGGGTCTTCCTCCACCTGTAATTAGCTGGACGTCGCTATATGATTGAAATACTATCGCAGCGACGGTAAACCCCAATACAACAATACAACATAAAGAGTAGACTACACGACGTTTCATCCCCACTTGTATGTAAGTATCACAAAAAGACTAAAAGTACCAACAATAATGATAAAAGCCTAAGTAAAATTTCTTTTATTTAACTACTTTGTTTTCTTAGTTGCTAAAAAGTGCGTTATCAATAATACGTCAATTTATTATTTTCAGGGAAATATATAATGTTTCGTATAAAAGTTTAAGGGTTTTGCATGACCAAAGTGACTTTTATTTTAAAAAAAAAATGATCTTACATAGAAACATTTATAACTCAATTGTTCTCTATTTCTAAAAGAGATAATGCATTCAAATCAACAAAAACGTGAGTACACGCTTTCTTTCGCATCTAGCATGTAATATATATTGCGGTAACCATGGTAATGCCATCGGACAATACAGGGTGTCTAAATGTACTGATTATGATGGGGATATAGCTGAAAGTCGAATATTGATATTAATAAAATATTTAGGAAGCTAAATTAGATAGTATAAGTAATTTTCCTTGGAATTTAAAGTAATTATACTTTATACGTGACACATATTACAGCGCTCGCTTACGAAGTTTTAAGGCCCTGATGAAAGTATGAGTATACGTTATGTGTATAAAAGTATCATAACAATGCCCATGAAATAACACGGCCAGAGATAAACGTTAGAAATAAGAGGAACATGGATACAAACCTGTCAAAAAACTCATTTTGTCAGTAGATATACACTAAGATAAGACTAGTGTGGATATGAATCCCGACAGGGTGATTGGGATAAAAAAAAAAAAAAAAAGAAGAAGAAAAAAAAAAACTGCTAGCTTGCAGTTGGTCGATGGTCCAACCCGGTAGCCCGGGTGTTTTTCTTCATCTTATATAAACTGGACGAGGCTATAAGATTGATGGTGAAATACAATACAACAACACCGCCAAGACTGGTACTGATATATTTCATGATATCTTAGATTAAGAGTTGTTTTGGAAACTTTCGTATCGTGCTTTGTGTAAGCAGGAAGGGCGACTCATTGTAGCAATTTTTTATGCTTATACAAAAATGTATAAACATAGGAGCCTGACGTTTCTGATGGATATAGAATATGCCATTTATATTACATTGACAGATATGAAGAATCTAACTTTCAATTAAAAATCAACATTCAATTAAAAATCATCTGTTGCGGAGGACTTGATACGTGAATGAGTAAAGATATGGCGCGTAAAAATAATGATCCCCATCTCCAAAATATCTCGGACCCGGCCTTCGCTGCTTCTGAGTCATTCTAATAATATCAATCCATAATATTCAATAGTGAAGCATGTTACGGATGAAGTTTTCACAACTCCGAGAAAACGTGAAATACTCCGGCATCGAGACAGGAACTATCAATGTTATCTTACAGTACTACGGAACGTCTTCATGATGCAGATGAATTGCTGCAGACAAATATTGCACAAAATTCATACAAATCACTGCGAATGCCAAACTTTTGGCAAATTACTTATTTATTATGACGTCCGTCTTGTGTAAAAGATGTCAGCACCTCAAGATCTATTCGTAGGACGGAGTCAAAATTGTTGGTAAATAATATCATATTCCAAGTTGCGGAACTGTATGCATACATGTATTAAGTTCCAAAACGATGAAATCATAAATCGAGAGTATGCTTTCCATTACTCACTGCCATCTTGCTATCGGCTCAAAATTTGATTTATACTGCAATCCTTTCTAATTATGCACATTTCAGGGTTATTAATTATTGTTTTCTGTTATGATACGTCTTAAGTTGTTTGTAATGACATTTATTTTTGATGAAAGCCTTGTACTTAAACTGTTATGGTGTATTTGTTGCTATTTAATTATCTATTAGTTATCTGCAAAAGTATGTGTTCTTTCATGGAAAATAAACCTATTTGGGTTTTGCTCGTTGCGCAGAATGAATATACATAAGACATTTCAATGCTGCCTATATATACTGTCCATCTCTTTGTTTGAATATCCAGTGAAAATCTAGGTCCAAAAGTGAATAGATTTCTATCTACAGCCACAGGAAATTGATAACAAAAGAAAATTCTGCCTCTAACGACACGCCATTTATCTAACACATATTAAGTAAAAACATAGGATTTTCGTTAAATCAGAAAATGAAACTTCTGCATTTAAATTCAGTTTTATGGAACATGGATACAAGATGTACCTACCACATTATTTAAGTACATTATCAACGGAGGAATGTAAACGAAAATGATGTGTGTGTATTTGTGTGACTCAAATTCAAGTTTCCAGTTGTCTTATTCACTCTATGCATTCCAGTGCATGATACATTAATGATTTGTTTACAAATACATAACCATTGCCCCGACTGCTACAAGAGTTCGGCCTATTTTACTGTGAACCGGAATCAAACGGATGTGACGTGCTTGTTTCCATGAGCGATGGTGCATTAAATATCAATTTTAAATGTTATCTTACATGATTGTTATTCGTACATGTTATAATCACAATGCACCGAGAATCTCTTTTGAGTCCGTTCACTACATATATTGTTGTTTGGATATAGCTATCTAGTCTAGTCTGTTAATTAGGAAAAGGCTAACTCGTTTTAATTAAAAGGACACGTGCTATTGCTGAGTACATTTTATTGATATACCTGGACAAGAACATATATCAATCACATTATGTATTTAATTTATATTATAATTGAATAAGATTTATATGTATGAGTGAACTATATAAAGCAGTAGGTTTAAAACTAAAACTGATTTCTTTCGATGGTTTTTAGGTTGAACAATTATTTGGGAAGGCGACGAGAATGCTTGCTCCAACAGGATTCGAACCCACTATTTTCTGATCTGTGGTCATGTACGTTACCCATCAACTACGACTCTCTTAATTAAAATTGATAATTTGTTAACCTACATTAAATAAACTAATCTTTTCTCTTCTGTATCAGAACAAAGATTTTCAACTTCTTTATTAAAAGATGTAGGCCTCCGGCTCAAAATCCAGAATATTTAGATTAAATCTAACAGTGGTGTCCATTTTATAATCATATGTAGTATATATATACTCATTTGTATCATATACACTAATAGCTTAAGCATTATCCACAATGTTGAACATTTTTAACACGTAGCATACATCTGATACCACATTTTCATTTGTAGCCACGGACCTTTGGTGCAATGGGTTTTGGACATATTGCACATATAAAAAAATCCAGTTTCCATTTCATGTTAAAGCAATCAATGTATCTCTTGAAGATAAATATCTTTAAACATGTCTGTTTGGAATCTGACCATCCGTTATGAATATTTCATATCTTCCTACGTAATGATATCAGTACTTGCTATCTGGATTAGAGTACCAAGTTACATACATTAACATTTTGGCATCCATCGATATGAGTGGCTACAAACTGTGTGAAAGTATCTTGAGCAGCGCCTGACGTTGTAGGATGATGATTTCTAGTGCTACTAAGTATCCACTCTGGAACACTGCCTGAACTGCAACAAGCCCAATCCCCTTTTACTTCGTGAATTCGTGAATGTGTTCTAATAAAAGGATAAAAGGCAATGCAATTTGGATCGAGTAGCCGGAACGATGTTGACGTTGCAATGCCTTAGAGACTCCAGTCCCTGATCTATTCTCGGGGTTTAGTTCTGAAGCCTTTTTCCCGATATATGTGAAGCCGCATAACAGCAGGAGTATGGAACCTAGACCTCCATTTCCTAGGCTGTCATACCTACTCTAAGCTATCTGGTTTTAGGCGACTTCTATTCTGCTTGACTCAAAATGCTATAATCTACTTTTAAGAAACTAAGTCGTGATACAATATTTCGATCAAAAACAATTTAAACGTTCCTTTTGTTGAAAACAGCTTAATATACATAATTTTACTTCTTTTCAAATCCACAACTACTGGTATGATTCCTGAATTGAAAGTATTTGTCAACACGTCTAGACAGATGATGTAAATAACATTGGCTCAGACAATCTTAAGCTTCAAAACTTGGACCGATGAATAACCCTTCAGTCCTAGAGATGGGCCTGACAAGCCGGCTTATTGACGTTTTCTTTGTGCTGACACTATTCAAATATGAAAGGAATACGTGCCTGTCTTAGGAAGGCCATTATACGCAAATAAAGGTATGTGAAATTACTCTGATTTATCAAAATAGTGCTGCTTGAATTTAAATATACAACCCAATTGAATAGACCAATATTTCAATATGTACGAAATATCTGAATACTTAAAGACGATAACTATGCAATGATTCGAGCGAAAAGTGAATCTCACATAGTATATTATCCAGATAAATATCTGTTTCCAGCGTATATTTTAATCATTGTGACAAAGGTCACATCTGTTGATTTTTCAACAGATCATCCTAATAATCACAATAAATTTACACTTTCTCTTTTAAGTGATCAAGAAACCAGCTTTAACAACTCCGGTTCATTGATTGGACCAGTATAATCTCGGTTCCAACAGGAATCGAAATGCTAATCTACAGATCTGTGGCAAATAAACATTACAACAGCAAGCACCAAAGCTACGTTACAGAAACTGATCCTGTTCGCACCCGTGGATGACCATCAATTAGATGAATATTTTTCATTGCATGGCGCGAAGATCAACACTTCGTTTTTTTTTCCTACAGCAGATTGGACTGGAAGAACCCACTAAAAGAAGATGAGCGTGCGTTAAGTAATGTTTACATACGCAACGAAGATAAGTATGTAACACATCAATCATCTTCACAACAGTAAACACTGGAACAAATTGATCTTGAGACAATTCATTCAGCCAGTGTTTAAAGTAATTACAGCTGTCTGGATGGGGTGAATGTTGGAGAGAATACGTTCTATCTGGCTGCAGGTCCACCTTCATGAAATGTGTAAAACCTCTGTCATCTGCCTCTGATTTTTAATGCACCTTACTGATACAGTTGACACCCGTTGTATGACTGTTTTCTTATAAAACAGTTCACGATAATTACAGATATTCTAACAAGGGTCATTTGGTATCACCCAAAAGAAGTCAAGTAGAAAATAAAAAGTATTTGAGTGAAATTATGCAGCAGATAAATGAGAAATTTGTGAAACGATAACGTTTTAGTAGAGATCTCCATAAAACACTGTTACTCGCTTGATAGAATGCAATATTGGATATGTGGGTAACTATTACTTCCTGTCACGCCTTTAAGGTGATTTATTTTATGTACATAGAATAGCAAGAAGCGATCATTTCGACTTTAGTTTATATGGGGGATGAACACTGAACACTTTGAAACATAAGTTCAGTTTAGATAGTTGGCAACAGGTCACCATAATGTAGATTATCAGGGTTGATGCTAGGATTCTGTAGCATGCACAACACGACATTGAATATACAGATACCATTGGAAGAAATATATACTTATTCACAATGCAGCCCCATCTACATGATGAATCTGTCACATTGCACTTTTCAAGTGATGATGCACTCTGTGTGGAGTCAAGAATGCATAATTTGGAGACATCTAGTACCTGAATAGTAGTACGAGTGCACCTCTGGTCTACGATATAAAGACGGGGAGTTGCGAATAACACGAGGGATATCGTTCCCTCACGGATAGCCGTTGGAAGAAAAGAGTTTAAATATATCGTTGTTCTAAGGTGAATACCTGAAATGTTGTCAGTATTTTTAGGCAGTAGCGAGGTTTTTTAACAGTTCTTTGTACTAGTGATGTCAGATATACAGGCATTTGACCATTCCTCATTTTGTAAATCAATATTAAACA
>CM037780.1:42800785-42850785 GCA_021229015.1 Solen grandis | reverse complement strand
GTTATCTTCATTTTTTTCTTAAATGTTCGAGAAAAAATAAAATAATTTCTTTAAAAAAGAATTACCGAATAAATACCAGTTTTACTAATGCTTCTTTTTACATGCATTTATTTATTTTTCATACCTCCCGTTAAATCTACTGATAACTCTCAGCTCGCAGACGATGACAGATTTATGTACAAGCAAACATCTGCCATGCGTTCAGAGAAGGTGACCAGAAGCAATTGCGATTTGGTACCCTGCTTACATTCTATACACTGCAATAAAACAGGAGTAGTCCCACTCACGTTAGCCACTGTTAGTTTCACTGAATAAACCACAGTTCCCAATATGAATGTAGTGCATGTTTGTTATACACTTCTCAGGTCATTTGGTCGTATTAATCTGATTATTGATTATTATAATACAGCATGCCCACTTATCCCCTGTAGGTTTTTTTACCCACACTATTGAAAGTCTTTCTATATGAAGGGGTACAAATTAAAAAAAAAACAACAAAAAAACAACAAACTAGAAGTCATTTGTTTAAGATACAAACGAAGCGCCTTTCCGTTTGCTTATTTCAAAGGTATTGAATATATAAGTTAATACAAAAAAAATGGAATACTGATGCATAATAATGTATGATTTAATACGTAAATCATCATTATCTTAAATATATACTTACGATTATGTTCTAAAATAAGCATTAAATCTTTTTTTTTTTTTTTCATTTTCATCTTCTTAAAAGCATAAATATGGATCTTATTTGATTACGCACCCGTTTACTATCATTCAGAGAAAAAAAAAAAAAAAAAAAAAAAAAAAAAAAAAGGAAAATTTTAAGATGATCTATCCTCAAGAATTGTTTTCTTACGTTATTCAATCGATTTTATTTTTATTTAAATTCTTTATCTAATATCTTTTTCTTTGTAAGCATATGACTTAACATGTATTCATTACAATTTGATCCACAATTGAAATTGTAAAAAAGAAAAAAAACACTTTAAAATCGATGACTTTCAACCTTTAAATTGATTGAGTTTTACATTTGCAAAATTAGATGGAAACAAAGGCAGAGGTGTAAGCAAAATAATGAAAATAATTTCTTATTTCTATGTAATTAACGTTATAAACGTCTTGAAACTCTCAACTATTCATTTGCTTTATATATTTGCTTATTTTTAGAGATTTAGAAAAAGAAACCGTTAAACATTTAGAAAACATAAAACATCGATAGGAAGATATACATGCATTTGTCATTTTCTTCAGGTTTGCAGAAAGCCGTGATAGCAAATGCAATACGTTTTCCGTAAAGGTTTTCTGGCTCTAGTATAATTATACTAATTCATCGTAAATGCGACTCATTTAGTCAAAAACGTATCACAATTCACTATTCAACGCAGGTATTCACTCCTGCAAAAAAAACAATCGGATCTTGTTCAACCAACCCAATGATCACCTACATTTCTGTCTTCAAATTAATAGATTTCCATGAATTAGCCCTTTTACGAAAAACATGAATAAGTCATGTTTGATAACGTAATCACTTGAAATTTTCTGGACTTTTTGCGCATGTTAAGGTACGGCATTATTACTTATTTAAGGTTAATATATACAATCTTTTGATCTTTTTAATATATTTTGCTTACACATCAATGTTGTCATAAACAAGTGACACAACATAATTTATTTAAGGTATGCTAAAGATATCAATACTCATGACGCTGGAGCGCGAATACGTATTGAAATGAATGATTTTTATATTTTATCGACGTCAAAATCAAGTGACTAAAGAAAAATATCTTTTTTGCAAGGACAAGTTCAGCTAACGTTCTATTAATCAAGAAAAAAAAAGTATCTTCGAGAATGCAAACAGGTTTGTTTTCACATTTTCAAGTAGGCATTCCTTCAAATAACTGCCATGTTTGATGGCGTAATCACTTTAAATTTTCAAGACCTTATGAACGTACTAAGTTTCGACATTTTCGAAAAGTTTAAGTTCATTGGTCTAATTGGCGATTTTATATGATTTTTCAAAATAATTCTTGCTTAAGTATGCATGACGTCATAATCACGTGACAAAACGAACATTTCTTGCAGTATGCATCACTTCAATTTTAGCTCTATCAATTCTGAAGATATAATTAAGATTGACTTAAAATTCATGATACCAGAGCGAAAGAAATCTTTAAAAAGAAATGTTTTTTGTCTTTTTGATGACGTCATAACCACGTGACTAAATCATTCAGAAAATAGAATATAAACTTCTATGCCGATATGCTGTCCAATTTTCATGCTTGTAACGCATCAGGGGGCTTTGTAACATTTAAATTTAATTTTTGACCAAAGTTCGAAACTCGGTATTGCCATGAAATCTTAATCTTTTCGAATTTGGAAATTTGAATGCAAGGTGGACATCTACATCCTATAATACATCTGCTGTAAAAATATCAAGATAATCGGACCAAAATTGAAGGCTCTAGAGCGCGAACAAACTTCTGAAACTGACATCATATCTGACGTCATATGACGCCAATGAAAATTGAAAATGATTGAATGTATAAAAAGATAATTTTTATCGCTGCATTTTCAATTTCATTAAAATTGACTCAAAATGTATGATGTCAGAGCGAGAGAAATCTTTGAAAAAATAGGATTTTGTCCATTAAATGACGTCATAACCACGTGACTTAAAAGGAAATCTTTCAGAGAAAAGAAAGTAAACCTCTGAGCCAATAAGCTGTCCAATTTTCATGCTTCTATCTCATCAGTTGCCTTTGTAACATTAAATAATAGTTTTAGGACCAAAGTTCGAAACTCGGTTTTGCCATAAATTCTGAATTTTTTCGAATTTGAAAATTTGAACGACGTACAAGAGGTACTGTCTCATAAAATAAAAAGAAGTCGTAAAGACATATTCAGTCAATAAATCAGCTTTCTTACACATCTGGAAGCGATGTTATGCGTATTTAAAATTTGACGTCAATGGTTCGAATCTTGGATTCGCCATAGAACCTTTGCCTTTTCGAATTTGGACATACGGACAACGGGATGCAAAACCTATGCGTAACATATATATTCTGTGAAATTTTGATGAAAATCGGTCAAGAAATAATGGCTGTAGACCGCGTACAATCTTTGTGTCCTGACGTCAAATCTGACGTTATTTGACGTCACATGAATATGAAATTAAATGCATTCTAAAGAACATGATATGACGCATATGCTATTAAATTTTAATGGTCTTGGAAACTTTACACCATATATAAATATACTCATAGATATCAGAAATTCTTTTTGACGTTCATCTTCTTAGAATGTAAAACAAACTTGGAGTCTTATAAAATCTGTCCAAATTCAGCTTTCTAGCTTATCAGGAAGCGATTTTATACGTATTTGAAATTTGACGTCAATGGTTCGAATCTTATATTCGCCATAAAATATTTCATTTGCGAATTTGGAAAAACGGACACAAGGATGCACAACTAGAGCGTAATATACACATTCTGTGAAATTTTGATGAAAATCGGTCCAGAAATAATGGCTGTAGACCGCGTACAAATATTTTTAGACGACGTCAAGTTTGACGTCAAAACACGTCAGAAGGAAATGAAAATCATTGAAATGCAAAATGTTGTATGTGAAACATAGGCTGTTAAATGTTTATGGTGCTCGTACGTTTATAACATGTAGAATTTAACACGTAAATATTAGAAATTTCTTTTCACCTCATGACGTCATATGACGTTCATCATCTCAGAATATGAAGAATACGTAGATATTTATATTCTGTACAAATATCAGCTTTTTATCTCAACTAAAAGCGATTTTATACGCATTTGAAATATGACGTCATTGGTTCGAATCTTTGATTCGCCATAGAACCATTGCCTTTCCGAATTTTGAAAAACGGACACCTGAATGCACAACTAGAGCCTAACATACACATTCTGTGAAATTTTGATGAAAATCGGTCCAGAAATAATGGCTGTAGACCGCGTACAAACTTTTTCACTTGACGTCAAATCTGACGTTATATGACGTCATATGAATATGAAATTTATTGCACCCGGAAGCTCATGGTTTGAAATATATGCCATAAAATTTTCATTGTTTGGTAATGGCAACACATCGAAATTACAAAAAGGAAAAAAAAACTAGATTTCATTCGTTGATACGAATGATAGGACTTTCTGCTACATTTGTCAATCACCAAAAGCAAACAAAAAGTAAAAGGAAATTTAACTTGCTTTTCCTAACTTCAATAAACTTCGAAAAAAAATTTTGGCAATATCGATTCCTTTAATTGGGTTTATATAATCTATGTAACAAATCAAATTTACTGAAAATGCTTACAATTCGATTTTCACATGATTCGGTCTACCTTTAGAGGTTTTCAAGATATAAGTAATGATTAAACTTAACATTTTTCCGGAAATGGAAGTGACATTGTTCCATAGGATCACATGATGCACCATTAGTAAAAATTCACGCAAATCAAACAAAAAATAAGGCCTACAGGTCTTAAAAACCGTTTAACTTTAACAAAATTAACTTTGACCTTAAACGGTCACATGACGTCATATGATGTTCATCTTCTCAGAATGTTAGGAAGACTTGTAGGCTTATATTCAGCCAAATATAGCTTTTTGGTGCTTCTTATATTGGATTAGCCATAAAATCCTTGCTTTTTCAAATTGGAAAAACGGAGACCGGTTGGCACATCTAGAGCGTAATATACACATTCTGTGAAATTTTGATGAAAATCCGTTCTGAAATAATGGCTGTAGACCGCATACAAACTTGTTTAGACAAGGTCAATTTTGATGTCATATGACGTCATAGGCATAAGAAAATCAATGAAATGAAATATTAAGTATATTAAATGTAAATTTTTCATGCCCCTTGGAACTTTGCAACATATAGAAATTAACGCGTAGATATCAAACATTCTTTTTGACCTTATGACGTCTTATGACGTCAAATGACGTTAATCCTCACAGAAAAGAAATAAGTCTTAAAGACTAATATTCAGTCCAAATATCAACTTTCTAAATCATCTGGAAGCGATTTTTACGTATTTGAAATTTGACGTCAATGATTCGAAACTTGGATTCGCCATAGAACCATTGCCTTTTCGAATTTGGAAAAACCGGACCCGGAATACACAACAAGAGCGTTACATATACATTCTGTGAAATTTTGATGAAAATCGGTCCAAAAATAATGGCTGTACACCGCATAAAACCTTTTTGTCTTGATATCAAATCTTACGTGATATAACGTTACATTATTATGAATACATTGTATTCTAAAGCTCATGGATTGATGTATAAACTATGAAATTTCCATGGTCCTGGGAAGTTAACAACATATTTGATTTAACGCGTATATATCAGAAATTCATTTTGACCTTATGACATCATCTGACCTAAAATGACGTTCATCTTCATAGAATGTAAAGCAGATTCGGAGACTTATATACTATCCAAATATCAGATTTCTAACTCATCTGGAAGCGATTTTATACGTATATGAAATTTGACGTCAATGGTTCGAATCTTGGATCCGCATTTTCGAATTTGGAAAAACGGACACCGGGATGCAAAACTAGAGAGTAACATACACATATACTGTGAAATTTTGATGAAAATTAGCCCAGGAATAATGGCTGTAGACCGCGTACATATATTTTTAGACGACGTCAAGTTTGACGTCAAAACACGTCATAGTCAAATGAAAATTATTGAAATGCAAAATGTTCTATCTGAAGCATTTGCTATTAAATTTTCAAGGTGCTCGGACGTTTTCAACATATAAAAATTAAGACGTAAAAATTAGAAATTACTTTTCAACTCATGACGTCATATGACGTTCATCTTTTGAAAATGTAAATAAATCCTAGAGACTTATATTCTGTCCAAATATCATTTTCCTAGCTCATCTGTAAGCGATTTTATTTGCATTTGAAATTTGACGTCAATGGTTCGAATCTTGGATTCGCCATAGAACCATTGCATTTTCGAATTTTGAAAAACGGACACCGGGATGCACAACTAGAGCCTAACATACACTTTCTGTGGAATTTGATGAAAATCGATCCAGAAATAATGGCTGTAGACCGCGTAGAAATATTATAAGACGACGTCAAAGTTGACGTCAAAACACGTCATAGACAAATGACTATTATTGAAATGCAAAAGGTTTAATCTAAAGCATATGCTATACAATTTTCAAGGTGCTCGGACGTTTTCAACATATAAAAATTGAAACGTAAAAATTAGAAATTACTTTTCAACTCATGACGTCATATGACGTCATTTGACGTTTATCTTCTGAGAATGTAAAGAAATCTTAGAGACTTATATTCTATCTAAATATCATCTTTTTAGCTCATCTGAAAGCGATTTTATACGCATTTGAAATTTGACGTCAATGATTCGAATCTTGGATTCGCCATAGAACCATTGCATTTTCGAATTTGGAAAAACGGACACCGGGATGCACAACTAGAGCCTAACATACACATTCTGTGAAATTTTGATGAAAATCGGTCCAGAAATAATAGCTGTAGACCGCGTACTGATGCATTTGGGAAAATGTTAAATATAAAGGTGAGTGATTGTAGTCTCATCTTCTTATGGTGGTGAGAACTGGATACTCTAGCCATTAGCACTATTACGGGACTGACAACTAAAGGCAGTACTAGTACTTAATAACCCCATGCCAAGACAAGACAAATATAACCTGCGCTCGCTTCGAGGCTTTGCCTTTTACATATTATGGTTTAATATTTTTTCGTTTTGGAGTAAAATACAAGCATATTCTTCAAAAGATTCCACTTGCTTATCGTTCTTGTATTTGTTACCATCTTGCAATTAACTAGGGTATCAACAGAAATATTCAGTAAATATTTTTTTTCTTTTCTGTCAGTTTATTTTCTACAATAGATATTTATATAGATCCGCCTAGATATTTTCTTCCACATCGATACTTGACCGAATTTCTTTACAAGATATGAACATGTTAATCATTTCAGTAACCTCCCTTGCATGCTCGCTTTGTGCGTTATCCAATCGTGTTACTTGACCTATTTCCGGAATTCTCCGTAGGATAAAATCTTTGAGGACATCAGTAAGCAGATGATGTAAAACTGTAAAGGGAGGTGTCATTGTATAGGGATCAATCAAACGAATGTTTGCTTTTTGTGTCACATACACAAAGGAAATTAACTCGAGTTAAACAACTCTAATATATTAATTATTCATATAAGACAAATAGATTAATGGTTTTCTTAAATGTATACAATTTCCGTTTAATGAATTAGAATTCAGGCCTACTAATTACAAGAAATTCAAATGTATAAGAAAACATTTTAATAAATGAGGTAAATGGAATTCACACTATCATTATTACATTAGCTGATTGAAAGTAAGTGTACTAATGATACAAAAAGAGGGAAAACACTATGAAATAATAATTTTAAAATGTCAATCTCTTCATATATGGAAATATTCTGAATCAATAAGTGTGGATAACCACTTGATGGTTAGTTGCGATATTATCATTGAAACGCAGCTGTTATTAAGTCAATATAATCATGTAGCTGCTTTTTTGCAAGCATTTTCCGTCTTATAGAAAAGTCTCATTCAATAACGTCTCAAACTTAGTCTTTAGACCACTATTATTTTCAGGACCGCGTATTATACCAAACATACCTAGCTCAGAGTGATACCTACTTAATATACTGGATAAGGTACTAGGAAAACACTTCACAATTTTTGTTTTACGAAATATTTAGTTATCCAAGCTAAACATACGTGAATATCTACCTTACTTACAATGTGCTGAGAAAAATGATTGAGGTATTTTTGCTTGGGACAATATTTCCTATTTAGATATATCTTAGCACTGAGTAATGCTGCTGGAATGTTCCGATAAAATTCTTAAGCCTTAATACTCTGGTCACTTCATTCATAACACCACCTGACCGAAGTTTAAATGGTAGCTTTATCATTTAGGTATCGCTGCATTTATATGCCTCATTATCGAATTTGTACCGTCATAATGTATTTAGCCATCGATTCAAAGGCTATTCGATTTCCAAGGAATTGGCCTAAATGTAGAATATTCATAAGTATGTTCTTTTCAAACCCTTGCCATTCCCAATTAATCACGAAGTTATAGGTCACAAGATCTTAACCCCCGATTGGCGCCTGCTGATGCCCTTCCTTTCATTAAGTGGACGAGTGTGATACATGAGTGTTAACAGGAACGAACATGTCGGCACAGTATTGTGAGGCTAATAACTAGAACGAACATGTCGGCACAGTATTGTGAGGCTGATAACTAGAACGAACATGTCGGCACAGTATTGTGAGGCTAATAACTAGAACGAACATGTCGGCACAGTATTGTGAGGCTGATAACTAGACCGAACATGTCGGCACAGTATTGTGAGGCTAATAACTAGACCGAACATGTCGGCACAGTATTGTGAGGCTAATAACTAGAACGAACATGTCGGCACAGTATTGTGAGGCTAATAACTAGAACGAACATGTCGGCACAGTATTGTGAGGCTGATAACTAGACCGAACATGTCGGCACAGTATTGTGAGGCTGATAACTAGAACGAACATGTCGGCACAGTATTGTGAGGCTGATAACTAGAACGAACATGTCGGCACAGTATTGTGAGGCTGATAACCAGAACGAACATGTCGGCACAGTATTGTGAGGCTGATAACTAGAACGAACATGTCGGCACAGTATTGTGAGGCTGATAACTAGAACGAACATGTCGGCACAGTATTGTGAGGCTGATAACTAGACCGAACATGTCGGCACAGTATTGTGAGGTTAATAACTAGAACGAACATGTCGGCACAGTATTGTGAGGCTGATAACTAGACCGAACATGTCGGAACAGTATTGTGAGGCTGATAACTAGACCGAACATGTCGGCACAGTATTGTGAGGCTGATAACTAGACCGAACATGTCGGCACAGTATTGTGAGGCTGATAACTAGAACGAACATGTCGGCACAGTATTGTGAGGCTGATAACTAGACCGAACATGTCGGCACAGTATTGTGAGGCTGATAACTAGAACGAACATGTCGGCACAGTATTGTGAGGCTGATAACTAGAACGAACATGTCGGCACAGTATTGTGAGGCTGATAACTAGAACGAACATGTCGGCACAGTATTGTGAGGCTGATAACTAGAACGAACATGTCGGCACAGTATTGTGAGGCTGATAACTAGACCGAACATGTCGGCACAGTATTGTGAGGCTGATAACTAGAACGAACATGTCGGCACAGTATTGTGAGGCTGATAACTAGAACGAACATGTCGGCACAGTATTGTGAGGCTGATAACTAGAACGAACATGTCGGCACAGTATTGTGAGGCTGATAACTAGAACGAACATGTCGGCACAGTATTGTGAGGCTGATAACTAGAACGAACATGTCGGCACAGTATTGTGAGGCTGATAACTAGAACGAAAATGTCGGCACAGTATTGTGAGGCTGATAACTAGAACGAACATGTCGGCACAGTATTGTGAGGCTGATAACTAGAACGAACATGTCGGCACAGTATTGTGAGGCTGATAACTAGAACGAACATGTCGGCACAGTATTGTGAGGCTGATAACTAGACCGAACATGTCGGCACAGTATTGTGAGGCTGATAACTAGAACGAACATGTCGGCACAGTATTGTGAGGCTGATAACTAGAACGAACATGTCGGCACAGTATTGTGAGGCTGATAACTAGAACGAACATGTCGGCACAGTATTGTGAGGCTGATAACTAGAACGAACATGTCGGCACAGTATTGTGAGGCTGATAACTAGAACGAACATGTCGGCACAGTATTGTGAGGCTAATAACTAGAACGCACTGAGCCATGCAGATATTTTCCATAATATTCACCGTCTCAAAAAGTGAATATTACCATTTTTATAATTTTCGTGTTTTATAAACTATTTTTTTTTCTTTTTAAAGACACTGCCCTGTTTTTCACGACATTTCAACTGATTTCTACGATGAAATTGAAATCTTCAAAAAGTAATTGTGAGGAAGAAAAAATATTAATTTTCCTCCTCATTCGTGGATTTCAAAATGACATTCCACTGAAAACCAACATTCACCCACTTTATAATGTAATGTATAGAAATACTGCAGACCCAAATTTGTTAGATCATTTCTTCTCGAAGGTCAAATATGAATGTTTTATGGTCACGTGTAAGGTTATATATATATATATATATATATATATATATATATATATATATATATATATATATTTGATATCATATTATCGATTTCCCTAGATATTACTCCTCTCTACCACTCGAAATGGTCTCCAGCATGTGTTGTAGAACTTTCTGGCATTCTGTACACAATATTTCACAATTCGTTTCTGGAAAACACAAATGTAGTGTCCGCAATAATTTTGTTTTGTTTTATCAACTATATCTGTTATTGAATAGAAATATATTTCTATATAAATGGTATTAACTGGTTAAGCCGTGAAAGAATATTAAGTCATACACGACACTATCGCACATAACTCTAACCCCTATTCATATGCACTCGCATCTTTGAGAGAAAAAAAATCGCGTTTTATTTGTTTCTAGATATATTTTTCCCACTAAATTATGTTTATGCTCATTTCTGCTTATATAGTGATTTCATTTGTTCTCACAGTATCTTATCTAGCGACGGCACAGTCTCTGTTTATAGATTAATTACGGCTTTCCGAAAACCTGCGGAAAACGTATAGGGTTTGTTATGTTTATTCTTCTTCTTATTATTTTTATTATTATTCCAACCTACTTCAAGAATTAATTTCAATATGTTGCCAATGTCCAAGCAACATGAAAATTAAATTGCTTCGACAAAAAAGTATAGCATCAAGTGATTTCAATTTTCAATGACGTCAGATTTGACATCAGCTTCAAAAGTTTGTTTGCGCCTAAATTAATTCTGGTCTGATTATCTGGATATTTTCACTGAAGATGTATTTTTGGATGTGGATGTGCACCTTGGCATTCAAATTTCCAAATTCGAAAAAATTAAGATTTCATGTCGATACCGATTTTCGACATTTGGTCCTAAAATTACATTTTAATGTTACAAAGCCCCCTGATGCGTTAGCAGCATGAAAATTGGACAGCATATCGGCATACAGGTTTACATTCTTTCTTCTGAATGATTTTCTCTAAAGTCACGTGGTTATGACTTCATTAAAAAGACAAAAAGCATTTTTTTTAAAGATTTCTCTCGCTCTGGCATCATGAATTTTGAGTCAATCAGAACTGATAGAGTTAAAATTGAAGTGATGCATACTGCAAGAAATGTTTGTTTTGTCATTGTTATGACGTCATGCATACTAAAGCAAGAATTATTGAAAACATCATATAAATCGCCAATTAGACCAATGAGCTTAAAAAATTCAAAATTGTCAAAACTGAGTATGTTCATAAGGTCTTGAAAATTTCAAGTGATTACGTCATCAAACATGACAGATATTCATGTTTGATGGAATGCCTGCTTAAAAATGTGAAAACAAACCTGTTCGCATTCTCGAAGATATCTTTTTCTGGTTTAATAGAACGTTAGCTGAACATGTCCTTGCAAAAAAGATATTTTTCTTTAGTCACTTGATTTTGACGTCGTTGAAATATAAAAATCATTAATTTAAATTTGTATTCGCGCTCCAGTGCCATGAGTATTGATGTCAATCTTAAGCATACCTTAAGGAATTTATGTTGTGTCACTTGTTCATGAAAACATTGATTTGTAAGCAAAACATATTAAAAAGACCATAAGATTGGATATATTTACTTTAAATGAGTAATATTGCTGTACATTAACATGCACAAAAAGTCCAGAAAATTTCAAGTGATTACGTCATCAAACATGACTTATTCATGTTTTTCGTAAAAGGGCTAATTCATAAAAATCTATTAATTTGAAGAAAGAAATGAAAGCGGTCATTGAGTTTGTTGAGCAAGATCCGATTGTTCTTTTGCAGGAAATAGTGCCCGTGTTGAATAGTGAATTGTGATACGTTTTTGAGTAAATGAATCCCATTTACGATGAATTAGTATAATTATACTAGAGCCAGAAAATAATTTTTAAAATCGATTGAATAACGTAAGACAAAATTCTTGAAGACATTATTATCTTAAAATTTTCCTTTTTTTTTGCATGATAGTAAACGGTTGCGTAATCAAATTAGATCCATATTTATGCTTCCTCAATATCTTCTTAAGAAGATAAAAAAAGCTTACTTTTGAACATAAGTATATATTTATGATAATGATGATTTACGTATCAAATCTTACATTATTAAGCATCATTATTCCATTTCTTTGTATTAACTTATGTATTCAATACATTTGAAATAAGCAAACGGAAAGCCACTTCGTTTGTATCTTAAACAAACTACTTCTAGTTATTATTGGCTATGTATATATAATGGACATTCATAGCGACAAGTAATACGATAGTGTATAGAATTGTTTGCAAGTGACTAGGGGCAAAAAGAATGTTTGCAAGGAAAATATGTTAAACACGCTTAGTTTAAAGTGGTTGACACTAGCCTAACGTAAAAATGGATAATTACATTTGAAATATGGGAGGCAATGTAATCGGAAAGTAAATTAGCATTTGGAACTTAAAGTTGGGTGTCGTTACTTGTGGCAGATCCAACTGTATTTTAAAATAAGATTTTCACTGTGTTTAAGTACATTTTGTACAAAATTCAAATCTGAAACTCGCAGTTGATAATTGCCTCCCGTTTCTTTGAGACTGTTTTTATATTTAGACTTTATTACTGTTATTGATATGGAACGGTTACATCCAAGATAAATGATTACCGAAACAAAAAATCGACATGCAATATCGAATAAAACCGCCAAAGGCTTTTCTTCTAGCCAGCAAGAAATTATCTTCAAATTTTATTTAACTGAACAGCTGCACTTAAATTTGAAGAATCATTTCTATGAAAGATTTAGTATGAGTAGCACAAATGAGTCAGAATACACCTTGGCATATAACATGTCATATTAATATGGTAAGATGCTTTTAGTAGGAAATATGGCGTTTTCATCCAGAAACATGTTTATGAACCAACGGTCTCATTTATAATTGATAAATATTCCTAAATAGAGTGGCAAGTTCTTGAATACACTATCATTATGCACGTTAAAGACTAATTTCACAAAAAATGATGCGTTTAAACTTGTTATAGCTATGAAGTGTTGAGACAGGGCCGGCAAAGATTGACATGACTTTATTAAGTTTAAATCATGTACACACATTCTCATGTTTTCTTCTTTGTATTGAAATAAATAACATTTTGAAAGTAAATGCATCCTGATGCATATTTATTACATGTATATCGTTAAGTTTTTAGCTGTTTATTGTGCTTTGAACATTTTCTTTGTTTCGCCGTACTGTAATAAAGTATTAATAGTCAATTTGTAAAAGACAATGAGTTCTCGGGTTTACGTTCTTTCCAAAATATGTCATGTTTTGAATCGACATTTGAATGACTTCTATGGTATGGTTTATTTCGAACGTATCAATATTTCACTCCAAACAATTAAATTTTCTTTCGCATGTGGGTATACATGCAGAAAATATATCGATATATTCAACTACCTCAACGATGGATTTTATCAAGAAAACGTGCCTCTTTGCATACCTTAAACGGTCAACATCTTAAACTTATCTTTTGCTTAAATAAAAATGTTAAAGTACCAGTATATTTTACAATGACAACTTAGAAAGAAAACGTAGTTATCTAAATTTAGCATGCTAAAAATTATTATGACATATGCATATCACGTGACTTTCTAGAAGCTAACAACAGTACAATCTGATTATCTCTCCTTTTTCAGCAATCAAGATTTACTGTCACGTGATAGCATCAATTCGTAACACTTCGGAAACTCCTCGGGTGTGGCGATTTTCATCCCTTTTTGTTTGTTCGTTATTAGGTTAACGTCCCGCTAACGGTATTACAGTCAGTCGGAGACTGTCTACTTGAAACAGATACTGTGCTGTCACACTGCAGTATCACGTCGTATAACGTCGGTTACCACACCCAGTCACATTATCCTGACACCGGGCCAAACAGTCTTGAAACTTCCCCTATATGCTGAGCGTCAAGCAAAGGAGCTATAGCAGTGTTATTTTTTCGACTTTGGTATGTCGCGGCCAGGGAACGAACCCATGACTTTCCTATTCCAGGGCAAACACTCTAACTTTTCCTTTATTTCAGATGACAGCTTTATGGAGTGTTCCGTTTGAAACCACAACAATTACTCGCATCATTCGAGGTTCCTCCGTTACTTTTTATAAAGCGTTATGCTCCGCCTTCGTATCTGCCTCTTAATCATATAGTGAGTGGGTAGAACAGTTAGCAATTTCCCTAAATAAATTAAGTCTAAGGCATAGTCAACTGAGCATTTAAAGATCTAGAACTGACTTGTTACAGTTGACAAATTAACTGATAATCGACTTCTTCAAATTTGTAGAATTTTAAAGTTGAGTGTAATGTCAACTTGACAAACTTTGTGAAATAAAGACATGGACTGGAATTTGTAATTTAAATGATACTAGGAGTAGTTATGAATAGAAAACCAGATATGATGAATGTCCCGATCTAATCCCCAATGCACATTCTGTATTCACCCCAGTATCAGTGAGGCAACCACATGAATGAAGTTTTTGTATCCCTAGATGTTTTCACATTAAAATACTGGACACTCAGTAATGGCATCTAAAACAAATATTGCTATTCTCGTACAGTATTAAATTCTTAGTATGGATATTAAAAAAAAAAAAAAAAAAAAAATTAATTCGCAAACCACCACAAGTAATGTCGCCATATGAAATGCGGATAGGAGAACATATATTTTTTATCTGTTTTGTAAGATAAATTGTTGACCATTTGCAGATGTTATTGCCTGTTAACATTTATTTGTTGAAGTAATAGGAGACCATTCAGCAGACGGCAGATGTGTTCTCCTGGTTAGTATTGGATACACAATTGTCAATTTCAATTAATGACTTACGGAAACTGAGTTATTACTCTGTTAGATCAAAATAAAAAAATCGTGAAACATAGACATACTATATTAAAGAAAATTTCACATTTTACATTTGAGCTTTCAGTTTGTTTTATTGCTTGTTGGATGAGCATGGTTTTCCATTTCAAACACAATACCTGACTGAAATAGTTGTTATTGTATATGTAACGCTGATAAGACCTGATTATGAGACATACGGTTTTACGTATTCATGGTGTTCAAAATGTATCCGGAAAAATCCTTAAACTTATTTATCAATATGGTTATTGAATAAATCTTTCAAAAGTGATATTTTAATAAATTTTGAACTTAATTCGAAAGAAAAAAATGATACAAATTGTACTCATGCTTAATCCATACACTACGGAAACGTCGGGTGAAGTATAACCTTTGAACATTTTTCTAATAATCATATCATAAATAAACTGTGGCACTTTTCCGGAAACTTTTCAAACACCCCTCGTAGGTATTGCTTTCATGTTACTACTCAAGGTTGCCTAAACATCACCCATCACGTATTATTGTGATTACCGTGCAATAGCACTTGTTTCATCGTAACTGGGTCTTGCTATTCTTTGTCCGATTACCGTGCAATAGAACTTGTTACCTCGCAACTGGGTCTTGTTATCGATTGCCGTTCCTCATCATTCTTTGTCTCACCACTAGCTCGTTTTACCCGTTGCTTCATTATCGTATCCCATCACTTGGTCTTGCTATTCTTTGTCCGATTAATGTGCAATAGCACTTGTTTCATCGCAACTGGCTCTTGTTATCCTTTGTCCGGTTACCGTGCAATAGCACTTGCTTCTTCGCAACTGGGACTTGTTATCCTTTGCGAGATTACCGATACTCGTCACTTGTTTCCGCGCATCTGGGTCTTGTTTTCCTTTGTCCGATTTCTTTGCAATAGCACTTGTTTCATCGCAACTAGGTCTTTCTATCCTTTGTCCGATTACCGTGCAATAGCACTTGTTTCCTCGCAACTGGGTCTTGTTATCGATTACCGTGCTTTATCATTCTTTGTCTCACCACTAGCTCTTTTTAACCCGTTGCTTCATTATCGTGTCCCAACACTTGTTTCCTTGCAAATGGGTCTTGTTTACCAATTACCGTGCAATAGTACATGTACGAGGGTCATCCAGAAATGAATGAGAGTTGCTTAATTACGTAAAAACTACAAGTGTTACTAACAAAATCTCTTCATAGTCCCTCAATATAATCTCCCGCGGATGCTATGGTCGACTTCCATCTTTTTGGCAGATCCCGAACTCCCGTTGCTAGGCAACCTTTGTTGATGTCCCTAACGACCGCGTTAACGGCGACCTATAGCTCATTCAAATCGTCATATCGGACCCCTCGTAGTGGTTCTTTAAGTTTTGGAAAAAGGTAGTCGGGGGGACTTAAGTCTGGCGAATATGGCGAGTGATTAAGAACTTCCCAGTGGTACCGCTCGATCACATCCCTAACAACGCCGGACTTTTGCGGCGTGGCGTTATGATGCAAAATTAATGGCGTCACCTGTAAAAGTTCCGGTCGTTTGCGGTGTATCGCTGGTCGAAGAATTTTAGTCAAATACCACTCATAGTACTCTTTATTAATCGTGCTTCCATGTGGAACTCTGTGTGTTGTCAAAACGCCGTAAATATCGTAAGCGAATATCATTAACATCTTTGGACAGTTCATACTGCGGCGATATTTCACAGGTCTTGGCGAGTTTGGAGTATGCCATTCAGAGCTTTGGCGTTTCAATTCTGGCTCAAATGACCGGATCCATGTTTTGTCGATAGCAACCACTCTATTCAGCATCATTTCACCTTCCTCTGAATATATATTCAACAATTCAGTGCACGTTTGTCTTTTTCAGTTTTTGAGAGTCCGTGTGGCACCCATCGCGCGGCGATCTGTCTCATGCCTAAATTCTGCGTCAGAATAACATGAACGGAACTCTTATGTATCCCCGATCCATACGCAATTTCCTCGCATGTAAATCGTCTATCAGAGTTGAGAAGTTGAGCAACAATTTCGGTGTTATCGGCGTCTGTAACTGTCACCGACCTACCGGAGGAGGGCTTCTTGTAAGACTCTTGCCGTCCATTATTGAAATGCTTCACCCATTTACAAATAGTGCTAAATCCAACTGCACATGTCGGGTCAACCTCCTGGAGTGCATTAAATATTTCAGTCTCTTTCTTTCCGCGCCTACTCTCTATCTTAATATACGCATAAATTTCTTCTCGCGTCAGTGCGAACGCATCGTCCGCCATTGCGTTGTTTGATATGTCGTCATCAAAATGACGTAACGTCACGATGCTTATTAACACGTGCGCTTACGCGCAAAGAGTTAATTTAGTTACGTGCCAGGTTTTGTTTTGTTGTTTCAATCAAAAGTCACAAACTAACTCTCATTCATTTTCGGATGACCCTCGTACTTGCTTCCTCGCATCCCTTGCCCGATGACCGTGCCTCATCATTATTGCTTCACCACTTGGTCTTGTCATCCTTTGTTTCTATATCGTGTCCCGTATTTTGTTTCCAAACAACTTGGTCTTGTCATCCTTTGTTTCCATATCGTGTCCCGTATTTTGTTTCCACACAACTTGGTCTTGTCATCCTTTGTCCCACTATAGTCTCCCATTGATTATTGCCTAAAATTATGTCTGGCCATGATTTTCCTCACTACCGGGACGCATCGTTCTTTGCCTCACAACTGTGTCCTGCCAGCCTTTATTTAACATAACATTATCACGGAAATATCACTGCGGAAACGTATAATATAATGGAACCAATACTCTGCATTAAATGATTAATATTTGAATATTTGGGGAAAAAGGGGGAAATATATAAAAAATAAACCAAATATTTCTTTGGGAATTCATGTAAATTAAGTCAAAAAGATACGCATACCTTGCACAGAGAGAGAGAGAGAGAAAGAGAGAGAGAGAGAGACTTACTTGTCTCAGAGTGAACTTAACTTAGATCGTATTTTCTTTTTATTCAGTATGTGTTTTAGAATAATCGTACCCCCATATTTCAATTTTATTCTTAATTAAAAATAAAAGAGCGAGACGATATTAAACAACTTCCTTTGTGTATTTCCATTATATTCTTGAATACTGATTTGAGGAAAGTCATTAAGCTGTTTAATTTACAATGGTGTAATAAAACAAACTTCATTAAGATTCCGTTGAACCTTTCTATTAATGGATAATAGCAACAATACACGTAAGTTTCTTAACTCTTTCCTGGTGATTGTCTCCTATTTTGTGTAATATTGTCTACATTTTCCTACTCTTCTGAGATTGTAGTTAATTTGACTGAGTAAACAAAATGACGGGAGATAGAAGCTTACACCCATATGGAATTGCAAAGAAACACACATGTATACATACATACTCAAGGACTTTAAAAACGTCCCACCTTGGAAAAATGTCGAATAGTTTTTCCGTGTTATCTCAATTTTAGATTATTTAAAACTTATAAAAGGCAGTTTTGTAATAGTATTTGTTCTATTTTATTTTGACGGTAAAAAAAAAAAAAAAAAAGGAAAAAAGCAAAACGATGAATAATAGCGAAATAACTTGTATATACGAGTTCAACATGTCATAAAGCAAAACGATGTGCAATTGCGAAGTAGCGAGTATATACACGAGGTCAACATGCGATAAAGCAAAACGATGTGTAATGGCAAAGTAACGAGTATGTACACGATGTCAACATGCGATAACGCAAAACGATGTGTAATTGCGAAGTAACGAGTATATACACGAGGTCAACATGCGATAACGCAAAACGATGTGTAACTGCGAAGTAACGGGTATATACACGAGGTCAACATGCGATAACGCAAAACGATGTGTAACTGCGAAGTAACGGGTATATACACGAGGTCAACATGCGATAACGCAAAACGATGTGTAATTGCGAAGTAACGAGTATATACACGATGTCAACATGCGATAACGCAAAACGATGTGTAACTGCGAAGTAACGGGTATATAAACGACGTCAACATGCGATAAAGCAAAACGATGTGTAACTGCGAAGTAACGGGTATATACACGAGGTCAACATGCGATAAAGCAAAACGATGAGTAACTGCAAAGTAACGAGTATATACACGATGTCAACATGCGCTAAAGCAAAACGATGTGTAATAGAGAATAACGAGTATATACACGATGTCAACATGCGATAACGCAAAACATTGTGTAATTGCGAAGTAACGGGTATATACACGAGGTCAACATGCGATAAAGCGAAACGATGTGTAACTGCGAAGTAACGAGTATATACACGAGGTCAACATGCGCTAAAGCAAAACGATGAGTAATAGAGAATAACGAGTATATAAACGATGTCAACATGCGATAACGCAAAACGATGGGTAATTGCGAAGTAACGAGTATATACACGAGGTCAACATGCGCTAAAGCAAAACGATATGTAATGGCAAAGTAACGGGTATATACACGAGGTCAACATGCGCTAAAGCAAAACGATGTGTAATGGCAAAGTAACGGGTATTACACGAGTCAACATGCTAAAGCAAAACGATGTGTAATGGCGAAGTAACGGGTATATACACGAGTTCAACATGTGATCAAGCAAAACGGGTACATAAGAACTGATATACATAAATATCTAAACTATAGCCCTATCGTGCCATTGACTTCGAATTCAACCAATTATGTTGAACTGGTAACTAGACATAAATTTTTCCAATAACGAGCAAACAATTTTTCTTATGCATTGTTTTTACAGATTTTGTTATTTTTCTGACAGCTTAGATAAATTCATCCAAATTGTAGGCAACTACGTTGCACCCGAGGGCTATTATGACTTTAAATACACGAGGATTTATTGTGAGCGCGTTAAGGACGACAGTTTATGAAAATTATATTACTTTGTATACTGGAAATATCATACAATATACACATTTCAACTGCACCTTTTGTTAATATATATCTCATTGGTACACATATATTACCTATTATAAACGAGTTGGTTTAGAAAAGTGGGTTAATTGTATGTATATCGCATATCTAGTTTAAGGCAATACTTCTCGGCATCAGTAGCTTATTATTAATGTCTACTGTGTGGATATTACCCCACCCCCCACCCACACACGAAGTAAAAAAAAAATAAAGTAAAAAAAAAAAATTGAATTCGAGCAGTGAAAAATATATTTCTTTAAAAACAAAATTAGAGAAAATATAAGGCTTGATTTATTGTCGCAGTAAAATATTAGGCTTGATTTATTATCGCGGTAAAATGTATAAGTTAAAAAAAAATCCAAGTGTTGATACATTAACATATAAATTTATCGTACATTATTTCTCCATATTTAACTTTTTGCTAATTAAAAAAGCATCTGTGTCTATATTTATAATGAACAGTATTGACGTACAATTTTACAACAATAAATCTGTCAAGTCCAAACATGGAAGAAATTCAAGAAAGTTCGTAGCGGAAATTACATGTCTCTCTCAATTCCATTTGTAATTCCTGTGCTATTCAGTAGCGAAAGAACGGGGCATGTAATTGAGGGAGGATCTGATGATAGGCGAACATGTATACATGTACATCTAAATGCACTGAAAGTGTTATAGTGCTGCGTTTTTCTCGTGTAAAGTGTGTATGTGAGCTTGACGCGGTAACTACCAAATATGGCAAACGAAGAGCAGAGAGTCTACAATAAAATGTGTTTGTTTCCTTATATAGTGTCACTATAAATTACGAATGGCTCGGGTTGGTTTAAGGTTTTATTATTTTACTGATATATTGCCTATCAAGTTATCACTAGTATATATATTATTTCAGATTTTTTTATATTGTGTTCCGTAATAATGCCATCGTATTCTCATAAAAAAGAAAAACGAACAGATTTATCATTCGACTAGTTTTATGGACTATCAAAAAAACAAAAACAAAAAAACAAAACAAAAAAAAAACGAAATAAGAATAAGGCGATTTCGTCGTTAATTCTGAGATGAATACGATCCCTTGGGAACCACATACAAACTAGCACACTCTCATGACAGAGGTTTTATCTTTAAAAACTCATGCCTTTCTATCGTAATATACAAAGACCTAATAACTTACCAGAGATCCGCATCTCTGATGTAGGTAAAGAGCTAGTCATGGGAAGTTATTGTTAAGTTACATTTACAATCATGTGACCGCAAGATAATGTGAGAATTGTAAAATCATATCAGTTATAAATATACTGAGTTTTCTTTTTAATTTATTGCTGATTTAACCAAATATGTATGTATCTCGTTAGATTGCAGATCTCTTTTATGAGTTATACTGTAAAACGTCTGCCTGTAAAACGTCTGTAAGACTAGCAGCGAGATCTCGCTCAAATCCCATAACCTGTTTTTTTTGTTCAATCTTCCGTCAGGAAAAAAAAAATATATAAAATAGAATAACATTATTTCGGACAGTTTCATATCTCTGTTGAATAGGTCTTTGATTATATAGCATAAACAAATCACAGTCGTTTAGGCGAGGAAAAAAATAGCAAAACAAAACATATTCAAGTTTTTTTGAACTGGGTCAAAATTTATACCTAGAAAACGATGTCGGATTGAATGGTTTCTTAGGTAGGTCGTTTTTGAGGAAAATGGAATTTTGAACTGGACGTCTTTGAATTAGAAGTCTAGCATAGTTATGGCCTGAAAACCTTCATGTATGTCTACTTACGGGGACAAATAAAACGAAAAATCACAAACTCCTATCTTTACTGCTAGATATATACGCACATTCTAATTAACCTTTTTAACATTAATTGTATTGCTTTGAAAGATAATTATACTTCCCTTATTATCTTCGTCTCAAAGACAAATATTTTTAGGTCTAAATAAAAGGATACTTGATAGAGAGCAAGAACGGGCGTGTGTTCTTGGATAATTTTTACTCAAATTGTTATGTATTGTTAACGAATGTTTTAAGTAATTTTGCCCCAGACCGATGACAGTTAAACATAACAATATACGAAACAGGCAACTTCAAGACTCCAAAGGCAGACATGTACAAGTGTTTTAAGCTATATATATAACATTTAAATACTGTTCCTAATTATCTTATTAAAGTGAACACACAATTAGCTATAACAACTCCTACTTATTTTGTTTTATAATTAAGTCATTACACTTACAAAACAATATAACTAACCTCTACGTAGAGTCATAACCTATAGTGCTATATATCCAACTGAATTACAAATCTGAGCCCTAACAAGCTTTTTGTTGCCAGCACTAAACATACATTCATTTAAACGCTTTCATGGAAACGGCTGTATTATTGTAGTTAGATGTACACATACTTAACTTGTAATAAAACGAAAAACAAATGTGACCAGTTTCTCACATAATAAGTGTCTTTTCTTTGTGAAAAAAGGAGATTGAATGGAAAATAATACGATAAAACAGAAAATGACATGAGTATAAGACTAGGGATTGTCTTTGTGCATATATGCATGCATACATTCACATATGTATATATATTTGTATGTAAAAATCTTACCGGGATTAAAGATCTTATTTAAAAAAAATTAAGTGCTACCTTGAGATTCATATTATGGTTTTATTTTATTAATTAACATACATGCAAACTAAAGTATGTGTTTTGCCATATAAAAAAAATCTAAATTAATAGAAGAAGAAAAACTACATAAGGGTTCGCAAATGCCAATTTGTATGCATAAACAGTTATGTCTCAAAGTCTTTAAAATTATCCAATATCATCTTTTTATCAATGCAGACTACTTTTTTTTCTTTCAGCGATATCATAAAAGAGCAACACTAAAATATACAAACAACAAAAAGTTAATCATTCGTGTTGCATATTTATAATGAATTACTGAACAACTTCAGAGAAAAGAAAATTAATAAAATAATTAAAAAAAAAAACAAAATGAGTATAAAAACGTAATGTTTTATATTTCAATACTGCAATTATAGTTTTTGTCATAATGATAAATGGTGCTTTTGACGTTTACTTATTTTTGATAACGAGCACATGTTTATGTTTTATACTAATTTGCCTGTGTTTGTGATTACTGGTAGTATATTTTTATCAGTATATTCTTAAGTATTATCTTATATTGGACCTACAGGCATGTATGATCACCCAATGGAACAGAACTGAACACGAATTCACAATAAGAAGCAAATGATGTGCCAACACTCAAACCTGTCGTAAGCGGTCAGTCAATGGAACAAAACAAAGTGACCGCTTATCTGAGATGGCGCTAAATGAAGGTTTAACATTTACCAAAATGCTAGTTTGGCTATTTTGGTAATACTGAAACCGCTAAGTGCAGGTTTATCGCTTAATACAAGGGGCCGCTAAAACAGGGTCAGCTTTATGTCGTTTGACTTTATTTATACTAGTATTAAATTTATTTGACTCAAATGCACTAAGACTGCACTAAGGTCAATTGTTGGACATCTCAGACAACCTTTGTGGACTGAAAGATCAACAAATAATAAATATAAGCACAACATGAAGTTTATTGCAAACTGTTTATCCCGCCTGATGTCTGATGCCAAAAACATTCAACACTTAGATTGTAATAATATTGAGCATTACAAATAAAATGTGTAAACAAGGCTGAACTATTACAAGTGTTTGGATCAAGCCAATGTATTTTCGTCAGAAGACGGAACACCAATCTGCATTTTTTTACTTTAAATTCAACGATAATATGTACAACACTTAAATTCAAATTTGTATCGTTACCGCTTTGATAGGAAGCATATTTCGGGTTAAATTATTCAGCCTATATCAATAGCTTTGTTTGTTTAAATAATTGTGACAAACTATATTGTTGTGTTGTTGCATTTTTGGTAAGATAAAGAATCAACGAGGGAAGTGGTAACCTAAGTCAAATACTTTAGACTTTATATGGTTGTAACTTTCCTGCATGTATGAAACAGTACATAATGTCAGCGCTGGTATGTCATATTTAGTCTATATGAAATTCAGGATAAGAGATAAAAAAAAAATAACCAAACAACAACAACAACAAAATCAGTGTGTGGCAGTAAATGTTTGTCTAGCTGTTTTACGCTTCATCTAATATTGGAAACAAAACGATCTCTAAGTAATATCGTCTTTTAGACAGAAGTGATACAAATGATATGGCAACACAAACATCATAAAGATAGTTTTCCAAATAAAGGCATGGAATTTTCCATATATTGTTATCTAAGCCGTGAAATAGGGTGCTTTTTTTCAGGCAAGGTTAAAAAATACATATACAAAAAAATCTAAATTTTCTTATGACGGCACTTTCTAATAATAATAATATATGATGTATCAGTATTTGAGGGTAGAATTCAAGGAAACTCTTTATCATAGGATAATATAAAGTCATAGGATGATATAAAGTCATAGGATGATATAAAGTCATGGGATGATATAAAGTCAAAGGATGATATAAAGTCATAGGATGATATAAAGTCATAGGATGATATAAAGTCATAGGATGATATAAAGTCATAGGATGATATAAAGTCATAGGATGATATAAAGTCATAGGATGATATAAAGTCATAGGATGATATAAAGTCATAGGATGATATAAAGTCATAGGATGATATAAAGTCATAGGATGATATAAAGTCATAGGATGATATAAAGTCAAAGGATGATATAAAGTCAAAGGATGATATAAAGTCATAGGATGATATAAAGTCAAGGATGATATAAAGTCAAGGATGATATAAAGTCATAGGATGATATAAAGTCATAGGATGATATAAAGTCATAGGAGATATAAAGTCAAAGGATGATATAAAGTCATATAGGAGATATATAAAGTCAAGGATGATATAAAGTCATAGGATAATATAAAGTCAAAGGATGATATAAAGTCATAGGATAATATAAAGTCATATGATAATATAAAGTCATAGGATGATATAAAGTCATAGGATGATATAAAGTCATAGGATAATATAAAGTCATAGGATGATATAAAGTCATAGGATGATATAAAGTCATAGGATGATATAAAGTCATAGGATGATATAAAGTCAAGAGGATTAAGTATATAAAGTCATAGGATAATATAAAGTCATAGGATAATATAAAGTCATAGGATGATATAAAGTCATAGGATGATATAAAGTCAAAGGATGATATAAAGTCATAGGATAATATAAAGTCATAGGATGATATAAAGTCATAGGATGATATAAAGTCATAGGATAATATAAAGTCATAGGATGATATAAAGTCATAGGATAATATAAAGTCATGGGATGATATAAAGTCATAGGATGATATAAAGTCATAGGATGATATAAAGTCATAGGATGATATAAAGTCATAGGATGATATAAAGTCATAGGATGATATAAAGTCATAGGATGATATAAAGTCAAAGGATGATATAAAGTCATAGGATATATAAAGTCAAGGATGATATAAAGTCATAGGATGATATAAAGTCAAAGGATGATATAAAGTCATAGGATAATATAAAGTCATGGGATAATATAAAGTCATAGGATGATATAAAGTCAAAGGATGATATAAAGTCATAGGATGATATAAAGTCATAGGATGATATAAAGTCAAAGGATAATATAAAGTCATAGGATAATATAAAGTCAAAGGATGATATAAAGTCATAGGATAATATAAAGTCATAGGATAATATAAAGTCATAGGATAATATAAAGTCAAAGGATGATATAAAGTCATAGGATAATATAAAGTCATAGGATGATATAAAGTCATAGGATGATATAAAGTCATAGGATAATATAAAGTCATAGGATGATATAAAGTCATAGGATATATAAAGTCATGGATGATATAAAGTCATAGGATGATATAAAGTCATAGGATGATATAAAGTCAAAGGATGATATAAGTCATAGGATGATATAAAGTCATAGGATATATAAAGTCATAGGATATATAAAGTCATAGGATGATATAAAGTCATAGATGATATAAAGTCAAAGGATGATATAAAGTCAAAGGATGATATAAAGTCAAAGGATGATAAAAGTCATAGGATGATATAAAGTCATAGGATGATATAAAGTCATAGGATGATATAAAGTCATAGGATGATATAAAGTCATAGGATGATATAAAGTCATAGGATGATATAAAGTCATAGGATAATATAAAGTCATAGGATGATATAAAGTCATAGGATGATATAAAGTCATAGGATGATATAAAGTCATAGGATGATATAAAGTCAAAGGATGATATAAAGTCATAGGATGATATAAAGTCATAGGATAATATAAAGTCAAAGGATGATATAAAGTCATAGGATGATATAAAGTCATAGGATGATATAAAGTCATAGGATAATATAAAGTCATAGGATGATATAAAGTCATAGGATGATATAAAGTCATAGGATAATATAAAGTCATAGGATAATATAAAGTCATGGGATAATATAAAGTCATAGGATGATATAAAGTCATGGGATAATATAAAGTCATAGGATGATATAAAGTCATAGGATGATATAAAGTCATAGGATGATATAAAGTCATAGGATGATATAAAGTCATAGGATGATATAAAGTCATAGGATGATATAAAGTCATAGGATAATATAAAGTCATAGGATAATATAAAGTCATAGGATAATATAAAGTCATAGGATAATATAAAGTCATGGGATAATATAAAGTCATAGGATGATATAAAGTCATAGGATAATATAAAGTCATAGGATGATATAAAGTCATGGGATAATATAAAGTCATAGGATGATATAAAGTCATAGGATGATATAAAGTCATAGGATGATATAAAGTCAAAGGATGATATAAAGTCATGGGATAATATAAAGTCATAGGATGATATAAAGTCATAGGATGATATAAAGTCAAAGGATGATATAAAGTCATAGGATGATATAAAGTCATAGGATGATATAAAGTCATAGGATGATATAAGTCATAGGATCATATAAAGTCATAGGATAATATAAAGTCAAAGGATGATATAAAGTCATAGGATAATATAAGTCATAGGTGATATAAAGTCATAGGATAATATAAAGTCATAGGATGATATAAAGTCATAGGATGATATAAAGTCAGATAGATAGGATGGATATAAAGTCATAGGATGATATAAAGTCATAGGATGATATAAAAGTAAAAGGATGATATAAAGTCATAGAGATAGTGATATAAGTCAAAGGATGATATAAAGTCATAGGATGATTTAAAGTCAAGGATGATATAAAGTCATAGGATATATAAAGTCATAGGTGATATATAAAGTCATAGGATAATATAAAGTCAAAGGATGATATAAAGTCATAGGATGATATAAAGTCATAGGATGATATAAAGTCATAGGATAATATAAAGTCATAGGATGATATAAAGTCATAGGATAATATAAAGTCATAGGATGATATAAAGTCATAGGATGATATAAAGTCATAGGATGATATAAAGTCAAAGGATGATATAAAGTCAGGATAATATAAAGTCAAGGATGATATAAAGTCATGAGGATGATATAAAGTCATAGGATGATATAAAGTCAAAGGATGATATAAAGTCATAGGATGATATAAAGTCATAGGATGATATAAAGTCATAGGATGATATAAAGTCATAGGATGATATAAAGTCATAGGATGATATAAAGTCATAGGATGATATAAAGTCAAAGGATGATATAAAGTCAAAGGATGATATAAAGTCATAGGATGATATAAAGTCAAAGGATGATATAAAGTCATAGGATGATATAAAGTCAAAGGATGATATAAAGTCATAGGATGATATAAAGTCAAAGGATGATATAAAGTCATAGGATGATATAAAGTCATAGGATAATATAAAGTCATAGGATGATATAAAGTCATAGGATGATATAAAGTCTAAAGTCTTGAGGTAGAGATTGACTTTAATTAGTCACCAGAGGGTGAGACTCTATAGTTAACTATAAAACAATATAACGTAATACAGTAATATTTCAATAGTTATAGGTTAACATATTTGGTTGAAATTCAAAAGCCACCTTTGAATAATATGTACTATACAGTTGATATGTAGACATATATTTCTGTCATAAGCCATAGATAGACATAGGCTATATTATAAGGGTGGTGTTGGCAGGAAATACCAGGAAGGCTGAGAGAAAAAGAGAAAAGCTGACCCCCAAGCCGTAAGCTGTATGTCATTTTGTAACATCAAATGGTTACACTTGCTCGGTCGTATTGTTTATATATTTCATTTTTTTTTTAACTCTAGTAAACGTTGCACATTTGCTGTCATGTAGAAAAGGTATTGTATGCACGTTTAAATTGTCCAAACTTTTAATCAAGTTCTCCCTGTATCTTCATTACTAAAAGAATGAGCTGTTTCTTTTATGTGTCGAATTTGGCGCCATTACAAAACAAAACTATGTATAAAGAGTATCAGGATTAATCAGTAACCATAAATAAAATTGCTCAATTTGCGCGAATCACCGAAATTGGATACATCTAAAAATAGCAACATTTCTTAGGAACACCATATAGAGTGTTAAAAAATATGTCTACATTTCTTTGGGAACCTCGACTCTCAGCCACGTTACATGAATGATACAAAGCCACAAAATCGTTATTGTGTCCCCATTCAACTACCCGGCTCCTATTATTTATCTTTGAGAGTTGTGTGACGTTTATGGTGTACACATATACCTACACATAAGTACACAATAACCTGTGAAATTTTGTTAACAGGCTGCACCATGTTTTAAGTCTTAGCTTTGTGTTCTGTTTTCATTATATTTTTTCAATGCGTTTATCATTTCTGTAGAATTTATCTAATTCTGCTATACAGTTTCGATAAAACTATTATTGTTCACATCATTCGAAAGTCGTTATCAATTAGTCCATTCTGCATTATTTTTCAATGCTGCAACCACTAGTATTAAATCCTCCCCTGTGAAATTAAAAACACACACCTTTTAACATGTGTGAGGCCATTTTATCTTTCTCTTCATTAAACTGATTTTATCTGAATTATTTTAAAACGTCATTTTATGTCATCAAATGCTACGGATAGTCAGTTTATCTAACAATAAAGTTTAGCCTGTATTTAAAGTCCCAGTATCTTATAGATGTTAGACCTTAATTCGAATGCACTTACAACATATATACATGTAGTTCAGTTTTAATTTCATCACTGAAAAACCCTGAGAAATGCCTAATTTACAGGAAAGATTCTATTAGAATACAATGCAAATTGTGGCTGTCTCGTTCTATATTTAGCTCAGAACAATGACAGCATACAATTAACAAACAAGGGATTTTTCAGAAGTTCGTGGATTTTCTTCCTATCTCCTCACTACCGTGTATCAATATTTATTCAGTCTAAAGAAAAAGTCCATGAACTTCTGAAATACTCCATGTACACCGAGACATTCGTGATTTTACTGAACAGTGTGTTTCAGAACAAGCTCCGCCCATCTTTCTCATTATTTTGTCCTGTCTGAACAACTAAGACTTCATTATGTGGGCTTAATTAAACATTAAGAGGTTAATCAAACTTCATTTGAAGCTTTGCTAATTAGAAATTTTGAAAAATATATTTTTCCCAGCTAAAACACACAGGGGCTTTAAACTCGCATCAGCAGTTACTTCCCCTGGTCAGTACAGTTGCAGACTTACTCTCTGTGAAGAATGTGGCTCGGTGGAAGTCATCATTGTAACCATCAGAACTTTGTAGATTATACATCACGGAAACCGTGTCCGACCCCAGTGGAGATCGAACCCACAACCCTCGGCTTCACAGCCAAGTGCCACCAAGGTCGGTTTATTTATGTAAAACCCATGGCCCCTTTTCTGCGGCTGGGATATCTATTCAGACGAATCCAAACAGTTAATAACATTCCCACAATTTCGGGGGAATTTGTCTAGTAAGCAACTTAACTTCATGAACACTCACCAGCAATCTTCATTCTCTTAGAAACTGCGACGTTAGCTTGATGTTTTAGTTGATATACTTACCACATTCTTTTCACCATGATGTCAAAACCGATATTTTATCGACATGTTTGTCGAGACAATCTGTTAAGCTGTATAAATGATTTTGAAGAAAACATTTTAATTCTTTGTATTTCCAGACTTGTCTGAATTTGAAAATAGCGGCTACAAAATAATCAGAAAGATTTATGAGGGCGAACCTTTTGAGAAAAAACTTTTGATGGAGTAAGGAAGTAAATATACAAGATTTTGAACATAAATTTAAAGAGGTTTATCAAAATGACTTGACTTGACTATTTGAGTTTACCGTCGCTTCAACAGTATTTCAGTCATATAACAACGCCCAGCTAATTACAGGTGGAGGAAGACCCCGAATGCACGGAGGCATCCGGGTATAACCACTGACCTACCGCAAGCCAGCTGGAAGGCTTCCTCACATGAAAATCCGAATGACCCTGGCGGGATTTGATCCCACGCGTTAAGGGGCTGAGTGAGTGTTAAATTCAGCGACTTTACCCTCTCGGCCACAGAGGCCCCAGTTTATCAAAATATTCTGTGATCAAGTGATTGGAACGGATTTCACAGGGTAGATCACATTACTCGAAGCACTCTGCTTTGCGCCCGGCTCCTATAGAAGATATTTTCAGAATTCGGTTAGCCTGCTATCAGAGTAATATCGCTTATTGTGGTAGCACGCCACATGTCTAAGGCGTAGCAGCACGTGTCTGTCTCTAGTAGACGTGGTTCCCGTATGACTAAGATTTCAATTGTGGATCGAAACCCCTCTGACAAAATTAAAACTTATAAAATTACCATACGTAACATATCAGGGCGGTGAAAAACTGTGATTAATAATTCATGATAACAATTGGTTCAAGTTTACCTCTCGCGTATTCATTTTAAATGATTATAATCAGATGTTCTGTTCATAAAATAATATGTGTGAATCATATTCTAAGCTTTAAATGAAGTTTTAAGAATCAATTTATTTAAAACCGTTAGTTATCAACTTGTCATTAACACAATATTTTGCATAATATTCTAGTAAGTGGCAAACTTCCAAGATGTGTTTCTTTATAAAAGAGTAAGTGAAGGGAATCGTTGAACAATTATAAAGGATCAGCACGCGCAAGAGCGGGTTCCGGTTGAGACCCCGTGAGCATAATTGTAGCGTGGCTCTTTCTGTTGTTATCCGCTGAATACGTTGGTAGTTCCAGGACTGGTTGGCCCGATGTCAGGATAATGTGACTGGGTATGTATCATGCCACATGTCTACGGCGTGATACTGCAGTTAGTGTGACAGCACTATATCTGTCCGTGGGACGTTAAACCCAAAAACAAACAAACAAACGAATTCCATGTGATTATGAACTGTAAAACATATAGTGAGTGATATTAGAAATGTTATTTTGAATAAGACTTCAGCAGTTAACACTCTTTTTTCGGCGAAGCTGTATAAAATTGATTTTGACCTACTTCTTCAACCAATCAAATGTTCGTCTGCAAATAAAGCCATAGTAAATGCCATGCTATAATTGGCTTGTGTAATTTATTTTTAGGATATTTAGGATACTCAATTTAAAATGGGAGTTTCAGGTCGTATTTATATTTCTACTTGATATAGCAGGTTTCTTTTCCAGTTTAAACTTGAAAGGTAACAGTAATGAAAATTTAACACTTCCATATCTATTTAGGAATGCTACTTTGGCAATATGATTTGAAACAACTAAATAAGAAGCAGGCGTATGTCTATTTTTGGACCACAATTTCCCCTAATTTGTAAAAGTCGACTTGACCTTCAGGGGAGGTAACTACTGTGGAGAAGTTGTGCAGTTTATTGTGCCGGATCTGGAAACAATAATTGGAAAGACAGACAGACAGACAGATAGATAAATAGTCAAATTTTAAGGAGAAGGTACATCTTAATTGTCATATTTGATCACATTTATAGCTCGTAAAATTTGCTCCTCAATTATTATGATACTCTTACTCGTACTAAATGCTGATCATCATCATCAATAAAACACATCATCAAATTCTGCACCGCAAAGTACCAAATTGATCAATTTTGGAATATATAAATCCACATTTTACGAAATTTCTTCCAAATCTAATTCTAACAAAATACACACACATATATACATGTACATACACATATATGGTTGCATATAAATACAATTAAGATATATGCGGCTCTTCACGCATTGTCATCTCATATTTTGTTTCATTACTCGCGATTTGGTGATCTGTGATAACGGGATACATTTAGTGATTAGCTTAACTTAATGGCAATGCTCTTGAACGACAAAAAGTTTATATTAGGTATCAACGCATATCAGATTCTTATTATTTTTTTCTTACAAAATATGTAAATATAGCAGTATTTACTTCGCATTTTATAGCAAAACAGAATAGAATCTTTATTATTTGACATAGGTAATACAATCAATAACGTTACCAGCAGTGAAAATAATTACCAAAAATATAAAAAAAAACATGACCCCAAAACAAAGAAAATCAATGCAAAGGACAATAAAACAAACAAAACAACAGCATATAAATGACGTTTGATATAACATACATGAAATTGCAATAAGTTTAAATAATAACATTTGAAGTTTAATTTTGAAATAAATTTATAATCTTTGCCGGGATATTATTAAATTATATGAGAATATCTCAGTGTTAACGACAGGAGTCGTGTGATTACTTTTAATTTGACAAAACAAATTCACCACTCAAACAAATAGTATGTCAGTTGAATAAAACATTTGTATAGTACTTATTAGACATGGAAAGAAGTTTTCTATGTAATGGACCTAAGATTAACACATCAATGTAATACATTCATATGACATATGTTAATGTGCATTCTTCTAAAAGTAAATTATGGGTCAAAGTAGCACGTGCACAATCGCCGTGCGGGCTTAATTGAAGTTTATGCCCTGAATTATGATATATGAAATACAAGATGTAAAATTGATATATAAACGTGTCAACGTCTAGTTTCACATGGTTTTTAACAATCAGGCACTTTAATGAACATCGTAAATTAAGCTTGTTTGGCAGCGCCGTGCTATAAATAGAAAACATTCAGCCCAGGGCAACAAAAGTTTGCAAGCGATGTAAATTAACAAATATTATATGTAACGTCGTAAAAAGGCCCACAAGCAAATGCTAATTATTTTGACATCTTACTTTTTTTTTGGTCAAACACACAATGGTACATGTTTATACTGCGGGTCGGTGATTCATGACGGAGCAGAAACAATATGTAAAAGTTCAAGAAACAGCAAATGTACACTTGTGTTGATAGCACAAAAACGTCCCTTTCATATCTAGTGTCATAATACTTATTTTCACTTTTATACTCGACTTATGTAGAAAATGGCATGTATGCATTTCTACATTTTTGCCTGTGCACAAGCGGGTATTTAGCAGCAGTCTGTTTCAAGGATTTTCATCAGGCGAATACATGATTTAAACAATCCCCATATCAAACTATCAAACAACAATCTGCAACTGTGGCTTGTGTAAGTTTTATTTTGCTATATTCGCCTTAGTTTAGTTTAAACTTATTTATTTTACGTCGATTGAGAAACAAGTTCTTACAACTTATACTAATCCCTCTCGACGGTTCCTGGGTTGGACCAGTACTTTGCGCCTGGGAAGGTCATGAATAATTCTTGCCTCCAACGGGGTTCGAACCACAACCTTCGGATCCGTATTCGGATACGTTACCACTGTAAATAACTTTGTAAATATATCAACAACGAATGAGACGAAACGTACCCGCAGCATTATATATTTTATCAGAGAAATAGCCCTTGAAGCTGACATAACAACGTTATCGTATTCGATGCTAGGTTTCGATACATACAAAATCTCTTTAAGATGGTTATGTATATATCTCCCTTAGTTGGCACTCAGTATAAGGGTATATACTGGACTAGGTGCTCCGGTGTCAGAATGTCAAGTAGCGTGGTATCATACCACGTGTGAACATCTAATTAGCGTACTGAGGCTGAACTTTTGATGTCTCAACATGTCGACAAAGTCTCTAAATGATTGAAATACTATTTGGGAGTTTAACCCAAACACACCTCTAAACATATCAAACCATTGCATTCCTCTTTTAAAACTCCTGTTCTTTGAAATGCCACACTATCTTTCTTTTAATACAAAACTAAACTAAAAATACAGTATACTATCGTTTCGGGTGTAGGGAAGCTTCAGTAATGAAATGAATGTATACATAAAAACAGCACTCTGATTACAATGGCACATTCATTTATGTACAAATCTGATAAAGCGACATGAATCAATGTTAGACGTAGTTGATTAGATGATCATACGTTTCGTATAATTACACCACGCTGTCTTCTCCTCCGGTAAAATCCTTATTTGCCATTAAACTAAATCTTTGTCTTAGTGAGGAATTCCGTGTAATTCTGATTGAATATAGAACATGACGGCTCCTTGATCGCGGAGAGGCTTAGCCTCATGAAGAATGTTTGTGAGATAGATGTTAACGTTAACAATGATTACAGACGCAGTGATGCACAGTTAATTATACATAGATGCAATTGACAAAACATCGGTTTTTACTCACCTAATGTCTGGTTGATGTATTCATTATATTTACTAAACACACGTTTATACACTAATAATAGCAGTCATTTTCAAATGTTTCTTATTTTTGTGTTGAATATTGCTAATCATAGCCAAGTTCAGGGCGTGGTGACAAGCAAAAATCATACTTATTTAGTTTATTACTTTACAAAATTTTTCTGTTACAATGATTAAAAAACTTGTATCCAGATATTGCGAGCGCAATGCAATAAGTTAAAAATGCATTCAATATTTCATTTGGGTTATGCGTTCATTGTGCGTATTAATTTAGAACACAAATAAAGCCTAGTTTCTAGGGCCGAGAACATCGGAAGGAATCTTTTATAAACAGTTATGGGGGATATGGTTCATGTAAAACTTTTTTTTCTCAGTAGGACGGAGTGCCAGCCTCCATAATACTGGGGCATATTCTAACTGACAATTGTGGGGAGACAGCAAAACTTCTATCCTCTTGCACAAGAAAGTATTTAAGAAGATTCTATCAAGATTGATGATGATGCTATGCAGGACTTCATTATTCCAGTTAGGAATATTCCAGATCCACGTGATGTATAGCCGTAAGAAGACCTTAAAGTGTCACTACATCTATCACAGAACTCAAGAATTAAATGTATACAGGATCTAGGGTGCCACCAGGAGTTATGATACGCTATTCCAAATATTTACCCTTTTCAATAATACAGCAGTAAGGATCATCCTGATTGCGAGTTGAAGTTCGTATCATAAAGTGAACGTTGGTGAAACCTTCATTAGATTGTAATCAGTCTCAATATATATCATGCATAGGACTAGTTTAAAATATGTACTCAGAGCAACATGTTTTACGTAAGGCGTGTCCCTTGCCACGGTATTTACGGGACTGACATCGTATAAAACAAACAAGACTGCCTTAAGCAGCCTGTTAATGAAGTTATAGGAGGTTATATACACCAAGTTACCGCTAAATAGGAAACTATGCATATTGAAATGTATTTTTGCAAAAATAATGAAAATAGAAACAATAATGATAATAATTTAAACCATGATCTATATTATGAAGATGAAGCAATAAAAAGTATACTAATAATTACAAATAATGTATACTAATAATTACAAATAATAACAATGATAAACGACAATAATGGTATTAATCATTATGGTAATGAACAGGTAAGTTGTCTGGCGCAGGTGACTATAAGAACATGTGAGTATCATTCTTTTCAATTATTTACTATCACGACAAGTGTGTTTATTTGTTTGTTTGTTGGATTTAACGTCCCGCCGACAGTATTGCAATCATTTGGAGACGATGTCTTCTTGAGACAGATACAGTGTGCAGTATCATGGCGAAGACATGTGGCATGATACCACACCCAGTCACATTATCCTGACACCGGGCCAACCAGTCCTGGAACTACCCTTATATGCTGAGCGCCGAGGAAAGGAGCTATTCCAGTACCGTTTTAAACGACTTAAGTATGTCGCGGCCGTAGATTGAACCCACGACCTCCCGATTCTGGGACAGACGCTCCAACCATTTGGCCACCGGGACCGGTATCACGATAAGTAATATATAGACGTATTCTTTCAATCATTCTGTTTGATTTTGTATTTCGTGGCAGTTTGTACCATTCATATCCTAGATATGCTATTAAGTTGCATGAACTGTATTATTTACACCAAATAAACTTATGAAGCCATAAAAATTTAGAAAATCTCATTAATTTAAACGTTCATTCAGTTGCACACAATAATAATTGTTCTATAAATACCTCTCCGATTTTTATTGCATTCATACATTACTTTCATTTAACAGTTATTGACTTTACCATTCAAATTTATGCATTGAGTCTACAATAAAACTTAAAAAATACCCACAATGAGAATATCAAAATACACATTTTCATAAGAGAACATGCTGTCAAATAACATCTAGTCCCTTTATGCGTGTATGAAATGTAGACCTCGTAACAGTCTAAAGTTTAAATGTGTCCTACGAGAGATTGGTGAAAGGCCTCATGGGTTTATTCCTCCACGTCGAAATAAATAGTACTGGTAAACAAATCTTATTTAGCATTTAAGTTGTCAAAGTAGAACAAAAATTTGGTTGGCCGGGGGTCAGAATACTGTGATTGGGTGTGGTATCATTCCACATTGCGGCATTGGGACAGTGACGTGTCGGTATTCTTTTAAGATGGAAATACTGTCGGTTGAACGTTGAACCAACTAAACCAACTATATAAACAATATTCCTCCTGTTTAAAAGTAATTATTATGACAGCCGAGTTACAATGTAGAGAGTTTACAAATTGTAATGGAGAAAAAAATGGAGGAAAAAAGCACATAAATACACTATACACATTTCAATTCTACAAAGGATGGTTATGTCAATTACACCAATTATGAAAAACAGATGCAAATAAATTACCCAATTAATAAGAAGGATGGAGGTGCATGTAAACAATAAATCTGCATTTCCCGTCGAATTATCTTTTGTATGTTACTTGTTCCTTTACATCAATAAAGGATATTTGATGTAGACCATATTTATAATGGAATGAATGATACGCACGTATTATACTTAAACTAATTACTGTACTTGAATTTATACCGAAGTCTTAACTATTACTCTATACTTTATTGCTTCATGGTTTACATTTATTGCACATGCTATTGATTGTATCAACTCGTGCCTATTTGCTGGAAGGACAATCTCATTAAAATCATATTCTAATTTGCACCTCTCTACTATCCGCGATTAGGATCTGACAACATCACATTAAGGGTCACGTCAGATTGACCTTTTTCAGTTATTTTTATGCATTAACAAGTGCTCGATTTTAAACTAAAAATGTGCATCTTGACCGGGACTCGAACCCGGGGCCTTTTGATTACAGGGCGGATGCTCTACCGAATGAGCTGCAGCTCTACCGAATAAACTACCCGGCCGCTTAGACATCTTTCTACCCAACTATGAAACTGATGCGGTTACTTCCCCCCTGATATGCCGAATGATTCTGTAGCCGCCGATTTGATTGGATTATACAAAGGTCAATCTGAGACGACCTTCTATACGATCTGGTCAGATCCAGTTAGCATACTGAATCTGATTTTAATGAGATTGCTGGAAGGATGGACTTACATTCCTTTACAAATTCAATGTGTTTTTATAAGACTACATCCGTCTATAATACATGTTCTGTATTAACAAAGCATCTCATATCGAGGCGTAGTAGGAATCACTTTCAGACTCTATGATAACATATCAACCACAATATCCCACTGACTTCCATCATAGGATAATTCGTAAAAGGTAGCAGATATAGCGTCATTCGCCACATCTTATATCGTTACATTCATGTCAAAGCGTGAGTCCTGTGATGAAAACTGTTCACATTATCACACACTGATTACTTTTATTTCCGTTGAATTCACTCTACATTGAACAGCTAGCTAATGTTTCTTTATATTAATCTATTTCTGTTTAATAATTTGGCTACATCAAGTTGAGGATAGCATCGTGATATAAACTGATAATTACTGTCACAGATCTGTTTTAAACATATTCTAAATGACCTTTAATTTCCTCGACTAGAAAGCTGTATGGGAAGTCAAAGTGTGCTGTAACATAAAACTCATTCATATTACACATTGGATTGAAAAAACTATCTCACAACTGATACATTGTTGAATAGACCATTGCACTCCGAAATGAGACGTAAACCTATGTAATTCATCGAGCATGAGCACCTCCACAAACCAGCTGGAAGACTACCTCGCAGGAAAAATCCGACCCTTTATTCATTTATTTTTTATTACATTATAAGTATTTTTTTTATTATAATATAATATTTTATTTTCCCCGTCATTCGATAGCAGTAGGTCGGAGAGCCATCCTACTGACAACCTTACAAACAGTATGTTTCAGTACATTTATGATATCTTACATGGCTACATGCATTTTTAATTACATTTTAATATACTATTATTTAAACTCCACAATCTCATGTATATAAATATAAAAAAAACTCCTACCTACATATATATAAAGCGCATCATACATGTGATTGTATCATGAGTGAAAAATATATGTATACAGATGAGGTCGGTCTATTGGATAGTCATTCTCTATTGAATGTCTTCACACTTTTTTCTAAATTACAATATTTTTTCTATATAATATCAAAATATTTTATCAAAATATATGATTTTTATATGTGCATATATGCGCAAATATATACATATATACACAAATATACATACTATGTCTATCTATGTATAAAGAATAGCTACTCGAATTAGAAGAGAACAAAATTAAAAAGAAAGAAATTAATAAAGAGATAAAGTATGTTATTAGTATGTATTAGTTGTAACATGATAAGTAAGCAGTGAAGTTGTTGATGTTGTTGTTTTGGGCTTAATGGTCGCTGTTACTGTATTTCAATCATACAGCGGCATCCTAGGAAAAATATAGGAGTACATGACAAAATCCAACAACTCGCCTCTAGTAAAATCGAAGACATTCTCACATCCGGGACCAGGTCTCGAACCAACAGAGGCGAGGGACTAAGTGATATTAGGTCAGTAGCCACGGATGCCTTAGAAAATACATTTAAACTTGTCCAAAGCGTCCAATCAAGAGGAACAAGATAATGTAGTCTCTTACCCAGTTGACCGCTATGAGAGTTAAAATAAGTTATTTTATTTTATTTCATGAAATTTTGAAATTAACTACTTAGAAACATACATTTGGCTCACTTCAGGTTTATCAATCTAGTAAATCAGCAGTAACTATGTACCTATGTCATAAATGTTGCACTCATTGTAGCCGGAAAACCTACTAGCAATCTTGTAAAATCCATGGATTCCTTGATACATATCTTTGCCATCTTCATGCCTTCAAAGCCTAGGGAGAATGTTTCCAGAATGTAACCACTCGGTGAGCTATGTTCCGATAAGCCTAAATGGCTGGTATATGGGAAGTTTATTATATTGCTAACATGCACACTTCAGACAATTAATCGTTTCTTTAATGGTGTCAGACGAGATAAATCATAGCTGTATATTTCATAGTGATCACTTAAACTTGGATTAATTTCGGTATTATTCTTTCGAACTTATTACTGCAAATCATCCTTTAGAGGAGACAAATACTCAATTATTACAGGAAATTCCCGCGAAATTATCATTCAGTAACTGACAGCGAAGGGCTTGAATTCTGCAATGCTTCAAGCCTTGCAGTTTTCCAGATGGTTTTAACTCTTCTTCGGTTTTTTTTCCCCGGAATATTCTGAATCAGCCTTTTATGGTATTTTGTTAAGTTCAAGCAATGAACGTACATTTTGTTTGTCGAAATATAGTGTAAAACGGGTAAAATAATTTAATTGAAAGAAAATATAATAGTAACAAAAAAATAAATATCTTTGATTTTCAAAGGGATAATGTAAAATTTTAAAATTAAAAAATAATTATTACGGTTTTCCGCAAACCTGCAGAAAACGTATGGGATTTGTTATGTATATAAGTTTTCTTCTTTTTGTTATTTTTATTATTCTTTTTCCAACCAGTTCAAGAGTTAAATTCAACATGTTGCCCTTGTCCAAGCAACATGAAATTTTTTTTAAATGGTAACGACAAAATAGTTAGATTTTCCTATTTCGAATCAGTTTTACCTTTATATACACACGGATATTCAATACCACTAACTTAATCCTGAAATATTATATTTAGATCAATATTATTAATTTTAAGCTCTTATATCAATTCCTGAGTACTTTTTTCACGTTTATGAGTTATCGTTTAACATTCAATCCATGTTTATAAGTTTTGTTTAATGGGTGGTCTATTATATATTATTATGTAGTCTTTGAAATACTATTGAAATACTAGTTTGATATTTATTTTACCATATCATAAAAAATAAGATAGATCTATCAGTTTTAAAATAATAATCTGAAGCATAAATGCGTCCTAACACATATGAGAAAATATGACACAAAGTACAAAACAATATTAATTTATCAGACCCCCCCCCCCCACACACACACAATAAATAAATAAATAAAACCCTGACAAATACAAGGATTGGGATAAATAGCTGCCTATAATACTTACGAGTATGTCCAGTGTATGGCACGCTAACGTTTGTGACAATATCCCTTCAAACACTACCGCCAACGGTCTCTCGGATACTTTCTCGAACGATTCCTGTTTGATAACCTGTTGTCCAATATCTTCCCACTGTAACAACTGCGACTTCCCGCACAATCCTTGCAGAAACAACTTTACAGTCTATAGACACAAGAGTTTATATATCGAATTTGCGTTCCCTTCCCATCTGCGAAGCTCTCTCGGTGATTTGTGTAAGAGGCTTGCTCGCTCATGTTAGAGTTGGCCCATCACGTCGTGCTCCTGGTGGACATCAAACAACAGCGTGGTCCATGTTTTAATTACCCCAGCGATGTAATCATGACATCCTCGAATGTTTCAAAGGCTCAAACCAATGTTCTGGACCAAGTGACAGTTTACAAAAGTTATCACGGGCTTAAAATAGAAATGCGGTTTGTTCTTTCATTTCTCCCTCACACATTTCGGAAGTTGATTTTTCCCGACCGATATTTCATACAATTCATGTCATGCCCGAAATATTCACATTCTAGAATGTAAGTCCGGTTCCTTAAGAGAAGAAAACACAAATGAATTAAGATATATGAGTTTATTATGCACACTAAGGAAATGCTAATCGTTATTTCAATGGAGCGTCCCGCGACAGCAGTGCAAAGTAGTTAAGTTTTAATAGCAAGAGTGAATATTTACAGATGACTGATCATAGATAATGTAAACTTTCTACTGAACGGTAAAAAATAAAAGTGTCGTTAATTTAACTTGTTAAATTAAATATTCAATTATCTTAAAATGACCATAATTATATCTCGAACGTCTCAAGCAACTACTGTATGAAATGTACAATTAACATATAAATATTCGCTGACTTCAATGTTCGTTGAGTCTATTTGTAATATAGTGTTTTGGGTATTTCTTGGTGCTAATCGCCTGAAAACTTACTCAGTACTTCTGTTTAACAAAGCTTTGTTCTGTTCTTGATGAACACATTTCGCCTGGTTTGTATTCGTTCGTTATCATATCACAAAATTGAAAAATAAATAGAAAACAACAACATTAAATTGATCTAGCAAGCATATCAAGTAAATACCATTTTACTGGTCTCGGTATGTTGCGTGTTAGAGCCGGGATCCAGGTCACCAAGTCAAGCAGTGACAATATTCATATTCATTTTATATAACAGTGTACAATGTCGAATGACAGTAAACGCGTGTGAACATTTTAAGTATAAAATGACTCATGGCTGACAATAAGACCCTGTTCCTCTCTCTCTCCCCTCTCCCCCGAAAAAGCAAATACTTAATAATATAAATCTATATTCTATATATATAAAAGAAGCTTTTGCTATTAGAAATTTTACCTCCTTTAATACTGCTGTTGTCAATGCCTTCCAGCCTCCTATCTGAATATAATTATGCAAACAATTATTTATATCAGACATTTATTCTATTTGCTTGTTGTTTATGTTTTATTGTGTGACAATTTATTTTCTTCAAACATATATAAAACATATGTCTGTTCCGTTCTATACCCTACTTATATTCAGTACCCCTGCTCTTTTCATAATCATTCCTTTCCTAATTATATGTCTTTTTACGTCTGTATATTATTTTTACAGACAATACTATTGTAGCAGTAATTGTTCCGTAAATTTTACTCATATCATATCGTGGATCAGGCCAGGTGTGTAACCTACTAACATTCGTTGAATTGCATTCAGAATTGCCCACTAAATCTCCTTAATGCCTTGCCGACAGTACCTGACAACGGTACATTTTCATATAAAATAAAATGTTTTGTGTACTCCTTGCAGTTCCTATCTAGGCCTCAATTATTTGAATTGTCGGGCGAATTTGTAGATATTTGTCGAAATTAACATATAGACAGCATTCGCGTGCATTCACTGAACGTCAAATATATACTTTCTGTTTAAAGACATATTCTAAAGTCTAAGATACAGACTTAGTTAAAATGTAATAACTGTTTCAGTTTGTTTACGATGTTTTTTAAATCCTGTCATTCGTCTGTCGAGTTAGGTAAATTACGAAGGTTCGCAAGTGTATGTCACTTAACAGATCAGGGCATTTGTAGGCTTATTAAAACCATTAAATGAATCGACAGATGCAGCAAATAATAATAACGTTGATATTGTAAGTTCAATATGAATTTATAGGTATCTGCGGTTGGAGGATTTAATGAAATGGGACTTTAATATACATGCTTTAACTTAGAATTTAAAAAAAAAGGGTTGCATGCTTAATTCATACAATACGCGTACAATAACTGTACAATACGTGTACAATACGTGTACAATACATACCCATGCAAACATTTAAACCAAATATGTATGTATTTTTTTATCAGAATGGTGCTGCATACTATAGTATATACCCTGTATGAATGATCACTGAAAATCAGTCAACCGATACATAAATCAAGTCCCAATAAAGGCACTGACAGATTTTAATGATATCGGGATTCAATACATTTCATCAAATTACGTTAAGACAATTTATCAAGTCTGTTTATGTTATAATGATATTCTGCATCTTTTATTCAGTCTATAGTAGGTACTTCTTTTATTCAATCTATAGTAGGTGCTAATCTAAATATTTTTTGAATACTATATGTATCATTCTTCCATTGGAAATAAAAAAATGAACATCATGTTTAAAATTAGAAATTTTATGATTTATAATTTTAAACATTTCGTCATACATTCCCTCAACAACAAAAAAAAACACACACACACAAAAAAAAACGGTATAACTGCAATAGATCAATAAATTTTGATATGAATTATTTACAGGAATTTATATGTCATCTGACTTTTAACTTCAAATGTCTCCATGAAGTATCTCACCAGTTATTTTGGCTTTTCGTGTAAGGACTTTTTTGTCATATTTTATGTTTAAGGTATTATAAATGCAAATTATATATTTGTGTATCGCTAATAAAGAGTTATGTAAAGGGGCTTGTGCACTAGGACCCCGAATGGTTCCCGAAGGCGGAATAAGCAAATTTGGGATGCTTCGGCAAATCTTAGCGATGTTCAGGAACCTATCTGTGTCCTTCCTAAACATGTCTGGAAACTTTCGGACAATTTTGGGTTAAATCGGGATAGAAAACACTGCGGCATTAATGATCCTGAAAGGTTCCCGAAACTAGCTTAATTTTATTGGCAGTCCTTCCGTAAATCTTCGGGGCTGTAATGTACAAGGGGTTTAAGAGTTGTTTTAGTTTAATAGATTTATTGTCGAGGAAACACCTTGACATATAAAACTTCTTACAGGACTAGCCTCCTACATTCTGTTTCTGTACTGAATAATGTAATTCAAAGATAGACTTAATAAAAAACCCTCTCTTTATAAATGAGATCTACTAAGATCTTTATTTCAATGGATATATGAGCGCAACATCTGAGGGAATTGAATACTAGAGTAAGTACAAAACGGGCAGAGACGTTTCATGTTCCAATGTTCATGTCAAAGCAAAAAAAATATTCTTCTATTTCTCCAGTCAAGCTATGTTAAAAAAAAACAACAAGAAACGAAGACCGATGTTTCATGTGTGGTTGGCAAGGGTTTGTGACAGATCTGCAGATTTTCCGGTCCACGGTAGCATATCTACAATTAAAAAAATAAGCTTGATTCTCCGTCGTTATTGAAGACATAAAGAGAGCCTTGAGTATTTATACATCTTAGAGTAGATTATTCTTATGAGATATATAGTGCATTGAACTTCATTAAAAAAACGACATTAAAAACTTTTTTGAAGTTTCCTTTTTCATCAATTATTAATTGATAATGCAGCCAGCATTAGAAAAAAAACATGAACAATACACATGCGCCTCTCGTTCCCTAACCATGATATTTTTAAGACAATGAACGACCATGAACTAAGATGAACGTGGTGCCAAGCTATATATCCTTGAATATTTTAATCACAAGATATAGAGTGTCCGCTTTGCGAGCGCGGTGTTTGGGTTCAAATCATTCCAACCAGGGCACTTATCTTCGCTAATCGCGTCAAACCAAGGAAGTATAAATAAAAATGGGATAACTCCACTTTTGAATGATTATTTTAATTATTTTCAATGGTAGATATTCCTATACTTACGGAAACTTTTTATTTACCATCGTTTGTTGAGATGACAACTAACTGAAATATATACATTTAAATAAAGTATTCGGACTGAATTGCAGTTTCTTTGGCAAACGTACAGTTATTTTATCAAAACATTTCTCATTGGTTCACATTGAAACTGTTTCGGGTCGAACGTTACAAATACTTGTAGTACAATTTAGTCTGTTTATGATTTGAAGTTTACTCCGCCGATTGCTAATGTGGGGACGCTTTAATACTGATTTTTTATCCATACTTATTTTGACTTCCTAGGATGAAATGCTTCACAGTTAATGATTTGTAAATCACATATCCGTTCTAAATTCTCCATTACTTAAATCCCCATCAATGCCGCATATCATTTTAAAAGATAACTGTTTCATAAGTTTTACATACACGTTCATATTACATACTCTTTATAGCCTGTTTGAGTTTACTTTAGTTCTCATAAATCATAGCTTTTCATGCTGCCAAATGATTTCCAATTATTAAAGAAGATTGCGTAACTTAGGCCAGCAGCAGATGAAAATGAAAATACACCTGTATCCCACATTTTAACCTCGTTTGCTACAGTAATTGGATCGGCTCGTTTCTTTTCAGTTCCAATTCCTTGACTGGTTATCCTGGCATCTAAAGTTTTTTCTAAATTCTTGAAAGACAATGTCGTTTTCTTTGAAGATATTTTTGTCTCCCAGTGCACTCGTTCATTAAATTACGCTGTAATCCGGCGAAGATTTGTGTCAGAATACCCGGGGTCCTCCGCTTCGCTCGCTCCGCCCCTTCTTAATCATTGAGATTTAACGTAGTATGTTGTAGCTATTACTTAAAACCAGACTAAAATACAATACCTTAAATAAACCTTGATAAACAACTGGTATTTATATCATTTGATAAAAAGAATCTATAAGCATCTATAAGCCGAAGCCATCGTTTAAAGAAAAAAAAACTGGTTGGCAGAACTGATAAGAAACTTGAGAGAGCCTATTTTTGCATCATTCCAATCTACACATCCACACTTCAGTAATCTATGACCACTCATAATAGTCTTTATTTTCTCCCATGTTCAGCATACGAAGATAGGGATGTCCCTCATGGAAGAAAACTCTATCTTCCATGTCACGTGATCAGCTTTCTTCCATGTCACGTAAATAATCAATGATGACTGCAGTTATATATTTTATCAAGATACAAAACTAACTTGTTGTAAATCATGTGAATAGATATATGTTTGAACATATTACATATCTAGTTAGTTATCTCTTTGTTATTATTTACTACTACGAATGTGAAATAAGGCTTAATATTTTTTCGGGGGAAATATTATGTACCGTCAAGGACAGTGATATTTTTAACTAAGTTATTTTAAGCAGATGGTAATTTCCAGTTGAACGAACATCAAATGTTAGGTACATACTAACGTATATACTTTAAAATGCCGATTTCTTTCATGTTGTTATTGTTTTAATTTGTTAAGCGGCAAGAAAAACATGCAAAAAAAAAATAAATGGAAGCGCGATATGTTTATTAAATCGAGGCTGACGGTCTGTGGCAGGTATATAATCGTTCATGGGAGAAAAAAATCCATCATTCGTAAATTCATGAAGGATAGGGATATTTCACCCTCGGGATCAGAATGATTACTCATGGTGGATTCTTATAATCTTAAAGAATGTCCATCATGATATGACCTTTAAATTGCTGTTTAAGTCCCTGGAAGTCATTTATCAACTTTGGCAATACTCGGATATATTCATTTGGATATATGGTGTGAGGATATGCGGACTTGTCAAGATCGTTTTTTTGATATTCCGTAACACGGATTCTGTGGTCTACAGTAAAACTGCACTGTCACATTCAATAGGACAGTTGGACACCTGCAGGCCACATTTAATGTCAGATACCGAGGCTATCAAATCCCATTTCTCATCATTCTGTCCAAACCTTTTATCTCAGTGATTTTTTCTATCGATATTATTTTAAAGATTTGACTTAATATCCTCGAATTGTTTAGATATTGTCTACCAAAATTAGTAACATATATGTTTAGTGGTCTCTTTAATAAAGTACGCCTTGTTTTTAAAAGCTGCTTGAGGCGTGGCAAATACACTTTGGACATAACCATAAAGACATAAAGTGTTTTAATATTTATAGAATTACTCATACCCCATATTCAAAGTATTACATTAATTTGTCATTTTTAGAAGCGAAAGCTTCTAAAGTCAGACAGTGGATTTTCTTTTTACAATCACATTACCGCCACTTATCCATACATTCGCGTTGAAAAATAATAACACTGGTTGTAGAAGTCAACATTGATATATTGCAGGATTTTGAAAGCATTGGGTATAATCACAATTTCTGTGCAAATAAAACTGTAATAGAAGCAAGTTTATAATTCAGTGTTCATCCGCAGTTTCATTCATTAAACTGCCTATAAATAACCTTATTTGCACCAGAAATATGCGGCTGCGGAATTAGCTCAATTGGTAAGAGAGTCCGTCAGTATTTTGTTCTTGCAAGGGGTCGTGAGTTCTAGTCCAGCTGAGGCCGTTTTATTTTTTCGTTTTATTTTGTACTATTTTTTTATATTCTTGGGTTATATATTTAGGATTGTTATACTTCCATTATTTTGCGTTTGTTAACCTTTTGATTTAAATCATAGACTACAGGACCCTGATATTCAGTCCAAAAAATGACCTCTCTCTAAATATAATATTTATAGAGAGATCGTTTTTTCTGATAATAGGGTCCTGCGCATAGACAGGTTCGGTTATAAGGTCAAAACAGTAAAAGTGAGAGGGGACAGTATGTTTAACGTAAGCCCTCTATTGAAACATTTTGTTTTTAATCTTTTCTTGTTAGTGTATCAAATGACTGTAGTGTCTCTAGTCGCCTCTGTATGCCACAACCAGAAAGTACTTTAGGGATTGAGTTTATACTTTTTACATTGGTTATAACTTTACTTACCAAGAACAATAACTCTACCTTGCTTCATCTCTATTACTTACTTGCATGGTGAAATTATGTTTTTCTGGAATATATTTTAAAAACTATTGAAGGCACGGATATCATTCTTTACACATGGGAAGGATGTGAAGTGACAAAGAACAATAACCTTTTTCTTGTCCCATTTTCTTGCTTTTCTATTGAAATTATTTCTGTCTGCAGCAAAGTCATGAAGTATTAAAGGTATTGAGAGGATCAATACTATAAACCACTATACCTTATCCATTTTTGTTTAATTTGACAGAGACCAATAAATAAAATCATCCATCTTACCTGCTGTTTTAATAAGATTTAACTTCCCTGATTTAACATGCATACAAACAAAAAAAAAATAATAAAGGGATTGACTTTATAATTCATACATTTTAACTTTCGCTTCTGACAGTGCTCTCAGTGCTTTGATTATAAGAAATATAGAAAACCAAAGATAACCAAAAATCATTTATGCTAAGTAACGTTTCAAAGATAACAAATTATAAGAACAATCGTTTTATCGTATAAGAAATGTGGATAATTGATCATGACATCAGGGTAAATGTAATACGATGTAGAAGTCTGCACGTAACGAGCATGTTTGAATTGGGATAAACCATAAGACAATGTTGTTGTTTATTTTCTGTAGAATCAAATCAGATGTAAACAACCGTGATTAGGTCATGACAGAACCAGCAATCAATTCTAAGACACGATTCCTAGCGCCCTCTTGAATATGAAAAATGACACGTTCCTTAGTTTTTACTACACAACGCAGTTGATTTCATCTTTGGCATTAATAGGCATGCTTTTTTTAACAATTAGGTAAGTATAATCATTTATTCAGGTTCCTTTTTTATGATTTATGTAAAGTGTTATGTTATATACTAGAGCAAAATCGTTCGTCCTAGATATCGAGTAACACAATACTTGTACAAGCACTTTTCTTTACATCTAAATGTCTGTTGAGTATACAATATAACTAAATGATATGTTGCAATAAAAAAGATTGAAATAATAGATTGCACATATAGAAAGCATACCATATCTTCTCAGTTGCAAAATAAAGGGTGCACTTAGTCTTTCGTCGATTTACATGTGGACATTTTGTCAGAAACATATTTTGTAAGGGCTGTAAAGAATTGTCTGAAATATCATGATTTTCATAAATAAAGGAAAACTACCACATCAGATTGGTCATACAGAACTCGATGTTTATACAAAACAAAACTCATTTTGCAAAGAATTAAGGAAGTCTAAGTGAAGGCTTTCTACGTATGTCATCTTAGTACAATACCTAATATTATAAAATAATTAATTTAACAACCGCTTTTGTTGTATTATGTTCAATCATAAAATTTCGGATGGTAGTTTTTAAAATGCTAATTGCAAACATTTGAAAATGTTCGTAACAAAACCAAGATGTTTGTATTGCAAAACTTAATTTGACGGGTGCTTTGTTACATGTGTAGGCGTGTATCAATAATAATCTGATATCACAGGAAAGATCATGGACTTCTCTTCGATAGTCTTTCCATGTTAAAACAAACGAGAAAAACGTATCCACTAGATGATGTGTCCTTATATATTTCTAATTAAAAAAGATTGATTATAAGTGTACTTTTTCTAGTCATATTACTTAATTACTGATATATGATAAAACTAATTTACTTATGAATATACGAAATATGTATTTCTTAGATACAGAAGAAGAGAAAAGGCTTTATTTGATACAAAATATTGATGTAATAATATACATTGTAACTGTATATTTAAGATCTACGAATATTTTAAGGGAATATTTACTTTAAAACGAATCGCGATGTATTCGTAAAATACAATACACTCGTCCGAGCCTAGCCACTCTGAATATTGCCACGGGGGTCAGATGCAAAGTAAATGATGTTTTTTAATAGGTCTTAGTGGAGCAAATATGCAAAATATCAAGCTTATATCCCATATAGTCGTTGATAATAATTCATTACACATTTAATGGAAGGCAAATGCTGTCAAGTGATAAGGTAGAGTTATGGTTCTTGATCACTGCTCTTTTCCTGGTCACAGAATATGTATA
>CM037780.1:42754526-42800685 GCA_021229015.1 Solen grandis | reverse complement strand
CACTCCTTCGCCTCAACTTCTGCATCAAACCAGTAGCAGCAGCCTGCCCTACAGAACAGAGCACAGCAGAAAAAAACAAAACAAAAAACATAAAGAAAAAAAAAGCTCTGTCTGGTGCATAGCAGCACCACTGATGAGGTCTGATGCTGACCGAAACAGTGCTATATAAAAGAAAAATATAAACTCATGTATCAATATCTGTTTGGAAAATTCAGGGGGGGGGGGGAAGGAGAGACAGGGTTCAAAATCAAAATTAAAGATAATAAAAGAAGATATTTATACGTGAGCAGGGTTTTCGATGACGCACAAAATTGTGTGTTTTGTCGCAAAATAATCTGAAATGACCCCCATATTGAATGCTAGTGCGCCGTTAATGACGCATTTTCAAAACCAGGTTCTAAATATAAGACACATTTGATTGATATCAAATAGCTGTCAGTTTAAACCTACTATATGTGTTTCCTTTAATTTGCAAACAACATGTGACGTTCCAGACGTTCATTTTATTTTTTCTGTTTGCTCTTAATAACAGATTAAGATATAGGACTTTCCGTTTCTTAAAATAGAACCTGGACTGCCGGCATTGCATAAAACGATGACCTCACGTCGTTGTTGTCCCGAATATAAGACTGCCTGTTTACGTGCATGGATGCATGATTTTATTTATGTAGACTTACTTTGATTTTTTCTCACCATATATCGCCCTTTCATATATTTGGATAAATTTTATCACACAAAAAATCCCTCTTTATAAATTAGTCTGATGTTCTGATACATTCTGTACGGATTATAGACGAAGCGTACCATTACCGAAGCGTACCAGGACGAAGCGTACCATTTATGCGGTCGAAGCGTACCACTTTAAAAATTACATCGGGAAATTGCTTGAATATGAATAAGTTTATGTTGCTGATGTTCATTAAGCATCCATAACTTGAATTTATTTTATATTTGATTTTTATGTACTTATTTGAAAACAGCGACATGGATTTTTGTAGAAAAAAATAAGACGCAGAACCTCACACGGCAACAGGATATAAACTATATACCGGGGAATGTCATTTAATTTCAAATTCAATTTTGTATATCCTAAGTGTTTCATTATCATCCTACATTTATCTAAATGCATTCATGTTGTGTTAATATTTAACAAAAAATGCCAACGCAATATTATAATTTATCTTAAAGTTGCGAAACCATATACATACAAGCATAATGCCGAACCTTTTAATCATTAAAGGCAATAATTATGTACAAACATCAAAAGCCGACTGTTTATTACTATTATCAAATCAATTATGAATGATTAATTGCTTTAATTAGCAATCATCATAGGTTAGTGTCAGTATTACCAAAACCCCAAATCGACCTGTCAATATACTTCAAAGAAAGCCGAATCCTTTAACCATATCCAACCCGATTACACTATGTACAGCGCGTGTTAACACCTAGACAGTACACAATTAAATCAGCAATATCTCACGTAGGCATTTGAGGAAGCACGACTTTTTGTTTGTTGATTTTTTTTCTTTTAAAGACATCAGTTCCTTTTCAATCGCATACGGATACTACATTTGGATCCATAATGAATAAGAGACATGGATTTCTTAATGCCAAATTGCAGTTTTTCAAAATCGTGCTCGTATGTTTCATATATTAATCCTATTCCAATATTGATCTAGGTACTTACATGCATGCATTTTCATAGTAACAACAAGATCCCGTATTGACTAAAATACGTCATAAACACACAAAAAAAAGATTATCTGCATATGTAATCTGACATTATCGGCGGTATATCACTCGATTTTTCACTCAATGTCGTGCCTTTTATTATTATAATATTGCATGTTTGACAAAATATTATTCCATTCTGTCATATATTACCTTTAAATCGATTCAATTTAAATAACAAAACATAAAATATTAGCGCTAAATTACCTATTTTGAAAAGTGGTACGCTTCGACCAAAAATGGTACTCTTCGGTAATGGTACGCTTCGTCCATTACCCTTCTGTACAACTAGTCCCAACCAATGATGGAGAGTTGTTGCATAGCAACGTCATTCGGATCATCGCAAATGCTGCAACAATTGTTTATTATTATTACCTAGCTGCAGGTATGTCCCCCTAAAATTTCAAATGACCCCTAAATCAAATATTCGAGGGGACACATGTCCCCAAAATAAAAATGTATATATTAAACCCTGCGTGAGTATCAACACCAAGTAACCAACATAAAAACATAACCCCTACTTCATTTTTAAACAATTACCCTCTAAAATCACTCCCAGCCGAGGTGCACAAGGCACTCAGGCTCACGCCCACCACTCCCGTTTATGTGACTGGAACACACCCCAGCTCAAAACAACGCTATACCAGATAGGCAATATCAGAATAACATGTGGTCTGACTGCAGACGATGTATATTTCAAACTGGAAGCTACCCGCATCATGCTGGGTAAAAAGAATATGAAGGAAATCTAAAATTAGCCCAATTTCATACATAAAAATATTAAAATATTAATAATTTTAAAAAAATAAACATACCTATTTTTTAAAACATATTATCCATTTTCCATGTATTCAATGTACATGTTGTCCAAATTTGATGTCAATCCATTGAAAAATGGCTCTGTAATTCAATTTCTTCTACTTTCATTTTCTATTCATATAGGTGTCACACCACTACTTTTTGTCCCTATATAATCTATAGTAACTTGGCCGACTTTCGAGGCCTGTTCCTACTTTCCAAATGTTCGTTGGAATATTTCTGGTCTAGTTTCATGTAGACCATTCTTAAATCAACAGATTTAGGCACAAAAAAAAAAATCATTAAGGAATTGGCGTTTCACAAATTTCACATTTCCCGGCTACCTGTCAAAATTTCCAAAACAAACATGACCTCTGAGCCGCATTACCTCTGCAGCTCTCCCAACATCCTGTAGGAAAGTAATCCCTTAATACAACTATTAAATGCAAGTTGTTGGTCAAAAATACATGTATCTCACCACACAGGCTAAATGTGTTGCAGTTATTCAGTGTTTTCTGGGGAAAATATGACTTTCATGTCCACCCTTTCATTTTTCATTAGGTACTACTTCAGCACCCTACGACCCGGAAGTACTTTGATAGTGGTGTGACACCTATATAAAACCCAAATTTGAAATATACATGAAAATTATGCCCAAAATAACTTATTTATTATATTTGCAACAAAATAAAACCCTGATCAGATTTCTCAGTCAAGTCTAAGGTCACATTCAACTGTTTTAGAGAGTGGCAGATTGTACACTGTATTTGGTCATTTTAAATGCATTCTAATCATGCAGGGGTATACTTTCAAAATCAGTCATATTTTAATTAATAACCAATGGATTTTGATGAAATAAAGTGCACTCTGTTTCAAACATCATATTTTATCATTTAAACCCCATTATTGGTCACCTGATTGAAGGGAAATACCCAAAAAATTAGAAAAGCAGAGAAAAATGGATTTTTTTAGGGCTCAAATAAGAAAAAAATACTATTTAATTATTTCTCTTTTTTTTTTCTAATTTTTTTTTATTTGAAAGTGGGCCAAAATCAATCCCAGACATGTTACTGCATCAGGACATAGACAGGGGTTACCTAGGTAGCTGTACTTAAGCAACATCAAAGGACCTGTGTATAGGTCTAGGTGCACGTCTAGCCGGGGCTGGGGAGGATGTCTCCCCTCAAGGGGCCCCCCAGGGGTCAGCTACTGGTTCGGCAGCATTAAATCAGTAGGTGTGGCTACTGTCTGCACCTTGACCTTATATAGGGGGTGGTACTGAGTTAACCCAAATCATATCTGAATGCACCAGAGAAGACTGACTGCCAATTTCTACAATTTCTACAACTATGGTCCTAGGCGAGAGGAAACGCAAAGCTGCTGGGATTTTCTTCCAGAAGAACAACCAACTGAGCCCATTTAAGAAGAAATTACCTTCTGAGGCAGGATCTGAAGAAGACGCCTACAGCACAGCATCTACAGGCCACCACCCAGACGATGAAGAAGACCACCATCCATACAGGCTACGACGTAATCTGCAAATGGAAGATAACTTCATTTCAGGAAACCGCGTCATACACCTTCCGCGGCTCCTCTCCATGATGAATGCAGTTTACAGCGACCATGAAGACACAGGCTGCAGACAACTAGAAGTGGACCTGTACCAGGAGCAGAAGTATGGACTGGGAAGCAAGTTCATTTTCAAGTGCAAATCTTGCACTTAAAGGTTTGACCGTCACCTGCCCTGGTGGACATGCCGGATGCACAGCCAACCTAGCCTACTTCACCCCCCACTCAGAAAGGAGAATGGCCTATGAGCTTGCTGAAGACCTGTCCATGGAAGGGTACTTTGTCCGAACCCTGACGACTGACGGCGACACCAAATCTTACCTTGGGATGCAGGACTTCTACCAGAAGCTAGACGCCGCCTGGGAAGTTTCAAGGCAGGCAGATCCAAATCATCTGGCGGTGACGCAAGAGAGAAAATGAGATCTGCAGAATTTAGCAAAGGAATTTTCCCCGCAGACCACTAAACTTGGGCGAAAGAAGGCACAGGCAGCTCTGTCACGTGACGTCAAGGCCAGATGCAATGCTGTTATAGAAGAGATGGCAAGATTGGGAGGCGGAGATATTACGAAATTTATATCACGCTTACCTGACATCCAGCGGGCCACCATTGAATGCTATGCCGAGAACTGCAGCTTCTGTCATCAATCAGCCCTGGTCTGCTCCGGTGAAGGTCACAACTCCTGGTGGTACAAGTCCATGATCCTGGGCCCAAATGACATCACGCACCTGAAGATGAACGAAAATGACAAGTCACTGCTTGCTGTGATACTAAAAATGAGATTGAGTGAAGAGGCGGTCTACAAGGTGTCATCTAGAACATCAACACAGCTGTGCGAGGCCTTCAACCGAGCAACTTTAGCCACCATGCCGAAGTCCCAGAACTACCCCAGGTCATTTGAGGCTCGGCTAGCTCTTCAAACCCTGAGAGCGAACAACTCAGTTTACTCAGCAGTGAGGATGAAGGTGGGCCGCCTCACAAGGACTTGTCTATCTGCAGCTTCAAGAAAGCGCCTTCTTCACATATCAAGGAAGGCAAGCTACCACAAGTCGTACAAGACAACGAGAAGGTATAAGGCAAAGCGAAGAGCTCAAAGGGCCCAGATGGAGTTCGAACACCGGCGGACTCAAGAAACCCACCACCAGGAGGAGCCTGATTATGTAAAGGGACTGCTTGACAGCAATCTGCACTCCTACGCCTCAACTTCTGCAACAAACCAGTAGCAGCAGCCTGCCCTACAGAACAGAGCACAGCAGAAAAAAACAAAACAAAAAAACATAAAGAAAAAAAAGCTCTGTCTGGTGCATAGCAGCACCACTGATGAGGTCTGATGCTGACCGAAACAGTGCTATATAAAAGAAAAATATAAACTCATGTATCAATATCTGTTTGGAAAATTCAGGGGGGGGGGGGGGGAAGGAGAGACAGGGTTCAAAATCAAAATTAAAGATAATAAAAGAAGATATTTATACGTGAGCAGGGTTTTCGATGACGCACAAAATTGTGTGTTTTGTCGCAAAATAATCTGAAATGACCCCCATATTGAATGCTAGTGCGCCGTTAATGACGCATTTTCAAAACCAGGTTCTAAATATAAGACACATTTGATTGATATCAAATAGCTGTCAGTTTAAACCTACTATATGTGTTTCCTTTAATTTGCAAACAACATGTGACGTTCCAGACGTTCATTTTATTTTTTCTGTTTGCTCTTAATAACAGATTAAGATATAGGACTTTCCGTTTCTTAAAATAGAACCTGGACTGCCGGCATTGCATAAAACGATGACCTCACGTCGTTGTTGTCCCGAATATAAGACTGCCTGTTTACGTGCATGGATGCATGATTTTATTTATGTAGACTTACTTTGATTTTTTCTCACCATATATCGCCCTTTCATATATTTGGATAAATTTTATCACACAAAAAATCCCTCTTTATAAATTAGTCTGATGTTCTGATACATTCTGTACGGATTATAGACGAAGCGTACCATTACCGAAGCGTACCAGGACGAAGCGTACCATTTATGCGGTCGAAGCGTACCACTTTAAAAATTACATCGGGAAATTGCTTGAATATGAATAAGTTTATGTTGCTGATGTTCATTAAGCATCCATAACTTGAATTTATTTTATATTTGATTTTTATGTACTTATTTGAAAACAGCGACATGGATTTTTGTAGAAAAAAAATAAGACGCAGAACCTCACACGGCAACAGGATATAAACTATATACCGGGGAATGTCATTTAATTTCAAATTCAATTTTGTATATCCTAAGTGTTTCATTATCATCCTACATTTATCTAAATGCATTCATGTTGTGTTAATATTTAACAAAAAATGCCAACGCAATATTATAATTTATCTTAAAGTTGCGAAACCATATACATACAAGCATAATGCCGAACCTTTTAATCATTAAAGGCAATAATTATGTACAAACATCAAAAGCCGACTGTTTATTACTATTATCAAATCAATTATGAATGATTAATTGCTTTAATTAGCAATCATCATAGGTTAGTGTCAGTATTACCAAAACCCCAAATCGACCTGTCAATATACTTCAAAGAAAGCCGAATCCTTTAACCATATCCAACCCGATTACACTATGTACAGCGCGTGTTAACACCTAGACAGTACACAATTAAATCAGCAATATCTCACGTAGGCATTTGAGGAAGCACGACTTTTTGTTTGTTGATTTTTTTTCTTTTAAAGACATCAGTTCCTTTTCAATCGCATACGGATACTACATTTGGATCCATAATGAATAAGAGACATGGATTTCTTAATGCCAAATTGCAGTTTTTCAAAATCGTGCTCGTATGTTTCATATATTAATCCTATTCCAATATTGATCTAGGTACTTACATGCATGCATTTTCATAGTAACAACAAGATCCCGTATTGACTAAAATACGTCATAAACACACAAAAAAAGATTATCTGCATATGTAATCTGACATTATCGGCGGTATATCACTCGATTTTTCACTCAATGTCGTGCCTTTTATTATTATAATATTGCATGTTTGACAAAATATTATTCCATTCTGTCATATATTACCTTTAAATCGATTCAATTTAAATAACAAAAATAAAATATTAGCGCTAAATTACCTTTTTGAAAAGTGGTACGCTTCGACCAAAAATGGTACTCTTCGGTAATGGTACGCTTCGTCCATTACCCTTCTGTACAACTAGTCCCAACCAATGATGGAGAGTTGTTGCATAGCAACGTCATTCGGATCATCGCAAATGCTGCAACAATTGTTTATTATTATTACCTAGCTGCAGGTATGTCCCCCTAAAATTTCAAATGACCCCTAAATCAAATATTCGAGGGGACACATGTCCCCAAAATAAAAATGTATATATTAAACCCTGCGTGAGTATCAACACCAAGTAACCAACATAAAAACATAACCCCTACTTCATTTTTAAACAATTACCCTCTAAAATCACTCCCAGCCGAGGTGCACAAGGCACTCAGGCTCACGCCCACCACTCCCGTTTATGTGACTGGAACACACCCCAGCTCAAAACAACGCTATACCAGATAGGCAATATCAGAATAACATGTGGTCTGACTGCAGACGATGTATATTTCAAACTGGAAGCTACCCGCATCATGCTGGGTAAAAAGAATATGAAGGAAATCTAAAATTAGCCCAATTTCATACATAAAAATATTAAAATATTAATAATTTTAAAAAAATAAACATACCTATTTTTTAAAACATATTATCCATTTTCCATGTATTCAATGTACATGTTGTCCAAATTTGATGTCAATCCATTGAAAAATGGCTCTGTAATTCAATTTCTTCTACTTTCATTTTCTATTCATATAGGTGTCACACCACTACTTTTTGTCCCTATATAATCTATAGTAACTTGGCCGACTTTCGAGGCCTGTTCCTACTTTCCAAATGTTCGTTGGAATATTTCTGGTCTAGTTTCATGTAGACCATTCTTAAATCAACAGATTTAGGCACAAAAAAAAAAATCATTAAGGAATTGGCGTTTCACAAATTTCACATTTCCCGGCTACCTGTCAAAATTTCCAAAAACAACATGACCTCTGAGCCGCATTACCTCTGCAGCTCTCCCAACATCCTGTAGGAAAGTAATCCCTTAATACAACTATTAAATGCAAGTTGTTGGTCAAAAATACATGTATCTCACCACACAGGCTAAATGTGTTGCAGTTATTCAGTGTTTTCTGGGGAAAATATGACTTTCATGTCCACCCTTTCATTTTTCATTAGGTACTACTTCAGCACCCTACGACCCGGAAGTACTTTGATAGTGGTGTGACACCTATATAAAACCCAAATTTGAAATATACATGAAAATTATGCCCAAAATAACTTATTTATTATATTTGCAACAAAATAAAACCCTGATCAGATTTCTCAGTCAAGTCTAAGGTCACATTCAACTGTTTTAGAGAGTGGCAGATTGTACACTGTATTTGGTCATTTTAAATGCATTCTAATCATGCAGGGGTATACTTTCAAAATCAGTCATATTTTAATTAATAACCAATGGATTTTGATGAAATAAAGTGCACTCTGTTTCAAACATCATATTTTATCATTTAAACCCCATTATTGGTCACCTGATTGAAGGGAAATACCCAAAAAATTAGAAAAGCAGAGAAAAATGGATTTTTTTAGGGCTCAAATAAGAAAAAAATACTATTTAATTATTTCTCTTTTTTTTTTCTAATTTTTTTTTATTTGAAAGTGGGCCAAAATCAATCCCAGACATGTTACTGCATCAGGACATAGACAGGGGTTACCTAGGTAGCTGTACTTAAGCAACATCAAAGGACCTGTGTATAGGTCTAGGTGCACGTCTAGCCGGGGCTGGGGAGGATGTCTCCCCTCAAGGGGCCCCCCAGGGGTCAGCTACTGGTTCGGCAGCATTAAATCAGTAGGTGTGGCTACTGTCTGCACCTTGACCTTATATAGGGGGTGGTACTGAGTTAACCCAAATCATATCTGAATGCACCAGAGAAGACTGACTGCCAATTTCTACAATTTCTACAACTATGGTCCTAGGCGAGAGGAAACGCAAAGCTGCTGGGATTTTCTTCCAGAAGAACAACCAACTGAGCCCATTTAAGAAGAAATTACCTTCTGAGGCAGGATCTGAAGAAGACGCCTACAGCACAGCATCTACAGGCCACCACCCAGACGATGAAGAAGACCACCATCCATACAGGCTACGACGTAATCTGCAAATGGAAGATAACTTCATTTCAGGAAACCGCGTCATACACCTTCCGCGGCTCCTCTCCATGATGAATGCAGTTTACAGCGACCATGAAGACACAGGCTGCAGACAACTAGAAGTGGACCTGTACCAGGAGCAGAAGTATGGACTGGGAAGCAAGTTCATTTTCAAGTGCAAATCTTGCACTTAAAGGTTTGACCGTCACCTGCCCTGGTGGACATGCCGGATGCACAGCCAACCTAGCCTACTTCACCCCCCACTCAGAAAGGAGAATGGCCTATGAGCTTGCTGAAGACCTGTCCATGGAAGGGTACTTTGTCCGAACCCTGACGACTGACGGCGACACCAAATCTTACCTTGGGATGCAGGACTTCTACCAGAAGCTAGACGCCGCCTGGGAAGTTTCAAGGCAGGCAGATCCAAATCATCTGGCGGTGACGCAAGAGAGAAAAATGAGATCTGCAGAATTTAGCAAAGGAATGTTCCCGCAGACCACTAAACTTGGGCGAAAGAAGGCACAGGCAGCTCTGTCACGTGACGTCAAGGCCAGATGCAATGCTGTTATAGAAGAGATGGCAAGATTGGGAGGCGGAGATATTACGAAATTTATATCACGCTTACCTGACATCCAGCGGGCCACCATTGAATGCTATGCCGAGAACTGCAGCTTCTGTCATCAATCAGCCCTGGTCTGCTCCGGTGAAGGTCACAAAACTCCTGGTGGTACAAGTCCATGATCCTGGGCCCAAATGACATCACGCACCTGAAGATGAACGAAAATGACAAGTCACTGCTTGCTGTGATACTAAAAATGAGATTGAGTGAAGAGGCGGTCTACAAGGTGTCATCTAGAACATCAACACAGCTGTGCGAGGCCTTCAACCGAGCAACTTTAGCCACCATGCCGAAGTCCCAGAACTACCCCAGGTCATTTGAGGCTCGGCTAGCTCTTCAAACCCTGAGAGCGAACAACTCAGTTTACTCAGCAGTGAGGATGAAGGTGGGCCGCCTCACAAGGACTTGTCTATCTGCAGCTTCAAGAAAGCGCCTTCTTCACATATCAAGGAAGGCAAGCTACCACAAGTCGTACAAGACAACGAGAAGGTATAAGGCAAAGCGAAGAGCTCAAAGGGCCCAGATGGAGTTCGAACACCGGCGGACTCAAGAAACCCACCACCAGGAGGAGCCTGATTATGTAAAGGGACTGCTTGACAGCAATCTGCACTCCTACGCCTCAACTTCTGCAACAAACCAGTAGCAGCAGCCTGCCCTACAGAACAGAGCACAGCAGAAAAAAACAAAACAAAAAAACATAAAGAAAAAAAAAGCTCTGTCTGGTGCATAGCAGCACCACTGATGAGGTCTGATGCTGACCGAAACAGTGCTATATAAAAGAAAAATATAAACTCATGTATCAATATCTGTTTGGAAAATTCAGGGGGGGGGGGGGGAAGGAGAGACAGGGTTCAAAATCAAAATTAAAGATAATAAAAGAAGATATTTATACGTGAGCAGGGTTTTCGATGACGCACAAAATTGTGTGTTTTGTCGCAAAATAATCTGAAATGACCCCCATATTGAATGCTAGTGCGCCGTTAATGACGCATTTTCAAAACCAGGTTCTAAATATAAGACACATTTGATTGATATCAAATAGCTGTCAGTTTAAACCTACTATATGTGTTTCCTTTAATTTGCAAACAACATGTGACGTTCCAGACGTTCATTTTATTTTTTCTGTTTGCTCTTAATAACAGATTAAGATATAGGACTTTCCGTTTCTTAAAATAGAACCTGGACTGCCGGCATTGCATAAAACGATGACCTCACGTCGTTGTTGTCCCGAATATAAGACTGCCTGTTTACGTGCATGGATGCATGATTTTATTTATGTAGACTTACTTTGATTTTTTCTCACCATATATCGCCCTTTCATATATTTGGATAAATTTTATCACACAAAAAACCCCTCTTTATAAATTAGTCTGATGTTCTGATACATTCTGTACGGATTATAGACGAAGCGTACCATTACCGAAGCGTACCAGGACGAAGCGTACCATTTATGCGGTCGAAGCGTACCACTTTAAAAATTACATCGGGAAATTGCTTGAATATGAATAAGTTTATGTTGCTGATGTTCATTAAGCATCCATAACTTGAATTTATTTTATATTTGATTTTTATGTACTTATTTGAAAACAGCGACATGGATTTTTGTAGAAAAAAAAAAGACGCAGAACCTCACACGGCAACAGGATATAAACTATATACCGGGGAATGTCATTTAATTTCAAATTCAATTTTGTATATCCTAAGTGTTTCATTATCATCCTACATTTATCTAAATGCATTCATGTTGTGTTAATATTTAACAAAAAATGCCAACGCAATATTATAATTTATCTTAAAGTTGCGAAACCATATACATACAAGCATAATGCCGAACCTTTTAATCATTAAAGGCAATAATTATGTACAAACATCAAAAGCCGACTGTTTATTACTATTATCAAATCAATTATGAATGATTAATTGCTTTAATTAGCAATCATCATAGGTTAGTGTCAGTATTACCAAAACCCCAAATCGACCTGTCAATATACTTCAAAGAAAGCCGAATCCTTTAACCATATCCAACCCGATTACACTATGTACAGCGCGTGTTAACACCTAGACAGTACACAATTAAATCAGCAATATCTCACGTAGGCATTTGAGGAAGCACGACTTTTTGTTTGTTGATTTTTTTTCTTTTAAAGACATCAGTTCCTTTTCAATCGCATACGGATACTACATTTGGATCCATAATGAATAAGAGACATGGATTTCTTAATGCCAAATTGCAGTTTTTCAAAATCGTGCTCGTATGTTTCATATATTAATCCTATTCCAATATTGATCTAGGTACTTACATGCATGCATTTTCATAGTAACAACAAGATCCCGTATTGACTAAAATACGTCATAAACACACAAAAAAAGATTATCTGCATATGTAATCTGACATTATCGGCGGTATATCACTCGATTTTTCACTCAATGTCGTGCCTTTTATTATTATAATATTGCATGTTTGACAAAATATTATTCCATTCTGTCATATATTACCTTTAAATCGATTCAATTTAAATAACAAAACATAAAATATTAGCGCTAAATTACCTTTTTGAAAAGTGGTACGCTTCGACCAAAAATGGTACTCTTCGGTAATGGTACGCTTCGTCCATTACCCTTCTGTACAACTAGTCCCAACCAATGATGGAGAGTTGTTGCATAGCAACGTCATTCGGATCATCGCAAATGCTGCAACAATTGTTTATTATTATTACCTAGCTGCAGGTATGTCCCCCTAAAATTTCAAATGACCCCTAAATCAAATATTCGAGGGGACACATGTCCCCAAAATAAAAATGTATATATTAAACCCTGCGTGAGTATCAACACCAAGTAACCAACATAAAAACATAACCCCTACTTCATTTTTAAACAATTACCCTCTAAAATCACTCCCAGCCGAGGTGCACAAGGCACTCAGGCTCACGCCCACCACTCCCGTTTATGTGACTGGAACACACCCCCAGCTCAAAACAACGCTATACCAGATAGGCAATATCAGAATAACATGTGGTCTGACTGCAGACGATGTATATTTCAAACTGGAAGCTACCCGCATCATGCTGGGTAAAAAGAATATGAAGGAAATCTAAAATTAGCCCAATTTCATACATAAAAATATTAAAATATTAATAATTTTAAAAAAATAAACATACCTATTTTTTAAAACATATTATCCATTTTCCATGTATTCAATGTACATGTTGTCCAAATTTGATGTCAATCCATTGAAAAATGGCTCTGTAATTCAATTTCTTCTACTTTCATTTTCTATTCATATAGGTGTCACACCACTACTTTTTGTCCCTATATAATCTATAGTAACTTGGCCGACTTTCGAGGCCTGTTCCTACTTTCCAAATGTTCGTTGGAATATTTCTGGTCTAGTTTCATGTAGACCATTCTTAAATCAACAGATTTAGGCACAAAAAAAAAAATCATTAAGGAATTGGCGTTTCACAAATTTCACATTTCCCGGCTACCTGTCAAAATTTCCAAAACAAACATGACCTCTGAGCCGCATTACCTCTGCAGCTCTCCCAACATCCTGTAGGAAAGTAATCCCTTAATACAACTATTAAATGCAAGTTGTTGGTCAAAAATACATGTATCTCACCACACAGGCTAAATGTGTTGCAGTTATTCAGTGTTTTCTGGGGAAAATATGACTTTCATGTCCACCCTTTCATTTTTCATTAGGTACTACTTCAGCACCCTACGACCCGGAAGTACTTTGATAGTGGTGTGACACCTATATAAAACCCAAATTTGAAATATACATGAAAATTATGCCCAAAATAACTTATTTATTATATTTGCAACAAAATAAAACCCTGATCAGATTTCTCAGTCAAGTCTAAGGTCACATTCAACTGTTTTAGAGAGTGGCAGATTGTACACTGTATTTGGTCATTTTAAATGCATTCTAATCATGCAGGGGTATACTTTCAAAATCAGTCATATTTTAATTAATAACCAATGGATTTTGATGAAATAAAGTGCACTCTGTTTCAAACATCATATTTTATCATTTAAACCCCATTATTGGTCACCTGATTGAAGGGAAATACCCAAAAAATTAGAAAAGCAGAGAAAAATGGATTTTTTTAGGGCTCAAATAAGAAAAAAATACTATTTAATTATTTCTCTTTTTTTTTTCTAATTTTTTTTTATTTGAAAGTGGGCCAAAATCAATCCCAGACATGTTACTGCATCAGGACATAGACAGGGGTTACCTAGGTAGCTGTACTTAAGCAACATCAAAGGACCTGTGTATAGGTCTAGGTGCACGTCTAGCCGGGGCTGGGGAGGATGTCTCCCCTCAAGGGGCCCCCCAGGGGTCAGCTACTGGTTCGGCAGCATTAAATCAGTAGGTGTGGCTACTGTCTGCACCTTGACCTTATATAGGGGGTGGTACTGAGTTAACCCAAATCATATCTGAATGCACCAGAGAAGACTGACTGCCAATTTCTACAATTTCTACAACTATGGTCCTAGGCGAGAGGAAACGCAAAGCTGCTGGGATTTTCTTCCAGAAGAACAACCAACTGAGCCCATTTAAGAAGAAATTACCTTCTGAGGCAGGATCTGAAGAAGACGCCTACAGCACAGCATCTACAGGCCACCACCCAGACGATGAAGAAGACCACCATCCATACAGGCTACGACGTAATCTGCAAATGGAAGATAACTTCATTTCAGGAAACCGCGTCATACACCTTCCGCGGCTCCTCTCCATGATGAATGCAGTTTACAGCGACCATGAAGACACAGGCTGCAGACAACTAGAAGTGGACCTGTACCAGGAGCAGAAGTATGGACTGGGAAGCAAGTTCATTTTCAAGTGCAAATCTTGCACTTAAAGGTTTGACCGTCACCTGCCCTGGTGGACATGCCGGATGCACAGCCAACCTAGCCTACTTCACCCCCACTCAGAAAGGAGAATGGCCTATGAGCTTGCTGAAGACCTGTCCATGGAAGGGTACTTTGTCCGAACCCTGACGACTGACGGCGACACCAAATCTTACCTTGGGATGCAGGACTTCTACCAGAAGCTAGACGCCGCCTGGGAAGTTTCAAGGCAGGCAGATCCAAATCATCTGGCGGTGACGCAAGAGAGAAAAATGAGATCTGCAGAATTTAGCAAAGGAATGTTCCCGCAGACCACTAAACTTGGGCGAAAGAAGGCACAGGCAGCTCTGTCACGTGACGTCAAGGCCAGATGCAATGCTGTTATAGAAGAGATGGCAAGATTGGGAGGCGGAGATATTACGAAATTTATATCACGCTTACCTGACATCCAGCGGGCCACCATTGAATGCTATGCCGAGAACTGCAGCTTCTGTCATCAATCAGCCCTGGTCTGCTCCGGTGAAGGTCACAACTCCTGGTGGTACAAGTCCATGATCCTGGGCCCAAATGACATCACGCACCTGAAGATGAACGAAAATGACAAGTCACTGCTTGCTGTGATACTAAAAATGAGATTGAGTGAAGAGGCGGTCTACAAGGTGTCATCTAGAACATCAACACAGCTGTGCGAGGCCTTCAACCGAGCAACTTTAGCCACCATGCCGAAGTCCCAGAACTACCCCAGGTCATTTGAGGCTCGGCTAGCTCTTCAAACCCTGAGAGCGAACAACTCAGTTTACTCAGCAGTGAGGATGAAGGTGGGCCGCCTCACAAGGACTTGTCTATCTGCAGCTTCAAGAAAGCGCCTTCTTCACATATCAAGGAAGGCAAGCTACCACAAGTCGTACAAGACAACGAGAAGGTATAAGGCAAAGCGAAGAGCTCAAAGGGCCCAGATGGAGTTCGAACACCGGCGGACTCAAGAAACCCACCACCAGGAGGAGCCTGATTATGTAAAGGGACTGCTTGACAGCAATCTGCACTCCTACGCCTCAACTTCTGCAACAAACCAGTAGCAGCAGCCTGCCCTACAGAACAGAGCACAGCAGAAAAAAACAAAACAAAAAAACATAAAGAAAAAAAAAGCTCTGTCTGGTGCATAGCAGCACCACTGATGAGGTCTGATGCTGACCGAAACAGTGCTATATAAAAGAAAAATATAAACTCATGTATCAATATCTGTTTGGAAAATTCAGGGGGGGGGGGGGGAAGGAGAGACAGGGTTCAAAATCAAAATTAAAGATAATAAAAGAAGATATTTATACGTGAGCAGGGTTTTCGATGACGCACAAAATTGTGTGTTTTGTCGCAAAATAATCTGAAATGACCCCCATATTGAATGCTAGTGCGCCGTTAATGACGCATTTTCAAAACCAGGTTCTAAATATAAGACACATTTGATTGATATCAAATAGCTGTCAGTTTAAACCTACTATATGTGTTTCCTTTAATTTGCAAACAACATGTGACGTTCCAGACGTTCATTTTATTTTTTCTGTTTGCTCTTAATAACAGATTAAGATATAGGACTTTCCGTTTCTTAAAATAGAACCTGGACTGCCGGCATTGCATAAAACGATGACCTCACGTCGTTGTTGTCCCGAATATAAGACTGCCTGTTTACGTGCATGGATGCATGATTTTATTTATGTAGACTTACTTTGATTTTTTCTCACCATATATCGCCCTTTCATATATTTGGATAAATTTTATCACACAAAAAATCCCTCTTTATAAATTAGTCTGATGTTCTGATACATTCTGTACGGATTATAGACGAAGCGTACCATTACCGAAGCGTACCAGGACGAAGCGTACCATTTATGCGGTCGAAGCGTACCACTTTAAAAATTACATCGGGAAATTGCTTGAATATGAATAAGTTTATGTTGCTGATGTTCATTAAGCATCCATAACTTGAATTTATTTTATATTTGATTTTTATGTACTTATTTGAAAACAGCGACATGGATTTTTGTAGAAAAAAATAAGACGCAGAACCTCACACGGCAACAGGATATAAACTATATACCGGGGAATGTCATTTAATTTCAAATTCAATTTTGTATATCCTAAGTGTTTCATTATCATCCTACATTTATCTAAATGCATTCATGTTGTGTTAATATTTAACAAAAAATGCCAACGCAATATTATAATTTATCTTAAAGTTGCGAAACCATATACATACAAGCATAATGCCGAACCTTTTAATCATTAAAGGCAATAATTATGTACAAACATCAAAAGCCGACTGTTTATTACTATTATCAAATCAATTATGAATGATTAATTGCTTTAATTAGCAATCATCATAGGTTAGTGTCAGTATTACCAAAACCCCAAATCGACCTGTCAATATACTTCAAAGAAAGCCGAATCCTTTAACCATATCCAACCCGATTACACTATGTACAGCGCGTGTTAACACCTAGACAGTACACAATTAAATCAGCAATATCTCACGTAGGCATTTGAGGAAGCACGACTTTTTGTTTGTTGATTTTTTTTCTTTTAAAGACATCAGTTCCTTTTCAATCGCATACGGATACTACATTTGGATCCATAATGAATAAGAGACATGGATTTCTTAATGCCAAATTGCAGTTTTTCAAAATCGTGCTCGTATGTTTCATATATTAATCCTATTCCAATATTGATCTAGGTACTTACATGCATGCATTTTCATAGTAACAACAAGATCCCGTATTGACTAAAATACGTCATAAACACACAAAAAAAAGATTATCTGCATATGTAATCTGACATTATCGGCGGTATATCACTCGATTTTTCACTCAATGTCGTGCCTTTTATTATTATAATATTGCATGTTTGACAAAATATTATTCCATTCTGTCATATATTACCTTTAAATCGATTCAATTTAAATAACAAAACATAAAATATTAGCGCTAAATTACCTATTTTGAAAAGTGGTACGCTTCGACCAAAAATGGTACTCTTCGGTAATGGTACGCTTCGTCCATTACCCTTCTGTACAACTAGTCCCAACCAATGATGGAGAGTTGTTGCATAGCAACGTCATTCGGATCATCGCAAATGCTGCAACAATTGTTTATTATTATTACCTAGCTGCAGGTATGTCCCCCTAAAATTTCAAATGACCCCTAAATCAAATATTCGAGGGGACACATGTCCCCAAAATAAAAATGTATATATTAAACCCTGCGTGAGTATCAACACCAAGTAACCAACATAAAAACATAACCCCTACTTCATTTTTAAACAATTACCCTCTAAAATCACTCCCAGCCGAGGTGCACAAGGCACTCAGGCTCACGCCCACCACTCCCGTTTATGTGACTGGAACACACCCCCAGCTCAAAACAACGCTATACCAGATAGGCAATATCAGAATAACATGTGGTCTGACTGCAGACGATGTATATTTCAAACTGGAAGCTACCCGCATCATGCTGGGTAAAAAGAATATGAAGGAAATCTAAAATTAGCCCAATTTCATACATAAAAATATTAAAATATTAATAATTTTAAAAAAATAAACATACCTATTTTTTAAAACATATTATCCATTTTCCATGTATTCAATGTACATGTTGTCCAAATTTGATGTCAATCCATTGAAAAATGGCTCTGTAATTCAATTTCTTCTACTTTCATTTTCTATTCATATAGGTGTCACACCACTACTTTTTGTCCCTATATAATCTATAGTAACTTGGCCGACTTTCGAGGCCTGTTCCTACTTTCCAAATGTTCGTTGGAATATTTCTGGTCTAGTTTCATGTAGACCATTCTTAAATCAACAGATTTAGGCACAAAAAAAAAAATCATTAAGGAATTGGCGTTTCACAAATTTCACATTTCCCGGCTACCTGTCAAAATTTCCAAAACAAACATGACCTCTGAGCCGCATTACCTCTGCAGCTCTCCCAACATCCTGTAGGAAAGTAATCCCTTAATACAACTATTAAATGCAAGTTGTTGGTCAAAAATACATGTATCTCACCACACAGGCTAAATGTGTTGCAGTTATTCAGTGTTTTCTGGGGAAAATATGACTTTCATGTCCACCCTTTCATTTTTCATTAGGTACTACTTCAGCACCCTACGACCCGGAAGTACTTTGATAGTGGTGTGACACCTATATAAAACCCAAATTTGAAATATACATGAAAATTATGCCCAAAATAACTTATTTATTATATTTGCAACAAAATAAAACCCTGATCAGATTTCTCAGTCAAGTCTAAGGTCACATTCAACTGTTTTAGAGAGTGGCAGATTGTACACTGTATTTGGTCATTTTAAATGCATTCTAATCATGCAGGGGTATACTTTCAAAATCAGTCATATTTTAATTAATAACCAATGGATTTTGATGAAATAAAGTGCACTCTGTTTCAAACATCATATTTTATCATTTAAACCCCATTATTGGTCACCTGATTGAAGGGAAATACCCAAAAAATTAGAAAAGCAGAGAAAAATGGATTTTTTTAGGGCTCAAATAAGAAAAAAATACTATTTAATTATTTCTCTTTTTTTTTTCTAATTTTTTTTTATTTGAAAGTGGGCCAAAATCAATCCCAGACATGTTACTGCATCAGGACATAGACAGGGGTTACCTAGGTAGCTGTACTTAAGCAACATCAAAGGACCTGTGTATAGGTCTAGGTGCACGTCTAGCCGGGGCTGGGGAGGATGTCTCCCCTCAAGGGGCCCCCCAGGGGTCAGCTACTGGTTCGGCAGCATTAAATCAGTAGGTGTGGCTACTGTCTGCACCTTGACCTTATATAGGGGGTGGTACTGAGTTAACCCAAATCATATCTGAATGCACCAGAGAAGACTGACTGCCAATTTCTACAATTTCTACAACTATGGTCCTAGGCGAGAGGAAACGCAAAGCTGCTGGGATTTTCTTCCAGAAGAACAACCAACTGAGCCCATTTAAGAAGAAATTACCTTCTGAGGCAGGATCTGAAGAAGACGCCTACAGCACAGCATCTACAGGCCACCACCCAGACGATGAAGAAGACCACCATCCATACAGGCTACGACGTAATCTGCAAATGGAAGATAACTTCATTTCAGGAAACCGCGTCATACACCTTCCGCGGCTCCTCTCCATGATGAATGCAGTTTACAGCGACCATGAAGACACAGGCTGCAGACAACTAGAAGTGGACCTGTACCAGGAGCAGAAGTATGGACTGGGAAGCAAGTTCATTTTCAAGTGCAAATCTTGCACTTAAAGGTTTGACCGTCACCTGCCCTGGTGGACATGCCGGATGCACAGCCAACCTAGCCTACTTCACCCCCCACTCAGAAAGGAGAATGGCCTATGAGCTTGCTGAAGACCTGTCCATGGAAGGGTACTTTGTCCGAACCCTGACGACTGACGGCGACACCAAATCTTACCTTGGGATGCAGGACTTCTACCAGAAGCTAGACGCCGCCTGGGAAGTTTCAAGGCAGGCAGATCCAAATCATCTGGCGGTGACGCAAGAGAGAAAAATGAGATCTGCAGAATTTAGCAAAGGAATGTTCCCGCAGACCACTAAACTTGGGCGAAAGAAGCACAGGCAGCTCTGTCACGTGACGTCAAGGCCAGATGCAATGCTGTTATAGAAGAGATGGCAAGATTGGGAGGCGGAGATATTACGAAATTTATATCACGCTTACCTGACATCCAGCGGGCCACCATTGAATGCTATGCCGAGAACTGCAGCTTCTGTCATCAATCAGCCCTGGTCTGCTCCGGTGAAGGTCACAACTCCTGGTGGTACAAGTCCATGATCCTGGGCCCAAATGACATCACGCACCTGAAGATGAACGAAAATGACAAGTCACTGCTTGCTGTGATACTAAAAATGAGATTGAGTGAAGAGGCGGTCTACAAGGTGTCATCTAGAACATCAACACAGCTGTGCGAGGCCTTCAACCGAGCAACTTTAGCCACCATGCCGAAGTCCCAGAACTACCCCAGGTCATTTGAGGCTCGGCTAGCTCTTCAAACCCTGAGAGCGAACAACTCAGTTTACTCAGCAGTGAGGATGAAGGTGGGCCGCCTCACAAGGACTTGTCTATCTGCAGCTTCAAGAAAGCGCCTTCTTCACATATCAAGGAAGGCAAGCTACCACAAGTCGTACAAGACAACGAGAAGGTATAAGGCAAAGCGAAGAGCTCAAAGGGCCCAGATGGAGTTCGAACACCGGCGGACTCAAGAAACCCACTACCAGGAGGAGCCTGATTATGTAAAGGGACTGCTTGACAGCAATCTGCACTCCTACGCCTCAACTTCTGCAACAAACCAGTAGCAGCAGAAAAAAACAAAACAAAAAAACATAAAGAAAAAAAAAGCTCTGTCTGGTGCATAGCAGCACCACTGATGAGGTCTGATGCTGACCGAAACAGTGCTATATAAAAGAAAAATATAAACTCATGTATCAATATCTATTTGGAAAATTCAGGGGGGGGAAGGAGAGACAGGGTTCAAAATCAAAATTAAAGATAATAAAAGAAGATATTTATACGTGAGCAGGGTTTTCGATGACGCACAAAATTGTGTGTTTTGTCGCAAAATAATCTGAAATGACCCCCATATTGAATGCTAGTGCGCCGTTAATGACGCATTTTCAAAACCAGGTTCTAAATATAAGACACATTTGATTGATATCAAATAGCTGTCAGTTTAAACCTACTATATGTGTTTCCTTTAATTTGCAAACAACATGTGACGTTCCAGACGTTCATTTTATTTTTTCTGTTTGCTCTTAATAACAGATTAAGATATAGGACTTTCCGTTTCTTAAAATAGAACCTGGACTGCCGGCATTGCATAAAACGATGACCTCACGTCGTTGTTGTCCCGAATATAAGACTGCCTGTTTACGTGCATGGATGCATGATTTTATTTATGTAGACTTACTTTGATTTTTTCTCACCATATATCGCCCTTTCATATATTTGGATAAATTTTATCACACAAAAAATCCCTCTTTATAAATTAGTCTGATGTTCTGATACATTCTGTACGGATTATAGACGAAGCGTACCATTACCGAAGCGTACCAGGACGAAGCGTACCATTTATGCGGTCGAAGCGTACCACTTTAAAAATTACATCGGGAAATTGCTTGAATATGAATAAGTTTATGTTGCTGATGTTCATTAAGCATCCATAACTTGAATTTATTTTATATTTGATTTTTATGTACTTATTTGAAAACAGCGACATGGATTTTTGTAGAAAAAAATAAGACGCAGAACCTCACACGGCAACAGGATATAAACTATATACCGGGGAATGTCATTTAATTTCAAATTCAATTTTGTATATCCTAAGTGTTTCATTATCATCCTACATTTATCTAAATGCATTCATGTTGTGTTAATATTTAACAAAAAATGCCAACGCAATATTATAATTTATCTTAAAGTTGCGAAACCATATACATACAAGCATAATGCCGAACCTTTTAATCATTAAAGGCAATAATTATGTACAAACATCAAAAGCCGACTGTTTATTACTATTATCAAATCAATTATGAATGATTAATTGCTTTAATTAGCAATCATCATAGGTTAGTGTCAGTATTACCAAAACCCCAAATCGACCTGTCAATTACTTCAAAGAAAGCCGAATCCTTTAACCATATCCAACCCGATTACACTATGTACAGCGCGTGTTAACACCTAGACAGTACACAATTAAATCAGCAATATCTCACGTAGGCATTTGAGGAAGCACGACTTTTTGTTTGTTGATTTTTTTTCTTTTAAAGACATCAGTTCCTTTTCAATCGCATACGGATACTACATTTGGATCCATAATGAATAAGAGACATGGATTTCTTAATGCCAAATTGCAGTTTTTCAAAATCGTGCTCGTATGTTTCATATATTAATCCTATTCCAATATTGATCTAGGTACTTACATGCATGCATTTTCATAGTAACAACAAGATCCCGTATTGACTAAAATACGTCATAAACACACAAAAAAAAGATTATCTGCATATGTAATCTGACATTATCGGCGGTATATCACTCGATTTTTCACTCAATGTCGTGCCTTTTATTATTATAATATTGCATGTTTGACAAAATATTATTCCATTCTGTCATATATTACCTTTAAATCGATTCAATTTAAATAACAAAACATAAAATATTAGCGCTAAATTACCTATTTTGAAAAGTGGTACGCTTCGACCAAAAATGGTACTCTTCGGTAATGGTACGCTTCGTCCATTACCCTTCTGTACAACTAGTCCCAACCAATGATGGAGAGTTGTTGCATAGCAACGTCATTCGGATCATCGCAAATGCTGCAACAATTGTTTATTATTATTACCTAGCTGCAGGTATGTCCCCCTAAAATTTCAAATGACCCCTAAATCAAATATTCGAGGGGACACATGTCCCCAAAATAAAAATGTATATATTAAACCCTGCGTGAGTATCAACACCAAGTAACCAACATAAAAACATAACCCCTACTTCATTTTTAAACAATTACCCTCTAAAATCACTCCCAGCCGAGGTGCACAAGGCACTCAGGCTCACGCCCACCACTCCCGTTTATGTGACTGGAACACACCCCCCGCTCAAAACAACGCTATACCAGATAGGCAATATCAGAATAACATGTGGTCTGACTGCAGACGATGTATATTTCAAACTGGAAGCTACCCGCATCATGCTGGGTAAAAAGAATATGAAGGAAATCTAAAATTAGCCCAATTTCATACATAAAAATATTAAAATATTAATAATTTTAAAAAAATAAACATACCTATTTTTTAAAACATATTATCCATTTTCCATGTATTCAATGTACATGTTGTCCAAATTTGATGTCAATCCATTGAAAAATGGCTCTGTAATTCAATTTCTTCTACTTTCATTTTCTATTCATATAGGTGTCACACCACTACTTTTTGTCCCTATATAATCTATAGTAACTTGGCCGACTTTCGAGGCCTGTTCCTACTTTCCAAATGTTCGTTGGAATATTTCTGGTCTAGTTTCATGTAGACCATTCTTAAATCAACAGATTTAGGCACAAAAAAAAAAATCATTAAGGAATTGGCGTTTCACAAATTTCACATTTCCCGGCTACCTGTCAAAATTTCCAAAACAAACATGACCTCTGAGCCGCATTACCTCTGCAGCTCTCCCAACATCCTGTAGGAAAGTAATCCCTTAATACAACTATTAAATGCAAGTTGTTGGTCAAAAATACATGTATCTCACCACACAGGCTAAATGTGTTGCAGTTATTCAGTGTTTTCTGGGGAAAATATGACTTTCATGTCCACCCTTTCATTTTTCATTAGGTACTACTTCAGCACCCTACGACCCGGAAGTACTTTGATAGTGGTGTGACACCTATATAAAACCCAAATTTGAAATATACATGAAAATTATGCCCAAAATAACTTATTTATTATATTTGCAACAAAATAAAACCCTGATCAGATTTCTCAGTCAAGTCTAAGGTCACATTCAACTGTTTTAGAGAGTGGCAGATTGTACACTGTATTTGGTCATTTTAAATGCATTCTAATCATGCCGGGTATACTTTCAAAATCAGTCATATTTTAATTAATAACCAATGGATTTTGATGAAATAAAGTGCACTCTGTTTCAAACATCATATTTTATCATTTAAACCCCATTATTGGTCACCTGATTGAAGGGAAATACCCAAAAAATTAGAAAAGCAGAGAAAAATGGATTTTTTTAGGGCTCAAATAAGAAAAAAATACTATTTAATTATTTCTCTTTTTTTTTTCTAATTTTTTTTTATTTGAAAGTGGGCCAAAATCAATCCCAGACATGTTACTGCATCAGGACATAGACAGGGGTTACCTAGGTAGCTGTACTTAAGCAACATCAAAGGACCTGTGTATAGGTCTAGGTGCACGTCTAGCCGGGGCTGGGGAGGATGTCTCCCCTCAAGGGGCCCCCAGGGGTCAGCTACTGGTTCGGCAGCATTAAATCAGTAGGTGTGGCTACTGTCTGCACCTTGACCTTATATAGGGGGTGGTACTGAGTTAACCCAAATCATATCTGAATGCACCAGAGAAGACTGACTGCCAATTTCTACAATTTCTACAACTATGGTCCTAGGCGAGAGGAAACGCAAAGCTGCTGGGATTTTCTTCCAGAAGAACAACCAACTGAGCCCATTTAAGAAGAAATTACCTTCTGAGGCAGGATCTGAAGAAGACGCCTACAGCACAGCATCTACAGGCCACCACCCAGACGATGAAGAAGACCACCATCCATACAGGCTACGACGTAATCTGCAAATGGAAGATAACTTCATTTCAGGAAACCGCGTCATACACCTTCCGCGGCTCCTCTCCATGATGAATGCAGTTTACAGCGACCATGAAGACACAGGCTGCAGACAACTAGAAGTGGACCTGTACCAGGAGCAGAAGTATGGACTGGGAAGCAAGTTCATTTTCAAGTGCAAATCTTGCACTTAAAGGTTTGACCGTCACCTGCCCTGGTGGACATGCCGGATGCACAGCCAACCTAGCCTACTTCACCCCCCACTCAGAAAGGAGAATGGCCTATGAGCTTGCTGAAGACCTGTCCATGGAAGGGTACTTTGTCCGAACCCTGACGACTGACGGCGACACCAAATCTTACCTTGGGATGCAGGACTTCTACCAGAAGCTAGACGCCGCCTGGGAAGTTTCAAGGCAGGCAGATCCAAATCATCTGGCGGTGACGCAAGAGAGAAAAATGAGATCTGCAGAATTTAGCAAAGGAATGTTCCCGCAGACCACTAAACTTGGGCGAAAGAAGCACAGGCAGCTCTGTCACGTGACGTCAAGGCCAGATGCAATGCTGTTATAGAAGAGATGGCAAGATTGGGAGGCGGAGATATTACGAAATTTATATCACGCTTACCTGACATCCAGCGGGCCACCATTGAATGCTATGCCGAGAACTGCAGCTTCTGTCATCAATCAGCCCTGGTCTGCTCCGGTGAAGGTCACAACTCCTGGTGGTACAAGTCCATGATCCTGGGCCCAAATGACATCACGCACCTGAAGATGAACGAAAATGACAAGTCACTGCTTGCTGTGATACTAAAAATGAGATTGAGTGAAGAGGCGGTCTACAAGGTGTCATCTAGAACATCAACACAGCTGTGCGAGGCCTTCAACCGAGCAACTTTAGCCACCATGCCGAAGTCCCAGAACTACCCCAGGTCATTTGAGGCTCGGCTAGCTCTTCAAACCCTGAGAGCGAACAACTCAGTTTACTCAGCAGTGAGGATGAAGGTGGGCCGCCTCACAAGGACTTGTCTATCTGCAGCTTCAAGAAAGCGCCTTCTTCACATATCAAGGAAGGCAAGCTACCACAAGTCGTACAAGACAACGAGAAGGTATAAGGCAAAGCGAAGAGCTCAAAGGGCCCAGATGGAGTTCGAACACCGGCGGACTCAAGAAACCCCCCACCAGGAGGAGCCTGATTATGTAAAGGGACTGCTTGACAGCAATCTGCACTCCTACGCCTCAACTTCTGCAACAAACCAGTAGCAGCAGCCTGCCCTACAGAACAGAGCACAGCAGAAAAAAACAAAACAAAAAAACATAAAGAAAAAAAAAGCTCTGTCTGGTGCATAGCAGCACCACTGATGAGGTCTGATGCTGACCGAAACAGTGCTATATAAAAGAAAAATATAAACTCATGTATCAATATCTGTTTGGAAAATTCAGGGGGGGGGAAGGAGAGACAGGGTTCAAAATCAAAATTAAAGATAATAAAAGAAGATATTTATACGTGAGCAGGGTTTTCGATGACGCACAAAATTGTGTGTTTTGTCGCAAAATAATCTGAAATGACCCCATATTGAATGCTAGTGCGCCGTTAATGACGCATTTTCAAAACCAGGTTCTAAATATAAGACACATTTGATTGATATCAAATAGCTGTCAGTTTAAACCTACTATATGTGTTTCCTTTAATTTGCAAACAACATGTGACGTTCCAGACGTTCATTTTATTTTTTCTGTTTGCTCTTAATAACAGATTAAGATATAGGACTTTCCGTTTCTTAAAATAGAACCTGGACTGCCGGCATTGCATAAAACGATGACCTCACGTCGTTGTTGTCCCGAATATAAGACTGCCTGTTTACGTGCATGGATGCATGATTTTATTTATGTAGACTTACTTTGATTTTTTCTCACCATATATCGCCCTTTCATATATTTGGATAAATTTTATCACACAAAAAATCCCTCTTTATAAATTAGTCTGATGTTCTGATACATTCTGTACGGATTATAGACGAAGCGTACCATTACCGAAGCGTACCAGGACGAAGCGTACCATTTATGCGGTCGAAGCGTACCACTTTAAAAATTACATCGGGAAATTGCTTGAATATGAATAAGTTTATGTTGCTGATGTTCATTAAGCATCCATAACTTGAATTTTTTTATATTTGATTTTTATGTACTTATTTGAAAACAGCGACATGGATTTTTGTAGAAAAAAATAAGACGCAGAACCTCACACGGCAACAGGATATAAACTATATACCGGGGAATGTCATTTAATTTCAAATTCAATTTTGTATATCCTAAGTGTTTCATTATCATCCTACATTTATCTAAATGCATTCATGTTGTGTTAATATTTAACAAAAAATGCCAACGCAATATTATAATTTATCTTAAAGTTGCGAAACCATATACATACAAGCATAATGCCGAACCTTTTAATCATTAAAGGCAATAATTATGTACAAACATCAAAAGCCGACTGTTTATTACTATTATCAAATCAATTATGAATGATTAATTGCTTTAATTAGCAATCATCATAGGTTAGTGTCAGTATTACCAAAACCCCAAATCGACCTGTCAATATACTTCAAAGAAAGCCGAATCCTTTAACCATATCCAACCCGATTACACTATGTACAGCGCGTGTTAACACCTAGACAGTACACAATTAAATCAGCAATATCTCACGTAGGCATTTGAGGAAGCACGACTTTTTGTTTGTTGATTTTTTTTCTTTTAAAGACATCAGTTCCTTTTCAATCGCATACGGATACTACATTTGGATCCATAATGAATAAGAGACATGGATTTCTTAATGCCAAATTGCAGTTTTTCAAAATCGTGCTCGTATGTTTCATATATTAATCCTATTCCAATATTGATCTAGGTACTTACATGCATGCATTTTCATAGTAACAACAAGATCCCGTATTGACTAAAATACGTCATAAAACACACAAAAAAAGATTATCTGCATATGTAATCTGACATTATCGGCGGTATATCACTCGATTTTTCACTCAATGTCGTGCCTTTTATTATTATAATATTGCATGTTTGACAAAATATTATTCCATTCTGTCATATATTACCTTTAAATCGATTCAATTTAAATAACAAAACATAAAATATTAGCGCTAAATTACCTATTTTGAAAAGTGGTACGCTTCGACCAAAAATGGTACTCTTCGGTAATGGTACGCTTCGTCCATTACCCTTCTGTACAACTAGTCCCAACCAATGATGGAGAGTTGTTGCATAGCAACGTCATTCGGATCATCGCAAATGCTGCAAACAATTGTTTATTATTATTACCTAGCTGCAGGTATGTCCCCCTAAAATTTCAAATGACCCCTAAATCAAATATTCGAGGGGACACATGTCCCCAAAATAAAAATGTATATATTAAACCCTGCGTGAGTATCAACACCAAGTAACCAACATAAAAACATAACCCCTACTTCATTTTTAAACAATTACCCTCTAAAATCACTCCCAGCCGAGGTGCACAAGGCACTCAGGCTCACGCCCACCACTCCCGTTTATGTGACTGGAACACACCCCCAGCTCAAAACAACGCTATACCAGATAGGCAATATCAGAATAACATGTGGTCTGACTGCAGACGATGTATATTTCAAACTGGAAGCTACCCGCATCATGCTGGGTAAAAAGAATATGAAGGAAATCTAAAATTAGCCCAATTTCATACATAAAAATATTAAAATATTAATAATTTTAAAAAAATAAACATACCTATTTTTTAAAACATATTATCCATTTTCCATGTATTCAATGTACATGTTGTCCAAATTTGATGTCAATCCATTGAAAAATGGCTCTGTAATTCAATTTCTTCTACTTTCATTTTCTATTCATATAGGTGTCACACCACTACTTTTTGTCCCTATATAATCTATAGTAACTTGGCCGACTTTCGAGGCCTGTTCCTACTTTCCAAATGTTCGTTGGAATATTTCTGGTCTAGTTTCATGTAGACCATTCTTAAATCAACAGATTTAGGCACAAAAAAAAAAAATCATTAAGGAATTGGCGTTTCACAAATTTCACATTTCCCGGCTACCTGTCAAAATTTCCAAAACAAACATGACCTCTGAGCCGCATTACCTCTGCAGCTCTCCCAACATCCTGTAGGAAAGTAATCCCTTAATACAACTATTAAATGCAAGTTGTTGGTCAAAAATACATGTATCTCACCACACAGGCTAAATGTGTTGCAGTTATTCAGTGTTTTCTGGGGAAAATATGACTTTCATGTCCACCCTTTCATTTTTCATTAGGTACTACTTCAGCACCCTACGACCCGGAAGTACTTTGATAGTGGTGTGACACCTATATAAAACCCAAATTTGAAATATACATGAAAATTATGCCCAAAATAACTTATTTATTATATTTGCAACAAAATAAAACCCTGATCAGATTTCTCAGTCAAGTCTAAGGTCACATTCAACTGTTTTAGAGAGTGGCAGATTGTACACTGTATTTGGTCATTTTAAATGCATTCTAATCATGCAGGGTATACTTTCAAAATCAGTCATATTTTAATTAATAACCAATGGATTTTGATGAAATAAAGTGCACTCTGTTTCAAACATCATATTTTATCATTTAAACCCATTATTGGTCACCTGATTGAAGGGAAATACCCAAAAAATTAGAAAAGCAGAGAAAAATGGATTTTTTTAGGGCTCAAATAAGAAAAAAATACTATTTAATTATTTCTCTTTTTTTTTTCTAATTTTTTTTTATTTGAAAGTGGGCCAAAATCAATCCCAGACATGTTACTGCATCAGGACATAGACAGGGGTTACCTAGGTAGCTGTACTTAAGCAACATCAAAGGACCTGTGTATAGGTCTAGGTGCACGTCTAGCCGGGGCTGGGGAGGATGTCTCCCCTCAAGGGGCCCCCCAGGGGTCAGCTACTGGTTCGGCAGCATTAAATCAGTAGGTGTGGCTACTGTCTGCACCTTGACCTTATATAGGGGGTGGTACTGAGTTAACCCAAATCATATCTGAATGCACCAGAGAAGACTGACTGCCAATTTCTACAATTTCTACAACTATGGTCCTAGGCGAGAGGAAACGCAAAGCTGCTGGGATTTTCTTCCAGAAGAACAACCAACTGAGCCCATTTAAGAAGAAATTACCTTCTGAGGCAGGATCTGAAGAAGACGCCTACAGCACAGCATCTACAGGCCACCACCCAGACGATGAAGAAGACCACCATCCATACAGGCTACGACGTAATCTGCAAATGGAAGATAACTTCATTTCAGGAAACCGCGTCATACACCTTCCGCGGCTCCTCTCCATGATGAATGCAGTTTACAGCGACCATGAAGACACAGGCTGCAGACAACTAGAAGTGGACCTGTACCAGGAGCAGAAGTATGGACTGGGAAGCAAGTTCATTTTCAAGTGCAAATCTTGCACTTAAAGGTTTGACCGTCACCTGCCCTGGTGGACATGCCGGATGCACAGCCAACCTAGCCTACTTCACCCCCACTCAGAAAGGAGAATGGCCTATGAGCTTGCTGAAGACCTGTCCATGGAAGGGTACTTTGTCCGAACCCTGACGACTGACGGCGACACCAAATCTTACCTTGGGATGCAGGACTTCTACCAGAAGCTAGACGCCGCCTGGGAAGTTTCAAGGCAGGCAGATCCAAATCATCTGGCGGTGACGCAAGAGAGAAAAATGAGATCTGCAGAATTTAGCAAAGGAATGTTCCCGCAGACCACTAAACTTGGGCGAAAGAAGGCACAGGCAGCTCTGTCACGTGACGTCAAGGCCAGATGCAATGCTGTTATAGAAGAGATGGCAAGATTGGGAGGCGGAGATATTACGAAATTTATATCACGCTTACCTGACATCCAGCGGGCCACCATTGAATGCTATGCCGAGAACTGCAGCTTCTGTCATCAATCAGCCCTGGTCTGCTCCGGTGAAGGTCACAACTCCTGGTGGTACAAGTCCATGATCCTGGGCCCAAATGACATCACGCACCTGAAGATGAACGAAAATGACAAGTCACTGCTTGCTGTGATACTAAAAATGAGATTGAGTGAAGAGGCGGTCTACAAGGTGTCATCTAGAACATCAACACAGCTGTGCGAGGCCTTCAACCGAGCAACTTTAGCCACCATGCCGAAGTCCCAGAACTACCCCAGGTCATTTGAGGCTCGGCTAGCTCTTCAAACCCTGAGAGCGAACAACTCAGTTTACTCAGCAGTGAGGATGAAGGTGGGCCGCCTCACAAGGACTTGTCTATCTGCAGCTTCAAGAAAGCGCCTTCTTCACATATCAAGGAAGGCAAGCTACCACAAGTCGTACAAGACAACGAGAAGGTATAAGGCAAAGCGAAGAGCTCAAAGGGCCCAGATGGAGTTCGAACACCGGCGGACTCAAGAAACCCACCACCAGGAGGAGCCTGATTATGTAAAGGGACTGCTTGACAGCAATCTGCACTCCTACGCCTCAACTTCTGCAACAAACCAGTAGCAGCAGCCTGCCCTACAGAACAGAGCACAGCAGAAAAAAACAAAACAAAAAAACATAAAGAAAAAAAAAGCTCTGTCTGGTGCATAGCAGCACCACTGATGAGGTCTGATGCTGACCGAAACAGTGCTATATAAAAGAAAAATATAAACTCATGTATCAATATCTGTTTGGAAAATTCAGGGGGGGGGGGGGGGAAGGAGAGACAGGGTTCAAAATCAAAATTAAAGATAATAAAAGAAGATATTTATACGTGAGCAGGGTTTTCGATGACGCACAAAATTGTGTGTTTTGTCGCAAAATAATCTGAAATGACCCCCATATTGAATGCTAGTGCGCCGTTAATGACGCATTTTCAAAACCAGGTTCTAAATATAAGACACATTTGATTGATATCAAATAGCTGTCAGTTTAAACCTACTATATGTGTTTCCTTTAATTTGCAAACAACATGTGACGTTCCAGACGTTCATTTTATTTTTTCTGTTTGCTCTTAATAACAGATTAAGATATAGGACTTTCCGTTTCTTAAAATAGAACCTGGACTGCCGGCATTGCATAAAACGATGACCTCACGTCGTTGTTGTCCCGAATATAAGACTGCCTGTTTACGTGCATGGATGCATGATTTTATTTATGTAGACTTACTTTGATTTTTTCTCACCATATATCGCCCTTTCATATATTTGGATAAATTTTATCACACAAAAAATCCCTCTTTATAAATTAGTCTGATGTTCTGATACATTCTGTACGGATTATAGACGAAGCGTACCATTACCGAAGCGTACCAGGACGAAGCGTACCATTTATGCGGTCGAAGCGTACCACTTTAAAAATTACATCGGGAAATTGCTTGAATATGAATAAGTTTATGTTGCTGATGTTCATTAAGCATCCATAACTTGAATTTATTTTATATTTGATTTTTATGTACTTATTTGAAAACAGCGACATGGATTTTTGTAGAAAAAAATAAGACGCAGAACCTCACACGGCAACAGGATATAAACTATATACCGGGGAATGTCATTTAATTTCAAATTCAATTTTGTATATCCTAAGTGTTTCATTATCATCCTACATTTATCTAAATGCATTCATGTTGTGTTAATATTTAACAAAAAATGCCAACGCAATATTATAATTTATCTTAAAGTTGCGAAACCATATACATACAAGCATAATGCCGAACCTTTTAATCATTAAAGGCAATAATTATGTACAAACATCAAAAGCCGACTGTTTATTACTATTATCAAATCAATTATGAATGATTAATTGCTTTAATTAGCAATCATCATAGGTTAGTGTCAGTATTACCAAAACCCCAAATCGACCTGTCAATATACTTCAAAGAAAGCCGAATCCTTTAACCATATCCAACCCGATTACACTATGTACAGCGCGTGTTAACACCTAGACAGTACACAATTAAATCAGCAATATCTCACGTAGGCATTTGAGGAAGCACGACTTTTTGTTTGTTGATTTTTTTTCTTTTAAAGACATCAGTTCCTTTTCAATCGCATACGGATACTACATTTGGATCCATAATGAATAAGAGACATGGATTTCTTAATGCCAAATTGCAGTTTTTCAAAATCGTGCTCGTATGTTTCATATATTAATCCTATTCCAATATTGATCTAGGTACTTACATGCATGCATTTTCATAGTAACAACAAGATCCCGTATTGACTAAAATACGTCATAAACACACAAAAAAAAGATTATCTGCATATGTAATCTGACATTATCGGCGGTATATCACTCGATTTTTCACTCAATGTCGTGCCTTTTATTATTATAATATTGCATGTTTGACAAAATATTATTCCATTCTGTCATATATTACCTTTAAATCGATTCAATTTAAATAACAAAACATAAAATATTAGCGCTAAATTACCTATTTTGAAAAGTGGTACGCTTCGACCAAAAATGGTACTCTTCGGTAATGGTACGCTTCGTCCATTACCCTTCTGTACAACTAGTCCCAACCAATGATGGAGAGTTGTTGCATAGCAACGTCATTCGGATCATCGCAAATGCTGCAACAATTGTTTATTATTATTACCTAGCTGCAGGTATGTCCCCCTAAAATTTCAAATGACCCCTAAATCAAATATTCGAGGGGACACATGTCCCCAAAATAAAAATGTATATATTAAACCCTGCGTGAGTATCAACACCAAGTAACCAACATAAAAACATAACCCCTACTTCATTTTTAAACAATTACCCTCTAAAATCACTCCCAGCCGAGGTGCACAAGGCACTCAGGCTCACGCCCACCACTCCCGTTTATGTGACTGGAACACACCCCCAGCTCAAAACAACGCTATACCAGATAGGCAATATCAGAATAACATGTGGTCTGACTGCAGACGATGTATATTTCAAACTGGAAGCTACCCGCATCATGCTGGGTAAAAAGAATATGAAGGAAATCTAAAATTAGCCCAATTTCATACATAAAAATATTAAAATATTAATAATTTTAAAAAAATAAACATACCTATTTTTTAAAACATATTATCCATTTTCCATGTATTCAATGTACATGTTGTCCAAATTTGATGTCAATCCATTGAAAAATGGCTCTGTAATTCAATTTCTTCTACTTTCATTTTCTATTCATATAGGTGTCACACCACTACTTTTTGTCCCTATATAATCTATAGTAACTTGGCCGACTTTCGAGGCCTGTTCCTACTTTCCAAATGTTCGTTGGAATATTTCTGGTCTAGTTTCATGTAGACCATTCTTAAATCAACAGATTTAGGCACAAAAAAAAAAATCATTAAGGAATTGGCGTTTCACAAATTTCACATTTCCCGGCTACCTGTCAAAATTTCCAAAACAAACATGACCTCTGAGCCGCATTACCTCTGCAGCTCTCCCAACATCCTGTAGGAAAGTAATCCCTTAATACAACTATTAAATGCAAGTTGTTGGTCAAAAATACATGTATCTCACCACACAGGCTAAATGTGTTGCAGTTATTCAGTGTTTTCTGGGGAAAATATGACTTTCATGTCCACCCTTTCATTTTTCATTAGGTACTACTTCAGCACCCTACGACCCGGAAGTACTTTGATAGTGGTGTGACACCTATATAAAACCCAAATTTGAAATATACATGAAAATTATGCCCAAAATAACTTATTTATTATATTTGCAACAAAATAAAACCCTGATCAGATTTCTCAGTCAAGTCTAAGGTCACATTCAACTGTTTTAGAGAGTGGCAGATTGTACACTGTATTTGGTCATTTTAAATGCATTCTAATCATGCAGGGGTATACTTTCAAAATCAGTCATATTTTAATTAATAACCAATGGATTTTGATGAAATAAAGTGCACTCTGTTTCAAACATCATATTTTATCATTTAAACCCCATTATTGGTCACCTGATTGAAGGGAAATACCCAAAAAATTAGAAAAGCAGAGAAAAATGGATTTTTTTAGGGCTCAAATAAGAAAAAAATACTATTTAATTATTTCTCTTTTTTTTTTCTAATTTTTTTTTATTTGAAAGTGGGCCAAAATCAATCCCAGACATGTTACTGCATCAGGACATAGACAGGGGTTACCTAGGTAGCTGTACTTAAGCAACATCAAAGGACCTGTGTATAGGTCTAGGTGCACGTCTAGCCGGGGCTGGGGAGGATGTCTCCCCTCAAGGGGCCCCCAGGGGTCAGCTACTGGTTCGGCAGCATTAAATCAGTAGGTGTGGCTACTGTCTGCACCTTGACCTTATATAGGGGGTGGTACTGAGTTAACCCAAATCATATCTGAATGCACCAGAGAAGACTGACTGCCAATTTCTACAATTTCTACAACTATGGTCCTAGGCGAGAGGAAACGCAAAGCTGCTGGGATTTTCTTCCAGAAGAACAACCAACTGAGCCCATTTAAGAAGAAATTACCTTCTGAGGCAGGATCTGAAGAAGACGCCTACAGCACAGCATCTACAGGCCACCACCCAGACGATGAAGAAGACCACCATCCATACAGGCTACGACGTAATCTGCAAATGGAAGATAACTTCATTTCAGGAAACCGCGTCATACACCTTCCGCGGCTCCTCTCCATGATGAATGCAGTTTACAGCGACCATGAAGACACAGGCTGCAGACAACTAGAAGTGGACCTGTACCAGGAGCAGAAGTATGGACTGGGAAGCAAGTTCATTTTCAAGTGCAAATCTTGCACTTAAAGGTTTGACCGTCACCCTTGAGCCAGAGAATACCTTCCCCCCCACTAGAAAAAAGAGATGGCTACGCTGAAGACCCCATAAGGGTATTGTAAATACCTCGGGAACCTTACTTGGGCGGCTTCTCCAGAGCAGCCGCGGAGCAGGCGCAGACAATATGGCGTCCCAAAGAGGAAAAGGACTGGGAAGCAAGAATTCCCAGCAAATTTGGGCAAAGGGGCCGCACTGCAGTGACGCGGCCAGATGCATCTTAAGAGGATGCTGGGGCGGAATTCAAAATTTTCCGACCTGACATACGGGCCCAAATTACGGATGCAGCTTTCAAATAGCCGCGCCTGAGTCAAGGGCAATCCATTCTGGGCCAAAGAAAGACTAAATTAGAAAATGAAGCACTTTGTGGAAAAAAAGAGTGGTGAGAGGCGTAAGGTGTTTTAGAAACCAAGGGGCGAGTTACGAACTTACACTCCGAATCCAGCCCCCAGGTCATTGACTCGGCTCTTTCAACCTGGCGACCTAGTTACACTGGGAAAGTGGCCGCCCAAAGACTTCACTGAGTAAGAAAGCGCCTTTCAATATAAAACAAGAAAAGTGAAAGCACAGGGTATAGAAGCAAGGCAAGGCCCGAGGTTAACACCGCGATCAGAAACCAACCAGAGGCCGTATTAAAAACCCTTCCCTTGCGCCAATTGCTTAGCTAACCTCACAAACAGAGCACCCCAAGAAAAACAAAAAACAAAAAACTAAGAAAAAGTCCTGGGATAGACACCCGAGGGCTGATTGAGAACTGCTTAAAAAAAAATTAAACTCTGTCAATTTTTGGAAAACAGGGGGGGGAGGAAACAGGCAAAAAAAAAAAAAAAAGAAAAAAGCGGTTTGTGAGCACAATGTGGTTTGTGCTACGAATCCCCATAAAAAAATTTAAACCATTCAAACGTTTAAATTAAGGGGGGAAAAAGTTAAATTTAAATAATATTTTTATTTAAAACATGTGTCCAAACCCATTTTTTTTTCGCTTAAAACAATTAAGTATGGCTTCCGTTTTAAAAGCTATGCCCATTGATAAATATCCGTCGTTTCCAATTAATGTGTTTCCATTGCAAATTTTTAGTAGACTTATTTTTTTTTCCCTTTGCCTTTTTAATTGATAATTTTTCCCAAAAAATCCCTTATAAAAGTTGATTTGTCTTTGTCGATATAGAGGGGTTTACTTCGAACCCTTTAAGAGGATTTACTGAATTTTTTAAAATAATGGGGTTCTAATTGATAATTTTTTCCAAACTATAATTGAATTTATTTTAATTGAAGTACATTTGAAACGCGAAGGTTTTTGGAAAAATAACAATAACGAAGGAATTATATAGGGTGTTTATTTAAATTAATTTACTAATTTTATTTATTTTTATTAAAGCATTATTTGTGAAATTAAAAAGAACCTAAACAAAGGAAACATATACAAAGCATATCAACCTTTAATCTAAGGATATATAAAATCAAAGCCATGTTTTATATTACAAAATTTAAGAATTTAATTACTCAAGTTGGCATATTAAACCCCAAATGCCGAAATTAATTAAAGAAAGCAATTTTAAACCAACCAAGTTAACTTTTAAACCTTTAAATAAGCTTAATAGCAATATCTAGTGGATTTAAACCTTTTGTTTGTATTTTTCAAGAACGTCTTTCATCCAGTACACTTTACCTTAAAGGACAGACTTAATCAAATTCAGTTTTAAACGTTGTTTGTTTTTTTAATCCTTTCAATTGCTAGGATTACATGATTTTTATATAAAACAGATCCTTATTGCAAATGCATAAAAAAAAAGTTTTTCATATTAATCTCATATGCGGTTAACTCGATTTTCATCAAGTCCTTTTATTAAAATTGCTTTTTACAAAAAATTATCTGCAATTTTAAATCGACATTTTAACAAACATAAATTTCGTAATACCTTTTTAAAGTGGTGCTTAAAAATGTCTTGAATTACCTTCGTCATTACCTTTTACAATATAAACAAAAATTTGCGAACGTCATTGAATGAAGTGCAAATGTTATTTTTAAGGTAGTCCCAATTCTGACCAAACAAATGAGGAATGTCCCAAAAAATTTATATAAATGTAAAATTTTTAAAATACAAAAAAAAATCCCTAATTTAAAATACCCCTAAAATACCCGCCAGTCCAAAAGTAACCCTCCTTTTAGTATAACACACCCATAAAAAAACCTATAATACAATTCAAATCAGGGTAAAAGCAAGTCCCAATTTTAACTGACACCCCACAGCTAAAAAGTAGAAGGAAATTAAATTGCCTTATCTAAAATATTAAATATAAATTTAAAAAAATAATTTTAAAATTACCATTTCTTTACATAATTTAATTTTTTAAAAAATCTGTTTAATTTTCATTTCTTTTCTTTAATGTGTCCAAATTTTGCCCTTTTAATTGTAATTCATTTCCTTTCTTTTCAATGTGTGATATTTTGTCTTTATTAGACCAATTCAAGTTTCCAAAAAATCTTAAATTGGCGTTTCATTTACTTCCCCTATCAAATTTCCAAAACAAATCTTAGGCTTCTTAAATTCCCACATTGGAAGAATCCAACAACTATTAAGCAATTTGGAAAAACTTCTCCCACGGAAAGTTCAATACATTTTTGGGGAAAATTACTTATTCCACCTTATTTTTATTAGTTTTGATAGCCCCAGTACTTTATTTTGACCTAATAAACCAAGAATACTGAATTGCCAAAAACCTTATTATTAATTTGCCAAATAAATATAATTTCACAATAATTCAATTAATTTTTAGAGGAATTAACTGTTTGGTCATTTAAAGCATTATTGCTTTAACTTCAATCTATTTAATTAAACATATTTTATAATAACACTGTTCAAAATAATTTTTATCTTTAACCATATTTACTTTAAAATACCAAAATTAGAAACAAAAAATTTTTTTGGAAAAAGAAAAAATTTTTATATTTTTTTTTTTTTTTTTTTTTTAATGGAAATTCCCAAATTATCCAGACATACGGGATAGAGGTACTAGAACAAAAGGTGTATGGTCTAGGTGACGTCTACGGGGCTGGGGGTGTCTCCCTAAGGGGCCCCCAGGGTCAGCTACGGGTTCGGCAGCTTAATCAGAGGTGTGGCTTGTCTGCACTTGACCTATATAGGGGTGGTACTGAGTTAACCCAAACATATGAAGCACAGAGAAGCTGACTGCAATTTCTACATTCTACAACTATGTCTAGGCGAGAGGAAACGCAAAGCTGCTGGGATTTTCTTCAGAAAACAACCAAGAGCCATTTAGGAATTACCTTGAGGCGGATGAAGAGACGCCTAAGCACAGTCTACAGCACACCAGACGAAGAAGACACCATCCATACAGGCTGGTAATCTGAAATGGAAGATACTTATTTCGGAACCGTCATACACCCGCCTCCTTATGTAAGCATTTTTTTTTTTTTTTTTTTTTTTTTTTTTTTTTTTTTTTTTTTTTTTTTTTTTTTTTTTTTTTTTTTTTTTTTTTTTTTTTTTTTTTTTTTTTTTTTTTTTTTTTTTTTTTTTTTTTTTTTTTTTTTTTTTTTTTTTTTTTTTTTTTTTTTTTTTTTTTTTTTTTTTTTTTTTTTTTTTTTTTTTTTTTTTTTTTTTTTTTTTTTGCATTTTTTTTTTTTTTTTTTTTTTTTTTTTTTTTTTTTTTTTTTTTTTTTTTTTTTTTTTTTTTTTTTTTTTTTTTTTTTTTTTTTTTTTTTTTTTTTTTTTTTTTTTTTTTTTTTTTTTTTTTTTTTTTTTTTTTTTTTTTTTTTTTTTTTTTTTTTTTTTTTTTTTTTTTTTTTTTTTTTTTTTTTTTTTTTTTTTTTTTTTTTTTTTTTTTTTTTTTTTTTTTTTTTTTTTTTTTTTTTTTTTTTTTTTTTTTTTTTTTTTTTTTTTTTTTTTTTTTTTTTTTTTTTTTTTTTTTTTTTTTTTTTTTTTTTTTTTTTTTTTTTTTTTTTTTTTTTTTTTTTTTTTTTTTTTTTTTTTTTTTTTTTTTTTTTTTTTTTTTTTTTTTTTTTTTTTTTTTTTTTTTTTTTTTTTTTTTTTTTTTTTTTTTTTTTTTTTTTTTTTTTTTTTTTTTTTTTTTTTTTTTTTTTTTTTTTTTTTTTTTTTTTTTTTTTTTTTTTTTTTTTTTTTTTTTTTTTTTTTTTTTTTTTTTTTTTTTTTTTTTTTTTTTTTTTTTTTTTTTTTTTTTTTTTTTTTTTTTTTTTTTTTTTTTTTTTTTTTTTTTTTTTTTTTTTTTTTTTTTTTTTTTTTTTTTTTTTTTTTTTTTTTTTTTTTTTTTTTTTTTTTTTTTTTTTTTTTTTTTTTTTTTTTTTTTTTTTTTTTTTTTTTTTTTTTTTTTTTTTTTTTTTTTTTTTTTTTTTTTTTTTTTTTTTTTTTTTTTTTTTTTTTTTTTTTTTTTTTTTTTTTTTTTTTTTTTTTTTTTTTTTTTTTTTTTTTTTTTTTTTTTTTTTTTTTTTTTTTTTTTTTTTTTTTTTTTTTTTTTTTTTTTTTTTTTTTTTTTTTTTTTTTTTTTTTTTTTTTTTTTTTTTTTTTTTTTTTTTTTTTTTTTTTTTTTTTTTTTTTTTTTTTTTTTTTTTTTTTTTTTTTTTTTTATTTTTTTTTTTTTTTTTTTTTTTTCCCCCCCCCCCCCCCCCCCCCCCCCCCCCCCCCCCCCCCCCCCCCCCCCCCCCCCCCCCCCCCCCCCCCCCCCCCCCCCCCCCCCCCCCCCCCCCCCCCCCCCCCCCCCCCCCCCCCCCCCCCCCCTCCCCCCCCCCCCCCCCCCCCCCCCCCCCCCCCCCCCCCCCCCCCCCCCCCCCCCCCCCCCCCCCCCCCCCCCCCCCCCCCCCCCCCCCCCCCCCCCCCCCCCCCCCCCCCCCCCCCCCCCCCCCCCCCCCCCCCCCCCCCCCCCCCCCCCCCCCCCCCCCCCCCCCCCCCCCCCCCCCCCCCCCCCCCCCCCCCCCCCCCCCCCCCCCCCCCCCCCCCCCCCCCCCCCCCCCCCCCCCCCCCCCCCCCCCCCTCCCCCCCCCCCCCCCCCCCCCCCTCCCCCCCCTCCCCCCCCCCCCCCCCCCCCCCCCCCCCCCCCCCCCCCCCCCCCCCCCCCCCCCCCCCCCCCCCCCCCCCCCCCCCCCCCCCCCCCCCCCCCCCCCCCCCCCCCCCCCCCCCCCCCCCCCCCCCCCCCCCCCCCCCCCCCCCCCCCCCCCCCCCCCCCCCCCCCCCCCCCCCCCCCCCCCCCCCCCCCCCCCCCCCCCCCCCCCCCCCCCCCCCCCCCCCCTCCCCCCCCCCCCCCCCCCCCCCCTCCCCCCCCTCCCCCCCCCCCCCCCCCCCCCCCCCCCCCCCCCCCCCCCCCCCCCCCCCCCCCCCCCCCCCCCCCCCCCCCCCCCCCCCCCCCCCCCCCCCCCCCCCCCCCCCCCCCCCCCCCCCCCCCCCCCCCCCCCCCCCCCCCCCCCCCCTCCCCCCCTCTCCCCCCCCCCCCCCCCCCCCCCCCCCCCCCCCCCCCCCCCCCCCCCCCCCCCCCCCCCCCCCCCCCCCCCCCCCCCCCCCCCCCCCCCCCCCCCCCCCCCCCCCCCCCCCCCCCCCCCCCCCCCCCCCCCCCCCCCCCCCCCCCCCCCCCCCCCCCCCCCCCCCCCCCCCCCCCCCCCCCCCCCCCCCCCCCCCCCCCCCCCCCCCCCCCCCCCCCCCCCCCCCCCCCCCCCCCCGCCAGGGGGTGCGAACAGAATTTAACCCCCAAAAAAAGGGGGGGGGGCCCCTTATTGGGGAATTCCATAAGGGGTTTTTCCCCCCCCGGGGAAAAATTTCCGGACGCCTTTAACCCCCCTGAAAAGGCGGAAAACCCCCCGGGGGTTTTTTAAAAAAAAGCCCCGGGAATTTTAAAAGGGAGCCCTTCCCTTTGGCAAAAAAACCGGGGAAATAAAACCGACCCTTTAAAGAAAAAGGAAAGGGAAAATTTTCCCGAAAAATTTTTAAAAAAAAAGGGGAAAGGGAAAGGGAAAAAACCGATAAAAGGGGAAAAGGGGTTTTGGGGGGGAAATCAATTTGTAAAATCAGCCCCCCCTTTGAAACCAGGGGGTAATCGCCCTTGCCGGGAAAAAAAGGGGAAAGGGTTTTTTAAATAAAAAAAGGTGGGGGGTTAAAGGTTTTTTTCCCCAAAAAGGGGGGAAAAACCCCAAATGCATCCAAAAAAAAACCCCCTTTACCCGGGGTTTAACCCCCCCCCCAAAACCCCGTTTTTTGAGGGGAAACCCCTTCAAAAAAAGGGCCCAAAGTTTACAAAAGGAAGGAAAGGACAAAGTTCAAAAGGGGGTTTACAAGGGGAAACCCAAAAAAAAACCCGGGAAAGGAAACCCAAAAAGGGCCCCTTTGTTAAAACCTCCCCAACCCCAAAGGGGCCTTTTTAAAAAAGCCAGGGGAAAAAAAAAAAAAAACCCAAAAAAAAAAAAACCCCCTTGAAAAACCGGGGCAAACAAACAAAAAAAAAAAAAAAAAATTTTTAAAAAAAAAATTTTTTTTTAAGAAACGGGGGGGAAAAAAAAGAAAAAAAAAAAAATTTTTAAAGTTTTAAATGGGGGGGGGGGGAAAAAAAGGGGGGCCCCAAAAAAAAATTTAAAAGGGTTTTTTAACTTTTTCAAAAAATTTTTTAAAATAAAAATTTTTTTTAACCCCATATTTGCCCCTTTTTAAACCCTTAAATTTTTAAAATTTAATTTTTTTTTTAAAAATTAAATTTTTTTTTTTTTTTAAAAAACTGATTGGGATTTTTTTTAAAAATTTTGGTTTTTCCCAATAAAAAATTTTTTTTTAAAAAAAAAAAAATAAAAAAAAAAAAAAATTTTACCCCCTTTTTTAAAAAAAAACCCCCCTTAAAAATTTTTTATGTAAATTTTTTTTTTTTTCCCCCCCTTTTTTTCCCAAAAGGGTTTTTTAAATTTTTAAAAACCCCTTTTTAAATTTCAAAATTTTGAAAAGTTTTTTCAAAGCTTAAAACCAAAAAAAATTTTTTAGGAAAAAACCAAAAATTTTAAAAAAATTGGGGAACAAATTTAAAAAATTATTTTTTTTTTTTTTTAAATTTTTTAAAAATGGTTTTTTTAAAAATTTTAAAAAAGGGGGTTAAAAAAATTTAAAAAACCCAATAAATTAAAATTTTTTGGGTTCTATCTAAAAAATTTTCAATTTTTTTTTTAAAAAAATTTTTTAAACCTTTTAAAATTTTTTTTTCAAAAAAAAATTTTTAAAATTTTTTTAAAATTAAACAAAATTTTAACAAACCAAAACCCCTTTTTTTTAAAAAAAAAACCTTTTTAAATATAACTAAAAATATAAGGGTTTGTTTAGAATAAAAAACAAATTTAAAAAATTTGGGAAAACTTTTTTTTTTTCCCTTTTAACCCCTTTTAACCTTTTAAACACTTTAAAAAATTAAAAAAAAAAAATTTTTTTTTTGTTTTGGATTTTTTTTTTTGGTTTTTTTTTTTAAAAACCCCTTTTCCTTTATTTAAAAAAATTTTTTTTAAAGAAAAAAATTTTATAAATTAAAAAAAAAAAAATTTTTAATTAATCTTTCTTTTTAAGGGAAATTCTTTTTCCAAAAAATTTTTAAAAAAAAAAATTTTAAAACCAAAAAAAAATTTTGTATTAATTTTTTTTAAAACCCTATTTTTTAAATATTGGTTAAAAATTTTTAAAAAATTTGGTTTCCCAAAAATTATTTTTTTTTTTTTTTTTAAAAATTTATTAAAAACCCCCAAAAAAAATTTGTTTTCCCCATTTGGAAAAAAACCGGGTTTTTTATTCTTAAAATTTTCCCCCAAATTTTTTCCCCAAAAAATTTTGGACCCCCCAAAAATTAAAATTTTTTTTTGTAAAAACCCCCAAAATTTTTTTTTAAACTCTTTTCAAAAAATTCCCCAAAAATTTCCCCTTTAAAACCCAAAAAAAAATAAAAAACCCTTTATTAAACAAAACCAAAAAAACAACCATTAAAACAACTCCCCCTCCCGGGGTGAAAACCCCACCCAAAAACGTTAAAAATGGAAAAACCCCTTTGCCCAAAAAATTTTAAAAAAAAAAAAAAGGGGTTTAAAAAATAAAAAAATTTTAATACCTTTTCAAAAAAAAAAATTTTAAAATTTTTAATTTTAAACCCCTTTTTAAAAAAATTTTTAAAAATTTTTAATTTTTTCCCTTTTTTAAATTTTTTCAAAATTTTGCTTTTTAATTTTTTTCCCTTTTAAAATTTTTTAAAATTTTTTTTTTTTTTTCCCCATTTTAACCTTTTTTTTTCCCAATTTCAAAAAAAATTTTTGGGTTTGGTTTAAATTTCAATTTCCCCAAAAAAATTTAAAATTTTTTCCCAACAACCCCCTTTTCCCCAAAAAAAAAATCCCTTTAAAAAAAATTTCCCTTTTCCCAAAAATTAAAAAAACTTAAAAAATTTCTTTTTTAAAAAAAATTCAAAATTTATTTTTTTAAAAATTCCCCCGGGAAAGATTTTTTTTTTTTTTTAAAAAACCCCAACCCCCCAAAAATTTTTATTTTATGTTTAACCCCAATAAAATTTGAAAAAAAAAAAACCCAAAAATTTTTTTAGGGCTCAAATAAGAAAAAAATACTATTTAAATTATTTCTCTTTTTTTTTTCTAATTTTTTTTTATTTGAAAGTGGGCCAAATCAATCCCAGACATGTTACTGCATCAGGACATAGACAGGGTTACCTAGGTACTGTACTTAAGCAACATCAAAGGACCTGTGTATAGGTCTAGGTGCACGTCTAGCCGGGGCTGGGGAGGATGTCTCCCTCAAGGGGCCCCCCAGGGGTCAGCTACTGGTTCGGCAGCATTAAATCAGTAGGTGTGGCTACTGTCTGCACCTTGACCTTATATAGGGGGTGGTACTGAGTTAACCCAAATCATATCTGAATGCACCAGAGAAGACTGACTGCCAATTTCTACAATTTCTACAACTATGGTCCTAGGCGAGAGGAAACGCAAAGCTGCTGGGATTTTCTTCCAGAAGAACAACCAACTGAGCCCATTTAAGAAGAAATTACCTCTGAGGCAGGATCTGAAGAAGACGCCTACAGCACAGCATCTACAGGCCACCACCCAGACGATGAAGAAGACCACCATCCATACAGGCTACGACGTAATCTGCAAATGGAAGATAACTTCATTTCAGGAAACCGCGTCATACACCTTCCGCGGCTCCTCTCCATGATGAATGCAGTTTACAGCGACCATGAAGACACAGGCTGCAGACAACTAGAAGTGGACCTGTACCAGGAGCAGAAGTATGGACTGGGAAGCAAGTTCATTTTCAAGTGCAAATCTTGCACTTAAAGGTTTGACCGTCACCTGCCCTGGTGGACATGCCGGATGCACAGCCAACCTAGCCTACTTCACCCCCCACTCAGAAAGGAGAATGGCCTATGAGCTTGCTGAAGACCTGTCCATGGAAGGGTACTTTGTCCGAACCCTGAACGACTGACGGCGACACCAAATCTTACCTTGGGATGCAGGACTTCTACCAGAAGCTAGACGCCGCCTGGGAAGTTTCAAGGCAGGCAGATCCAAATCATCTGGCGGTGACGCAAGAGAGAAAAATGAGATCTGCAGAATTTAGCAAAGGAATGTTCCCGCAGACCACTAAACTTGGGCGAAAGAAGACACAGGCAGCTCTGTCACGTGACGTCAAGGCCAGATGCAATGCTGTTATAGAAGAGATGGCAAGATTGGGAGGCGGAGATATTACGAAATTTATATCACGCTTACCTGACATCCAGCGGGCCACCATTGAATGCTATGCCGAGAACTGCAGCTTCTGTCATCAATCAGCCCTGGTCTGCTCCGGTGAAGTCACAACTCCTGGTGGTACAAGTCCATGATCCTGGGCCCAAATGACATCACGCACCTGAAGATGAACGAAAATGACAAGTCACTGCTTGCTGTGATACTAAAAATGAGATTGAGTGAAGAGGCGGTCTACAAGGTGTCATCTAGAACATCAACACAGCTGTGCGAGGCCTTCAACCGAGCAACTTTAGCCACCATGCCGAAGTCCCAGAACTACCCCAGGTCATTGAGGCTCGGCTAGCTCTTCAAACCCTGAGAGCGAACAACTCAGTTTACTCAGCAGTGAGGATGAAGGTGGGCCGCCTCACAAGGACTTGTCTATCTGCAGCTTCAAGAAAGCGCCTTCTT
>CM037780.1:42704984-42754426 GCA_021229015.1 Solen grandis | reverse complement strand
TGCGGCAAACCACAACCTTTAACTACTACAGAATATGTTTAATCACTGTGGCCAACCGCAACCTTCTACTACTACAGAATATGTGGAATCACTGTGGCCAACTGCAACCTTCTACTACTTACAGGATATGTTGAACCACTGTGGCCAACCGCAACCTTTAGAATCACTGTGGCTAACCGCAACCTTCTTTTACTAAAGAATATGTTTAATCACTGTGGCCAACCGCAACCTTCTACTACTACAGAATATGTGGAATCACTGTGGCCAACCGCAACCTTCTACTACTTACAGGATATGTTGAACCACTGTGGCCAACCACAACCTTCAACTACTTCAGAATATGTTGAATCACGTTGGCCAACCGCAACCTTCTACTACTGCAGAATATGTCGAACCACTGTGGCCAACAGCAACCTTCTACTAACACAGAATATGTTAAATCACTGTGGCCAACCACAACCTTCAACTACTTCAGAATATGTTGAATCACGTTGGCCAACCGCAACCTTCTACTACTGCAGAATATGTCGAATCACTGTGGCCAACTGCAACCTTCTACTACTACAGAATATGTTGAATCACTGTGGCCAACCGCAACCTGTAACTACTACAGAAAATATAGAATCACTGTGGCCAACTGCAACCTTCTACTACTACAGAATATGTTGAATCACTGTGGCCAACTGCAACCTTCTACTACTACAGAATATGTTGAATCACTGTGACCAACCACAATCCTCTACTACTACAGAATATGTTGATTCCCTTTGCCAAAACCTTAAGAATTACTTGCCAACCATCCTTCTACTACTACAGAATATGTTGAATCTCTGTGGCCAGAATAAAAAATACTGTTCTTATAAAAAATTACAAGGAAGGTGGACTGAAAATGATTGATTTACAGAGCTACATTTATAGTCTTAAAATAAAATGGTTAAAAAATTATATAAGAAAAATTTTTAATTGGTTTTTTTTATTATAAATAATAATTTTAATTCATTATTTTATAATCACAACTTTTTAATAAATAAAGATTATATTTTTATGCCTATTTTGTGTCACGAGGTCGTCCTGGGGAATTAGAGGACTCCCGTACGAAAATTTCAACCGTAAAATAGCAGGAAAATAGACGGAAATGAGACGTAAAGTGACTTTTACGCACGTAAAACAGACGTAATTTGTTCAGAGCTGGAAAAAATAGAAAATTACGTAGGTAAATGTTAACTTTTTACGGCCGTAATATTTTTACGCCCGTAGATTTTAACTTAGAAATTTTTCATGTTTAAAAATGTGTCTTGAAAAACATAAGTCCAATTTTACGTACGTAAAATGCAAAGTTACAGCCGTAAAATTTTTTTAAAAAAAATTTTATGGAAAACAATACCAAATTTTTTAAAATTAAATTAAATAGTGTTAATCCTTTTATGAATATAATTTTAATATAAATCAGTTATGAATGATTTTTTTTTTCGATTTAACCAACAACAGCAAAACAAAATCTGAGCAATATTCAAGCAGCTGTTTAAGTATAATAATGTTACGTAACTTGAATTTATCAAAGTACAAGAGTAAGATGATTTCATTTCAAAAAGATATTTTATGCAATTATATATTATATAGAGATATTAAACAATTTGAATGACTCTTAAACAAGCAAATTTGTTTCCATGCGAGCATCAGGGCGAACATTTAGAAAAGGTCAGTTTTTATAGCCTTCAAGACTGGTCAGACCTGATAACATCTCTGAACAGCTGACCTGGATACTGAAAAGCCACCCCTGGCTTAATGGAGCATCAAGGGGTTAACTACAGGCAGTTTTCTGCCAGAATTCTTTGTTATGTGCCAAGGATTTCCCTAACAGGCCCCATTTCAGTCACAGCAGTGTTGGAGCTCCCAGTTTTCAAATTCAGAGATAGTAAGAAGGTTCTGGTGACATCACTCTTTTACAAAAATATAGAACCATGTTTGTCTGTGTTTATTCCAAAAGGATGCTACTTTGATAGTTGTTAAAGGAAGATGAATTTATCAATTTAAACAAAATTTGAAAAGGGACGTCCAGTTGAAATGCCATGGAGATCGAGTTACATGGGGAAAAAGGGAAACATTTGCCAGAAGTATTGTTCAAACTGGAGGTAAGTTTGCTTGCTTAATGTAATCTTTTGCTTATTAAATCAGTGTGCCCATGAAGTTTTAAAACTGAGGGTAGAATTGCTGTTTTTCCTTAACCCTTTACTTCATATAGTAATTTTAACGCATTGGAAAACAGGGCAGGTCCAGATCAGACAGCTCCAAAGCTAAATGGATGGTGTAGAAGTGCAGTGCACAAGAACCATAACTCTAATTATCTAATTCTTGAATTGTCTGCTTTTAGATGATTTTTTTTTAAATGTCCATAGCATAATATCAACACTATCGCATGGATTCACTCAAAACTCTATGGATCATGGCCTCTTATGAGGTATAGAAGTGTAGTGTACAAAAACCAAATTATTAAAACACTTCCTCATCTATCTTATAGTTCTTGAATTTATCCACTCAGCAGATTTTTTTAAATGTCTGGAGCATAATTTCAATATTATAAGATGGATGTACTACACTCATGGAATATGGGTAATTTGATAAAAAAAAATTAAAAATAATTCTATAGCAGTTCATTGTAGTAGCTAATGACACAGAATGCATATATAAGAGATTGTTCACCATATTAAATGAAATATTTCATTATCCGTTTGTCAGGTTTGCTTTATCTACAATACCAGGAGTGTAGTACTGGTCCTTCCCAAGAATTAAAAGGAAAATTCCCCTCTGTTATGTCGACTGAAAAATTTATTCAGCCAAACAAAACTTTCTTAAATATTTAGAATTTTTTTAATGATGCAGTATTAAAGTGAATACTATTTTACAGATTATGTAGTGACCTGGTGCAAAGCTGAGGGAAGGAAGCTGCCTGACAGGTGTTGGAATTAAATACTGCTATAGATCACACAGAGAGTCACAGTCTTACACAAGGAAACAGTGAACTGATTTAAAATTGAATGACACTTATTGGATGTATTTCTTTTATGTTTTTACATTATTATTAAATGTTTAAATATATATATTTTGTCAAAATATTCAATGCACCCAGGTAATTATTCATAGGCATTTTTATTACCTACTACTTTTACAGGTGTAAACTGGCCCACAATTTTTTACGTACGTAAATTATTTTAGTTTTATGTACGTAAATTATTTTAGTTTTACGTACGTAACTTTTAGATTTTACGTATGTAAATATGCACACACGTAAAATGATTTTTACGGCCGTAATTTTTTTACGGCCGTAATATTTTTACGGTTGGAAAAAATTCCGTCTAATTAACATATTACGTGTCTATTTTACGCACGTATTCCGTCTACTTTACGGCCGGTTTCCGGCCGTAAAAGCATTTTACTGTTGTAAATTCCACTAAAATTTTTTTGTGAAATTGACAAATTTCCGTCTACTTTACGGCTGTAAAATTTCGTACAGGCTCCTGGGACCGCTATTAATTTCAGGGATTCATCTGAAAACTAGAAGACGAGAATATCTTTTCAGTATTTTCTAAACTGAAATCATCTCGCCTTCGTATTTATACTGACCGCCCGCACCGCGGCAATGAATTAGGTTCATGGGTTCAGCGAACTGGTCTGTGGTTCTAAGAATTGCCTCCCAAAAATGGTTTGCAGCCTGCAGAATCACTTCCCACAAATGGCCAGCTCGTATTGTTTGTTACTTTTGTATTGTGCAAACTCAGCGTAGTCTAGACAGTGGAATATTCTATTTTTTCATATGCGTGCTGCCCCGGCCAGCCAGGAATGTGACCTTATCTCTCTACCCTGTGTATACGGGGTCAGTTTTTTCCTGATCTAGTTTCATTCTCATTCACCTATTTCCACTGTTGTTATTGGATTGTGTGTTACTGTAGGCAGAGTATATATATGTCCTATTGTGTGTAATTTTTCGTGCTACGCTTTATACATTGGCTCTTTATTGTATTTGTATATAAATGAAGTATTATAAGACCTATCATTTGTATAATAATTGAATTAGATATATTAAAGATGTTTTAGATAGACATGGAAACTTCAAGAATATAGACATTTTAGAACGAGAAATAGGACAGAAGGTAATTATTTTACAATATTTTGGTCTTAGAAAATCAGTAATGAGATACATAGATAAAATAAGCATGTCATTTAAGAATATTTCAATTTTTGATTTGCAAAATCCGTCAATTTCTTGTTTACCTGTTCCCATTTATAATCAAAACAAATGCAAACAAAATCATATAAAATACATTTATTAAAAATAAAGAAGTTCCAACTAGTCAAATTAAATGGATATCATTATATGAACATATCAATTTGAATTGGGAAAACATTTATGGTGACGTATTTTAAATATACTACAAATATTACATTCAATGGCATCAAACAAGATTAGTACACAGAATATTACCAACAAATTCCTTATTATTCAAAATGAAAATTGTTCAAACTAGTTTATGTACCTTTTGTGAAGAAAATGTTGAAAGTTTATCCCATTTGTTTTGGTCTTGTTGTAAAATATAACCTATTCTTATTACATTAAAATTGTATTAGATAGAAGAAATGTAAGATGTGTTATAGATGAACATAAAGTTGTATTGGGTTTCTGTGAAAAAGAATATAAACTTGACATTTTATTTCTTGAATTTAAAAGATATATATATTTTGTGTAGATTAAAAAATATATTACCAACAATTGTAGGATTCAGGGAGATAGTAAAATTCAATTGGGAAATTTATTAAAAGAAAATCAAATACATTGAAACTGAAAAATCAAATTGGAGACTTGTAAAAACTATACTAGTTGAAAATTGAAGATTTAATATAAGTATTTAAAATCAAGATAAGGATTTGTATTTTATTGAATGTGAATTATGAAACTTTTAAATGTTAATCACATGTGAAGAACAATTTACTTTTATATATTTTTTTTTCAGTATTATTAATTTTGTTTGTATTTTTCAACCCATAAAAAAATATTAAAGTGCCTATATGGTTGAATTTAATACAAAGTAAAATATAATGTTTATTTTTTTCTCTGTATAATTCTTTTATAATGATTGAAATTTATGTTACATTGTACGGTCAACTGAGGATGGTTCCCCGACCTCTGTTCACCTATTACGGGGGAAATAAATGGGGATACCCATATGGGGCCTCAAAAAAAAAAAAAAGAATCTCTGTGGCCAACCGCAACCTTCTACTACTACAGAATATGTTGAATCACTGTGGCCAACCACAATCCTCTACTACTACAGAATATGTTGAATCACTGTGGCCAACCACAAAACCACAATCCTCTACTACTACAGAATATGTTGAATCACTGTGACAAACCCCAGCCTTCTACTACAATAGAATATGTTGAATCACTGTGACCAACCGCAACCTTCTACTACAACAAAATATGTAGAATTACTGTGGCCAACTGCAACCTTCCTAGTATATGTTTTTGTTAATAGCAAATGGTTACAGGTTGTAGTAACATTAATTACATGTCAAAGAGTAAAAACAATGTGACTTTCATTTTTATCTCAGACAATTAGAACTGGGACGGGTAGAAATATTTTACCCGAAAGTTCCCGTGTGCGTATTACTCGCAGGTACCCAGATACCTGATGTTATTAAATTCTCTCTAAATTAAAATTTGAAAAACTGTCTCTCATTTTGCATCCTGACAATTGCAAAAACATGGCCATGAACCAAACCTCTTCAAAAAAGCTAAAACAGAAGACCAATGACCTGCCGCGTGAAAAAAAAATCCACTGGATATTACAAGGGTTAATAGGTTTTTGCTTCAATGGTGCTAAGGGTTCCGTTATGAACTATTACAAATGTATTCAATTATATATATCAAATGTGTAAATAAACCAAACATGACATGGCAGTATGTTTTATTTTTTTACAAAAGGCCAAACAATTAAAGCCTGTGCAATATTCCGATGAGAGTATTACACTTACTTTAGCTAGTTATACATATGGAACGCCATGACTGTCTTATGATGTGCACCTGTCTTTATGTTTGGTACATATGTCTTTATGTGCAGTGGTTAACACATTAAATGCAGTGGTTAAACCGTTATGTTCAGTAGATATGTAATTATGTGCTGTTCACTTGCCATTATCTGCGGTACATCCGACTTTATATGCAGTGCAGATATCATTTATGTGCAGTTGGTTTGTCATTATGTTCACTTCCGTGGTCATTATGTTCGATGGTTTACGAACATTTTATATGCAGTTCGTCCTTTAATATCAATTATCAATAAGACGGGGCTATTATCACTCAAATGCCCCGACTAGCTATTCATTTTTCTTTATAATACATATATTTAACGTTATTTTTTAATTTCAGTCAAACACATACCGCAGATATTAGTATTCATTAATATGACTCTTTTTAATAGAGATTCATATCTGTACGGCATTTTAAGTATTGAATTGGATTTAATTAACAGCGGTCAAACCAGTGTACGCTGTTCGCGCATATCGAATTCACCCTAAATATACTGACAGACTAAACATATTGATTAAATAGATATATGTCTGAGTCAACTGATATTTCATATTTTAAATAGACAAATTTACTTCTACATGTAGTTAAAGTGCACGAATAATAAGTTAAACTCAAAAAATACATGCGTGTTTCAGATAAAATATATAATTACATATTCTCAATAAAACGCTTTTGCAAATGTGTAAACTTAGCAAATTTTGACGTAAATTGGTGTTAAAATGGTAAGACTGTTCAAAAGATACGAATCTTGATAACGGTCATGTTTAAAATATAAAAAAAATCATCATTTTTCAACAAGTTTTATTATTATTATTATTATTATTATATGCAGTAACATTACACGTATACTCGTATAGTTTATATACTATATACAACTATACTATACAACAATGTATAGTTGATCCGCATTCGGTTAACAACGGACATCCTCGGAATATTCCGTTAGCATTTTAATCACATCATCATAATGAAGAGAGCACTGCACATAATGCAATAAACACTGCATATAAAGACATGTGCACTGAAAATAATACAAAATAAATAGAACATAAAGCGCTCTTTACAGCTGAGCATAAATTTGAAATCACTGCACATCAATACTTTTCAGCTGCATATATTAAAGGACGAACTGCATATAAAATGTTCGTAAACCAACGAACATAATGACCACGGAAGTGAACATAATGACAAACCAACCGCATATGAAGACACGTGGGCCGAATATAACACGTGGACACGTGGACTGCATATAATGATATCTGCACTGCGTATAAAGTCGGATGTATCGCAGATAATGACAAGTGAACAGCACATAATTACATGTCTATTGAACATAACGGTTTAACCACTGCATTTAATGTGTTAACCACTGCACATAAAGACATATATACCAAACATAAAGACAGCTGCACATCATAAGACAGTCATGGCATTCCATATATACCCCCGCAAACGAAGTTTGAGAGGGGGGTATGGACTAAGACCACAATTAATTTTACTATATGTTCTATATAAGCATATATACAAATGACAATTTCTGTAAGGGAAATTGACATCCAAACTCACCCTCATTAGATAGATCTATTCAAGAGATCTATTCAAGAGAAATAATTCTGTACATTTTAAACATGGGGTCACCCGACTACTTTTTGCCCTATTTAAGGCCAAATAATATACGAATGAATTTAGTGCACCGGTCGGCCATTTCACACCAATTTTCTCAAAAATTCCCCTCTCAGTAATGCTAAACTTTTAAGGTTGTTGTGCAATAAGGCCTCCAAATTGGGCATTTTATGACTATTTTAACTGTGTTTTATAGAATTTAATCCTTTATTGCATGTCTTTCAGTCAAAAACTCACCTTAATTCAGCATTAAATAGGGTCACTATTTTCTGTATAGGCACATCCGGATACAGGGTAACCAAGGGCAGGTAATTGTGGTCTTAGTCCGTATAGAGGAGCCAGTCTGTTGGTCTGTCCGTCCATCCCAAAAACTTGTGACGCAAAGTACTTCTACATTTCTTAACCGAAATTTCTTCATTTCAGTTCAAATTTTGTGTGTGCATTGATAATCAGGTGGAGAGGTGCGTGACATAAATTGTTCTTGAGTTATCTCAAGGATTACAGAGTTATTGCCCCTGATGCGACACTAAATATCTTGTGACTCGAATTTCTACACTTTTTAACTGTTCAGTTCAAATTTTGTGTCTGCATTGATAATCAGGTGGAGAAGTGTGTGACATAAATTTCACTTGAGTTACCTCAAGGATTACAGAGTAATTGCCCCTGATCGACCAAATATCTTGTGATGCGAACTTCTTTTACATTTCTTAACCGATTCAGTTCAAATTTTGTGTTACATTGATAATCAGGTGGAAAGGTGTGTGACGTAAGTTTTGCTTGAGTTATCTCAAGGATTACATAGTTATTGCCCCTGATTCGACTCTAAATATCTTATGACGCAAACTTCTTCTTCATTTCTAAATCGATTCAGTTCAAATTTTGCATATGCATTGATAATCAGGTGGAGATATGCGTGACATAATTTTCACTTGAGTTATCTCATGGATTACAGAGTTATTCCCCCTGATTTGGCTCTAAATATCTTGTGACGCAAACTTCTACATTTCTTACCCAATTCAGTTCAACTGTAACTCTACCTGGTCCCATTTTTTAATTATCTCCCGTTGTTAAATTGCTTTTCTTTTCTTGTCTCAAACATGACTAGAATATTATACATGGTATTGACTTGACACTTAAAATGTAAACAGATGGCGACTAGGAGAAGTGCAGTGTCCAAGAACTGTAACTCTACACTTTTAAACTACTGTGCCAAACAACCATAACTGTCTCTCTATCCACTTTAAATAAAGACTATACTTATTTATTACTTACTCTCATAACCAATATACTGTGTATACAAGTTCTTATCTATGCTCCGCCTGGTGTCTGGCTTCTCCTGTATCAAAGCATTTTATGGGGGTATTAATCACATTCATTGATAGCTCTAGTTTTGAATGTTATGGTTGAACAAAATCACTGGTGGCATTTGGTGGAAAATCCAGGAGATGTTGACATGACGCTTCAGTTATTTATTAGAGAGATCAAACTAATTTTTATTTATCTATATAGCTTTACTATATAATAATCGGGTACCCGGGTAATGATTCAGTATCCAGGTAGAAGTGTTACCCGACCCGATACCTGGGTACTAGAGTACTCGCCCCAGCTCTACAGGCAATGTATTATTTTTTCTATAAAATTGTTTCAGAATGGAATTGATTGATTTTCTTTCTTTTTTCTACAAATAATAAAAAGAAACACAATATTCATACCAAAATCATCAAACTGGTTGCCTTAGTCTTGTGTAGTGTACAACAATTTATTGTTGTTGTTTTTAAATGAGACCTCAATTTGCTTTGTGGATGTCTGGAAAAATTAATAAAATGCATGTTTGTACACATTAAATATTCTGCTTATAATTCCAATCATGTAATCAATGTAGATCACCTATTAATCTAAGTTTCTTAGTTACCCTTTTAGCTCATCTGTTTTTCGAACAGTTTATTATCCCTATCACATAGGTAGCAGTTGGTCAGGGAACAATCCCAGTACCTTACACTATATATATTATATATATATATATATATATATATATATATATATTGTTATAATCTTACTTATTTTACTTATTACAGAAAATATAAACAAAACATAAAAAGGGAGAAAAAAATAAATACCTTGAATACTCATTTGAAAATGACACCATTAATAGATGATTTATGCAGATGCATTGAATTTATCTTTAGGAATAAAGACAGGCATTGAATATACATTTATAAGTAATAAATTGACTCAAATGTGTAATATGGCGATTTTTTCCAAACAAACTTCACATACTTGTTCCTATCACAAGACCAAATTTACCTCCCCTTTTTATATGCCACCAGAGGCATATATTGTCATCTTCTCCGTCTGTCCGTCCACATTTCTTGTGAATGCATCTCCTCCTACATTTCCAACAGTATCTTTTCAATACTAGGTTAATTTCATAACTTTAATGGATAGATATGCATAAAGCGGCGATTTTCTTGTTGATTGAGTTTTGCCAGAGTCATGTCCCTTTAGTCTCTGTAGCTGGTTGATATTGCACCTTAACTATCAATACTTGGTCAATGTCATTACTATAATGGGTAGATGTGCATGAAGCCGCTATTCTCCAGTTCATTGATTTTTGCAAGAGTTATGTCCCTTGAAACTTAGCCTCTGGAGCTGGTTGATATTGCAGCCATGTGAGCGCAACTTCTCTTACGTTTCTGACCAAATCTTTCAAAACCTGGCCAAGGTCATTACTTTAATGGCTAGATGCACATGAAGCGGCAATTTTCTGGTTAATTGATATTTGCAAGAGTTATGTCCCATGAAACTTAGTTTATGTAGCTGATTGGTATTGCAGCCTTGTGAACGCAACTCCTTTTAAGTTTCTGAATGTAACTTTATGAATCTTGGACAATGTCATTACTATAAAGGGTAGAAGTGCATGAAGCAGGGATTATCTAGTTCAGTGATTTTTGTAAGAGTTATGCTCAGGAGGAAAAAAGGATACATATTGACACCGCCATTTGACCTACTTCCATATCAGAAACCTCTGTAATCTTGATCTTCATATTTTGTGTCGGCGTATATTGTGGCGGCACTGGCACTTTTGTTTAAAAAAAATCCCAAACAGACAAGCATTGGCATTCACATGCGGTGCTTTTGTTATTCATGTTGGCAGCTAAGTTTTAACCAGTTTTCAAGCCGTCATCAGGTTACCGGTAGTGTCTTCTTCTCAAACATTTTCATCTATTGTCAAAGGCTGAGGCAGTATAAATTAGGGTGATGTCCATGTTTAATCTTTTAGTATTTCTGTCCATTGTCCACCCTTCTTTCTATCTCCTCTCTGTAGCTGTAACTGAGAAAATGCTGGTTTTCTTATGAATCATGAATGTTAACAGCTGTCATGCTGTGGTGCCAATTATGCAATTTTGTTATGTTCACATCTGAGTAATATACCAGATTGCAACCATCGCAGTGCCAATGAGATTTCCATAATTCATAAGGCCTCTTGCGAATTAAGTTAAGCCTAGTTTAAACTGTATTAGCAGTCATCTGTATTATGCAGCCAACCCTATTTATTATGGGTCAGCATTAATATTCCCATGCTGACATACATTAATTACATCTCAGGCCCAAAATTCGAAAAAAAAAAAAAACCTAACATAATTAAAAATTATTTCCATTCTCAAACTGAAAGTATTGCTATTATGTTCAATAAGGAATGTTAAATTTATACCTGAGATCAGACTTAAGTATTTTGAGAACTTGGGGATTGACCTCCATTTAGCAGCCACCTGTGCTAAGTGATCACTTTTCCTTCTCTCTTTGCATGACTGATCACTTAAGACAGGGTTGACCAAATATGAAATTTTATTATATATTTATAGACAAATATTTTAAATGTTCAAGCCTATTTATAACAATAGTTTAAAATTATTTGTAAAAATATAATTTTGATAAAACAGTCAAAATTATACAACATTTGTTGTCTCTATCACTTCTTTTCCTTCATATATAATATCACAATTGTTGTTAGAAACTGAATACAGTAAACTACTGTTAGTTTTGTCTGTTCATTGTCATCAGATCTACTGAGTTCCCATTCCATAAATGGCAAATAGGACACGCTTTCTTTACTTAATTTCTTTTGTTTTTACTTCTTTTTTTTCTTTTTTTTTCTTTTTTTTTTTTGACTAAAACATGATTGCTATAGCCCAATGTTTTATTTTGATAATCCTACATTACTTTTAAATTTTGTAACAATAAATTTACATGTGTCAGAGATGTGAAAACCTAGAGGGATAAGCATCTCTAAAAATAGAAAATTATCATACGCATACTCAGACTTCCTTGCGCGCGCTTGGCTATTATCGGTTGTTTCCGTAATCGTCGATTTTTGCTCTCTCGATAAACTTCGGTGATATTCGTTGATATAGTTTGTGGGCAACGCATCGGCAGAGATGTGAATACCTAGATATAATACAGCTTCGTGGCATCGGTAACTAATTCTATAGAGATAATTAAACCGGTCGTTAAATGTACTAATTTTAAGGGAAGGGATCATAATGAAAAAAGTCTTATCAGGATGTTTTCTTAAAACAATATTTGATAATATTAACATAGAGTTCCAGGTTATATAAAAAAATATGAGTAACGTTATTAAACGTTTTACATACCTTCATATTCTAATCCCTCTTATTTTTGCGTTAAAATTATGTATCTGCGTTTATTTCCACAGAGAACATTAATGAATTAAAGAGTAAAATCCCTAACATATTTATTGATAAGAATAAAGTTTATTGTCTGGTATGATTATGTAATTGGCTATTATCGGTTGTTTCCGTAATCGTCGATTTTTGCTCTCTCGATAAACTTCGGTGATATTCGTTGATATAGTTTGTGGGCAACGCATCGGCAGAGATGTGAATACCTAGATATAATACAGCTTCGTGGCATCGGTAACTAATTCTATAGAGATAATTAAACCGGTCGTTAAATGTACTAATTTTAAGGGAAGGGATCATAATGAAAAAAGTCTTATCAGGATGTTTTCTTAAAACAATATTTGATAATATTAACATAGAGTTCCAGGTTATATAAAAAAAATATGAGTAACGTTATTAAACGTTTTACATACCTTCATATTCTAATCCCTCTTATTTTTGCGTTAAAATTATGTATCTGCGTTTATTTCCACAGAGAACATTAATGAATTAAAGAGTAAAATCCCTAACATATTTATTGATAAGAATAAAGTTTATTGTCTGGTATGATTATGTAATTGGCTATTATCGGTTGTTTCCGTAATCGTCGATTTTTGCTCTCTCGATAAACTTCGGTGATATTCGTTGATATAGTTTGTGGGCAACGCATCGGCAGAGATGTGAATACCTAGATACAATACAGCTTTGTGGCATCGGTAACTAATTCTATAGAGATAATTAAACCAGTCGTTAAATGTACTAATTTTAAGGGAAGGGATCATAATGAAAAAAGTCGTATCAGGATGTTTTCTTAAAACAATATTTGATAATATTAACATAAAGTTCCAGGTTATATAAAAAAAATATGAGTAACGTTATTAAACGTTTTACATACCTTCATATTCTAATCCCTCTTATTTTTGCGTTAAAATTATGTATCTGCGTTTATTTCCACAGAGAACATTAATGAATCAAAGAGTAAAATCCCTAACATATTTATTAATAAGAATAAAGTTTATTGTCTGGTATGATTATGTAATTTCATGTTTTGGGTCAATCAGGGGGTCTTAAAAGGGTTACCCGTGTTAATTGATCTTTGCGTATGCGGAGTTGCGATTTGATGAGCATGATTTATAGCCCTGGGTGTGTTGTGTGTATGCGGAGTTGTGATTTGATGAGCATGATTTATAGCCCTGGGTGTGTTGTGTGTATGCGGAGGTGCAATTTGATGAGCTTGATATATAGCCCTGGGCGTGTTGTGTGTATGCGGAGGTGCAATATGATGAGCTTGATATATAGCCCTGGGTGTGTCATATTGTCAAACCTCAAGACAATAGCCAATCACAGAAAGAGGTGATGCTTACAGATGGCCGGTTTTATTAATTAAGAATTAATATTTTCTGTCTTGTGACGTTTTAATTTTATCTGAGTTACACGGGGGGTAATAAATGTGTCGGAAATTACTAAGAGTATTATTTAGAAATTCCCGTACCTCGTACATGTATGAGAGAGAATCAAATTTTTATCGTCCTGTGTAAAAACTGTGTTGTGACACTTCATTCGATTCGTTAGAAAATTTAAGAGGAACACATGCGTCAGAAAAATTAAAGAAAATCAAATGAAACCAAAAAATAAAAAAAGAAGTGTATTTAATACTGAAATTAGCTTCGAAAATCTATAATGTATCGAAAAATGCATTGTTTGGCATATAGATCAAATAAATATAGATCCTTAGCTGTTTGAAGAGAGGGATAAATTCCTTAATGGATTTAATTTGATTCATTTAACAGTCTCGACACAGACCGATAAAAAAAATATTTCCTCGAAAACAAGCAGCAGGATTATCAAAGCATAAGAAAACATAAGAAATAAACATGCGTCAGAAAATTAAAGAAAATATAATGAAATAAAAAAAACGAAGTGTATTGAATATTGAAATTAGCTTTAGAACTTCATAAGGTATCGAAAAATGCAAGATTTTAGTCTATCAATCTAATAAATTAAGATCCTTAGCTATTTGAAAAGGGGCTAAATTTCGTGAGTGATTTTTACCGCTTCGCTAAACAGTTTCGACATGAGCCGATAAGAACAAGATTTTCTCTAAAACAATGCGATGGATTATCACTAACACACTTATGTCTAGTTCATCTATCTCAACCCCCTTTTCATCGATTTGTCAGCCGATATTTCACGTATTTGTAAATACTTTTTGTTATTTTGTAAGATTATCGTCATAATTTCAAGATGGAGGTCGCTCTGCAATTTAGCGAGTAACCCGCGGACAAAGAGTTTAACTGTGTGATGTCACAGTTTCCACTCCGTTTAATGTACTTCCGTGCTTGTGTATATTTTCTTTGATCTTGACTCACTGCTGCTTACAAAGTCACATTTTGAAGTACCAGAATTTTGTAATACTTATTTTGGTTTAGACAAGCAGAAATATTGTTTAATCATTTTGCATTAATATATTTCTCCATTTAGTAAAGGGGAAAAATACAGTCATATGCTGGGTTGTAAATAAGATGTGTTTTCCCCTTATTTGAGAAACAAAGTAAACTTTTGCACAGAATCATGTATTTGATATCATTGTTCAGAAATCTATAGGAACATAATGATATCTGATTATTTGTCATAAATACAGAAAATTACAGATGTAAAAAGTAGATAAAAAGTAGAGGTTGGAATCTTATGAATGCTAAGGATTACATGCACATTTTATTAGTAACTTCGATGTTTGATATCGTAAATTGAAACTCTGTGGGTAAATAATAAAAATAAAGTTAAATGGTAATATGAATAAATAAGTCTACAATGAACTCAGGAGGTAAAGACTGTCATCTTCAACGGACATTTGTATGACAGAGGTAAACTAAGGTGATCTGATTTTTATTGACTGAAGGCAGCTGGAGATGATACCTCTGTAATAAAATATGTGCCCCCCCCCCCCCCCCCCCCCCCCCCCTTCAAAGAAAGAGGGGGCATATTGCTTTGCACAGGTCGGTTGGTCGGCCAAACCTTGCCCTAGTGATAGCTTAAGTTCTATTAAGTCTTAAGTCTGAAATTTAATATGGTTGTTGCTTATGTCTAGTAGAAGACCCCTATTGATTGATTTTGGTGACAATACCTCAAAGGTCAAGGTCACATGTTAACATATTTTTATATGGAAGTCTTGTCCAAGTGATAACTTTAGTTCTATTTGACCCTGAGATCTCAAACTTGATATAGTTGTTGCTTGACTATTAGAAGACCCCTATTTATTTTATTTTGGAATTTGTACCTCAAAGGTCAAGGTCATGAAGTAATAAGTTAAATTCTCAAAAACACTGTGTAAATCAAGCATAATAATGTCCGACTGATTACTCAAAATCTAATTGACTCCTTGGTCTCAAACTTTAAACAATAGTTACATATGACTAGTAGAAGAACCCTATTGATTTTGGGATCTGTATCTCAAAGGTCCAAGTCACAAGGTCATAAATTAAATCCTCTTAAATATTGTGTTGAGGAAGCATTGTCTTACTCAATTATTGAACAATTGATTCTTATAAGTAATAGGAAACCTCTTTTGATTTTGGGGTAAATATTTTCATGCGACAACAATGCTTGTTAAGCAGACAATGCGGATTGATAGTAGATCATCCAGCTGATACAAAAGAGAAACAATGCACAGTGGGAGCATCTGTGTGTGTCCACTGGACATTTATGGTTAGGATTATCACACTGTTATGTTTAATTATTTTTGCTGCATGTGCATTACTTCTATTACTTCTTATATTTCTACTGTCTCCATAAAGTAATATATGTTGAGAGTGTTAAAACCAATGTATTTGTAGCTAGATATTTCATGTCAGAACGAGAGTATACTTGCTGGGTATGGAGAAAAATAGGTAACTGAAAATTCTATCTAAATTATTCGGTATGGTGGCATATTTCTACCAGACACTTATCCACTTAGTTATGTTGAAACTTTTCTGAAAAGTGGCACATATTCAGTTAGTATCTGGCAAGTAGCAAATTTTCAAACTATCTTCTTAGGTATCTTAACAGGACTAAACTGTCTATTAGTGCCCACTACTGCCAATCACATATTCACTTATTTTATCTGGATATCATGCCTTTTTTCAGATAATTATGTGAAAAAAAATGCTTGTTATCCACATATTTTAACTGACTAAAACTTCTTTATTCTGCAATAACTCCTGCTCTAATCATGCTGTGAAATGAAATTTGATATATGGACACAGCTTGACACGAGAAATTGTCATACACAAGATCCATAACTCTGGTATCAATTTGTTTGAGTTTTCCCCTTTTCATTCACACTTCTTTCTTTTGAACCGTCACACTTCTTATTTATTCTGCAATAACTCCTGTTCTACTTATGCTTTTAAAATAATTTTTATTTATGGACAGAGCTTGAGAAGAGGAATTGTCATGAACAAGATCCATACCACTGGAATGAAGAAAGTTTTAGTTATTTCCCTTTTCCTCATTTTCTTTATTTTGCAATAACTCCTGCACTACTCATGCTATTGAAATGAAATTTTATTGACGAACAAAGCTTGAAATGAGGAATCGTCTTACACAATGACCATAAATCTGGTACCATTTTTTTTAATTATTACTTTTTTCTGTCTGTCGACCTGTCACACTTTTTCCATCATGCTTCAACATGTAACACATGCGTTCCAAGGAACACTCTTGTTAACAAAAGAAGTATCCAACAAATGTCCTCTCGTAAACCTGTTCATCCGACTGTCTTTCGTAAACATGTCCATCAGACATCAGAATGTCTCTCATAAACTTGTCTATCATAAACATGTTTCATCAATCCAAAATTTTCGTAGGACATATCGGAAATAAATGATAAAAACTAGCTTCTTTAGAACTGTTAAACGCTTATTTGGGGAGCAGTCATCTGTTTTACCAATTCTTCTGTTATTACTATTGTTAACCTTTTTTCCTCTTCAAATATTCTAAAAGAATATTTCATTTTTAATTATTTGCTGTCTGACAGTATAATGATATGTTAATCGAAGACATCTCACTGTTTTCCTTCACTTGCCGTGTCTGTTTCTGAGTTTGTCTAAACATTTCAAATCCAATTATGATCTTTCTAGAGCTGATTTTTACCCCATCTTGCATCTCTTTTTAGCTAAATCATACAAATGGGACTTGTGATGATTTCATTTGTATTGGGCTGTTCTATGATAGCTGATTTCTGCCATATCTTGTGGCATGTTTTCAGGGCGAAAGGTCGAAAGCGAAAAGTTGAAGAAAAAAAACTAATTTGGCGGGGCGAAAAGATGAAAAGTCGTAATTTCGGGGCGAAAATATGAAAAAAATATTTCGTCTTTTCGCCCAGAAATTTTTACTTTTCACCCCGCCAAATATTTCGTCTTTTCACGAGAGTCAATATTTCGATTTTTCGCCTTCCAGTACGCATGCGAAAAAATGATTGTAAACGCAGGTTTGCAATCGTGAAAGATATGTGTTCTTCATGAATTGGAAATTATTATGGTAATCGTATCTTTGAAAAATGAAATAATTAACTAATAAACATGAATTAGAATATCATGCTTCCGTCAGTGCTATTTACATATTATTCTTAAATCATATTATAGCTACATTCATAATTCACTTGTGCTTTATAAGCAATGCAAAAAGTAGTCATTGAAAGACAAACATTTACTGTAAAAAGAAAATATGCTTAGAGTCAATTCCATGCTATATAATATATTAAATTCCAAAACTAACTTTCTGTACAAATTAGATAGCTAAGAATGAGAAATAATCAGGCACTAAGGTGGAGCTGTTGTTTGTATGTCTACTAGTATGTCATAAGGCAGGTGTGTTATGCTCTAACTGATTAGTACTGAAACTTTTGCGGTTCGAGTAAATCCAGGCATGCGTTCAATATGTCAAACCATCATGCACCGGTATGCTTAGTCAGCTACTAATCTGTCTTTGTGTCATAAACCACGATGTTCCTGTATACTTTTGTACAGCATAAGGTACACGTGAACAGCATGGTATTTGGTCCTAAGACAATTATATAATTCTGGTTTGTTTTTTGTTGTTGTTGTTTTGTTTTGTTTTGTTGTTTTTTTTGGGTTGTTTTTTTTAACAATTATTCAGGAATGTAGTATCAAAATGTGCAAAATACAAATCATAATACAAAGTCATATAGTACCTGAAATGCATGTGACTCCCATAATTTACAGGAAATTCATTTTTTTCCTCCATATTCATTTAATATATTGATATAAGCCTGTTTTGATGCAAAGGGGCAATTTTTCACCCTTGTATTTCTTTAATTTATTTTGGATAAATTCAGTTCCAGGGAGTATTACACTGGTTCAGTGGTTACTTTCAATTTAATTATTGAGAGTTCTGGGTTCAACTCCCAGTGGACCATAAATAATATCCCTGATACACTATTTATGAATCACCGGTTCTATCTTTCCTTCAGTCCGTCTGTACGTCTGTCCATTCCACTTTCATATAAAGGGTTGCTCATAATAATAAGAATTAAGGCATGTCAGGTCAAGGTCATTTACATCCCAATTACATTGTATTTCTTTTTTGTCTGTTTACCTGTTTATTAATAGATAATATTGAACAAACTAATAAAAGCATGGAATTGGTGATAATTGACCAATTCTTTTTAGAAAGATGAATGGGAATCTGTAGAAACACAATGTCTTATTCAAGTATCAAAGCAAGAGAAAAACAAAATAAAGGGGAAAAATAACCAAGGAAATACTGAAATAAGAGACAATTTTAACTGTTTAGGAACAAGATGCAAGGCTTAGTTTTATTGTAATTATGTCCATCTGATAAACGTTAAGTACATAATTAAAAAACATTCCTTAAGGATATATATAAAGAGAGAGAGAGAGAGAGAGAGATTTATATCATAGAGATTTTGTTCAACTCGAGACCAATAGTATGTATAATCATAATCATGTAAAATGATGACAAATCTTTAAGATTTAGTCTATGAGTGTTCTTTGTTACATCTATTTCACTAACATTTAACACAGATATAGCCAATATGTGTGTGCATGTTTGTGGTCTAAATGTTTGCATTTATTTGATGTTTTCATATTGTTACCATGTTTCTAGACAAAATGTAGCCACTTGTGTCTATGACCTAGTTGAAATAAATGTATTTATCAATAAATACCTATTTATTTTAATTGATGGAACATTATTTAGTCCTGTTTAATCAATAATTTAATTACAATAGGATTCTAGTCTTCTTCTCAGAAAAGCCTATAGATTGATTGCTTTGTTTCAAGAGATATGTACTTTATTAATTACTATATTAGTGTACAGCAGAATCATTAATTTTCGTGGGGGACTAATTTAGTTGATTTCGTGGATGACTATCCACGAATATTTAACCCAACAAAAACTTTATTTATTAGATCTCATGTTTTCTTGAACATGGTTCCACAAATATATGTATCAACGGAATTGATTTCATCACAGATTCCACAAAGTTTAATGTCATCAAAAATGAATGATTTCACAGTATCTAATATAGCAAAAGTAGCATATTGATTTGCATACTGTGTTTCAACCTTAAGGTGAAACAATCAGTATACTAATGACATACATAATCTGTCAAATATCATTATTCTAGTTGAGCCTGCTTGCAGGAGCTCGACATAAATTTCACCATGGCAGTTTGGTGTATATTATTTAGTGTGGGTTTAAGATCAAAAGATTCTCCTTAAACTTGGTTACAATAAGTATAATGACAGAAATCGTTTGATATTTGCCACAGTCAATTATTGGTTCAATTGGATGGGATATACCGTAATCAATACCTCTTTGATTAATAATTGCTTGAACCAGTAGTAAAGTTCTGTTCAAGCAAGATGCTAAATTATACACAGTTACATGAATTTCATGAAGTAGTTTTTAGACACACTTTTAGCTCCATAATGCTGACGCAGTTAATAGCTTATACTTAGCTCTGGGCCTAATTGTTTAAAGGGGGATATTTAAAGGTTTTCCAAAGATAACCTGGATATAAAAATTTAAGAGATTCCAGATTGATGTACAGTGTACACTTAGGCAAAACATGACACATGATATGGTATGGTATAAAATTTTACGACGTCTCAGAACGGATATAATTATGTAAAACGATTATTGTCACTCTCAGTAAAGTAAGTAACTGATCGTAGGCAACAATCGGAACATCACAAACAATAAAGTTTGCCTCATTGAGACATAGTGTAGCATACAAGATATTGGTCCCTAGTTCCATGGTCAAGGTCATACTTAGAGTTGAAAGGTCATGGTGCTGGAATTCACTGTCAGGACTGTAACTTATGCCTGGATCAAAGGATTCTCAAATAATTTGGCAGTAAGATTTGTCTCAATGAAACAATGTATAGGGCACAAGAGTTGGGTTCCTAGCTCAAAGACCAAGGTCACACTTTTAATAGAGGTGACTTGTCATGGTGCTTACACTGTACAGATGTTTGTGTCTGGTCCTTATCTCCACATGTATGGAAGCAACCTCAACATGCTGCCATGGGCATCTAATACTGTGTTTCTCAATTCACTGTAGTTCTTTTTCTTCATTTTCATGTTAAATTTAATACATATGACATATCAATATTAATGACATAATAATATGTAACAGCATTCATTGAAATGTCTTGAAAAATAATTAAATTAAGCCTTTTAATAAAGTTCATTTACATACCTTTAAAGTTTTCAAAAAGAAAAATGATAATTTGAATTATCACATAGTTGATTTTAATTTATAATCGTATAAGCATGCATCTTTTCAGTATTAGTATGACTTAAACTTTATTTTCATATTACTTGTATTGATACAGTTATGCCCAAATAACCTAGCCACAGTGGAACATTTACGATGTGTCCATCTGGAACCAGCAGGATCAGATGTGTCAAAGAAATCCTGTTGTGATTTTACTGTAAATTGTGAGAAATGTTTGCTTTTTGGTATTTTGTTTACCCATCTAAGTGACCTTATAACACCTAATATTTGATATTTCATTGATTTTATATTTGTTCTGCAAACAAATACATTATGGATAAATATGCATCATGCATTTAGAGTATTAAACCATTTTCAACTTCATAATTTTCTGAGTTAAGTAAGAAGTTGAATGATTTGTTTATATCACATGAATAAACATTTATAAGTTCAAAATTCATTTATTTTACATCGGTTATCACAAGTTCTCACAACTTATATTAATCACTCTAGATCTCTCAGGAGTTGGCAGCGTATGGGGTCATTATTGGGGGAGGAAACCGGAGACCCTAGAAAACACCCATATGTCTGGACTATCGGGTGAGAAACAAAGCGCATTACCACTACGCTATCCAGGCACCCAAGAAAAAAACGCTGTACTGGTATCATTTATGATAAGTAATGTAAATCACAAAATATGCACATGCCAAAGGATACTTTACTTTTTTATTAATGTATGTCTGATTTTGGGTAGGAACATATCTAATGTTACAACTTGTAGTGTAACGTATTTTCCTCAGCATCACGTGCACCTACTCTATATGCATATTGTGTTGAACTCAAACAGCTGATTTTTATATGTGTTTGATGCAACCAATTTTGATTGAAAATATGTATTATTTACTGTCATGTTGATTATGTATGAGAAATACGCAATAAATCATTATTTTCAGCTATTGTATGAAACTATTTTCTAGTATAAAATAACAAAACAGTCCGAGTTATTCACAGTTCGATCATCATGTTTTTGTAGTTATAATTGCATTTTATTGACTTAAGTCATTATGGTAAAAAGAGACAGACAGGAATTAACATTTCATATCAAATTTTATTTAACTTGTTCATGAAAATGTTATTCAAGTCGCCCAAAGCTCACATGATAAAAATTTCATGAATTTGTTTAGTAAAGGTTGATATAAAATAACAACATAAAATAATAATGTTGATATAGGGTTGGTTTGCTAGAGTAGGGTAACTTGGATTGTTGATGACTTATGTGTCTGTGACAGTGTATATAATACAGAAAGATAGAACACTGTGATTAAAATTACTCGATTCAATTTTATTTTAATTTTTCGTTTTTTTTTTTAATTGTTTGTTATTATTAGGAAGTGGTATTGTTCTTTGTGTTCGTAAATATTTTTTAAATTATATAAATTGTTATTGGCTTCTAATGAGATAAGGAATCTAATCATTAATGGATAAAATGATTTTTGTGTAATACCTTGTAAACTTTCAGGTAAATCTTTATTGTTGAAATCTACCGTAAATAACTACATACAAATATTACTATTGTAGATCCATAGGTATTCCTTTCCTCCTGTCTGTATGAATATCATAGTTGTATGCAGAATAGCATTTGTTATTACATATTGATAGATCAGTATATATGATATTCAAACACAATTACCTGTTTGACAATTTGTATCATTCTTTCATTGAAGATAGTATGTAATATCAAAGCAGCTATTTAACAGATGGTCATAGACTAAGAATTTAATTTTTTAACTTAAATCTGTGTATTACGTCTATCAGTAAATAGTTCCTTGAGTTGTCAAAGGCACTGATAAAATTCTTTTTGGCCTCCTTTTTGTTTGGCTTAATTGAATGCAGGCCAAAATCTGAGAATACATGCTGTTTTTAAATCACCACCGAGCTTTTATTTCTCAGTCTATTTTACTGAAATCTGTATCTTATTGAACAGCTTTAAGGAATTTATTTTAATATGAATATATTTTGACAAAATTTAACTTTATAACCAAAAAGATTATACTCTTTATTTTGTTTAAGGATGATCCCAAACTTTTTTCATTGATATGCATTTATTTATCCATATAAGACATATGTTATCCTAAAAATATGAAATTCGGGAGCTTTTTAGTTGCACATACATGTCTTGGACATTCTGGCTGGTTATTGAAGTTGGCCAATATATTGTGCACATATACATTGTGACCAAGTTTGGTTAGAATCTGTTCACATTTGTTAAGAGTTAGAGAGCAGACAGCTTCAGTGGACAACACCCAAGGACCCAAGGAAGGTGAATCAATACTAAGCCCCGTCATCAGACGGACATATAAAAATTAAATTTCTGCTCCTATATGTAATTCATATAAATATTCATTGAATTAACCAATTAAAATGGCCGCCACGAGTTGGGATATGCTCTAATTTTGAAACTAAGTTTATCCATCTACTGACACTTTGTCATCCAATGCAATCATCCATGATTATAAGAAATGGGGGGTTCCCCCCCTCCCCCATCACAGGCAATGGTGTCACAAACAGTAATGACCCTATATTATGTTAGAAATGTTAGAAAATATAGGATTTGGGAATGTATGGACAATACAAAACGTAGTCATTCTATTATACTATTAAACAAAGAATATTAGATGTATTTAAACAGTCATGGTATAGTGACATAAATAACTCAAGAAGACTTTCTTCTTACTGTCTACATAAAAGAGAATGGTTGAAGAACAATACCATTTTTTACTTGCTTGTCCTGCGTATAGAAATCTAAGAAAAAAGTTTTTTAAACCTTATTGTAAATGGCCTAACAGGCAAAAATTCATATCTTTAATGTCTTCCGATTCATATAAAAAAAAATTCAATTTATCTAAATATATATTTTTTGCATTTAAAAGAAGAAATAATTTATAAATATATTTGTTCCAATTTTTTGTAATAGCTCTATTGATATTGTAACCCTAGCATTGTAATGCTATTTGTTCTTCTATGGAAAATTACTTGTTCTGTTGCACCACTTTACATATTTGTTTGTATGGCTACAGATATTGTAAATATTTAATGCCAATAAAATATATGTTATGTTTAGACTTTCTATTTTCATTTGTCATCACTTGACTGATCATGCATTCACTCTCTGTCCATGTGCTAACTTCAGAAGTTAAATTAACCAATTTACTACCTAGAACTGGCGAAGACGCCATGTTGCGGAACGTGTTACATATGATACTGCAAACACTTGTGGCATTTAGAAAATTGCGGTTTCTCCATGCAGTGTGACCTACTCTTGCTGAGTTTATATGTTAGGAAACAAAGACGTCACCAACATTAACAAGTGAGAGTAGAATCTTTCATCTTTAGCTCGTCTGTTTTTCGAAGAAAAAAATACAAGCTTTTGTCGTAACTCCGGCGTCAGCGTTGTCGTCGTCAGGCGTCGTCTGGAATCTTAACGTTGGCCATAACTTCACTACTATTCCATATACAACTTTCATTTTTGGTCTGCATATTCATCTGGACAAGGCCTATCCAGACATATGCAAATTTTTCACTTATTGAAATTGACCTTTGACCTATTTTTGCTGTATTTTTTGAAAACATTAAAATGCCTGTCATTTCAGAACCGTTACCAACAGGACACTGATATTTCACATATGAATTCCTTGTGGCAAGACCTTTCCATCAATGTTACAGTTTTTGACTTTTGACCTTGATCTTTGACCTATTTTTGAAATGTTTAACAAAAAAACCTTAAACGTTGGCCATAATTTCTTTACTGTTTGACATACAACTTTTATTTTTGATATGCATATTCATCTTTGCAAGGGCCATTCAGATATACCTCAATATTTTATCTTCTGTTACACTTTTGGACTTTGACCTTGACCTTTTTTTAAATGTTTAACATAAAAGCTTTAACGTTGGCCATAACTTTTTGACATACATCTTTTATATCTGGTATGCATATTCATGACAATGGTTTTTCAGATATACCTCAATATTTTATCTATCGACCTTGACTTTTGACCTTATTTTGCCATAACTTTGGACAAGTTTAAGAAAACTTTGTATACTGGTTTGTCATCATATGAACCTGTGCAGGTGTGATTTTGGTCATGATCTTTAGGCAGATAAAAAAGAACATTTTTTAAATGTCTTCAAATTTTACAGTTTTGTGTTGATTATCAAAAACTCAATGGATTAGCAATTGTGATTTTTTGTTTACATATTTTACATCTTTGTATTGTATACATTCTATTCCATGCATAGGTCAAGGTCATCCTTCAAGGTCAAATGTCAAATTTAAAGGGTATGGTACTTCAACTTTGCATTTAAAGGTTTACAGTTTTAGTTGTGATTTTCAAGGTCAACTTTTCTAAGTGTTTAACAAAAATGTGTAACGTTGGCAAAAACAGACAAGCGTTGGCACCCGCATGCGGTGCTCTTCTTAATTTCTACTTATCATCATACTTATCATCTAATCAAGCTGCTTTAAGTATGGAAATGTTGATATTGATCTCTTCCTTTGCAGACATTATATGGCTTCTGCTGAAATTATGTCTGGTAATAAGTTTGGTAAATATTTCTATCTTTAACGATATTGAATAAATACACTTTTGGTAAATTTTGTTTGTAATTTATAAATTACCAGTACTGTGATTAACTAACATTTTATTCCTAACAAAATAAAATACACAAAAAATGACTTATCATACAATGTAAGTGACAATGTTCTTATCTGTTACATGTGTTCCTAACAAAATGTTCACTGATAATACATGAACATCACACCATTAAAAATTAAAATTAAACACAGTTTGACATCTTCAAATTTCAAAGACATAAGAAAACATTCTCACAAGTATATGGAAATGTTGATATTGATCTCTTCCTTTGCAGACATTATATGGCTTCTGCTGAAATTATGTCTGGTAATAAGTTTGGTAAATATTTCTATCTTTAATGATATTGAATAAATACACTTTTGGTAAATTTTGTTTGTAATTTATAAATTACCAGTACTGTGATTAACTAACATTTTATTCCTAACAAAATAAAATACACTAAAAAAGTTCACTGATTTTTCATAAAATCACACCACATTTTGTTTGAGTCAAGGACTTGTATGTTCAAATCATTAACAAATTACTAGTAAAATTAAACACAGTTTGACATCTTCAAATTTCAAAGACATAAGAAAACATTCTCACAAGTATAAAATGTTTCTAAGTTGCACTAAGGGGAAAGCTACTTTTTAATCCCCCGCCGCGATGCGGGAGGGGAGTTATTGGAATGGCCTTCGTCTGTCTGTCCGTCTGTCTGTCCGTCCGTAACATTTTCGTGTCCGCTCCATATCTCCTATACCGCTTGAAGGATTTTCGTGAAACTTACCTCAAATGTAAACCTGGTTGAGATGATGTGCAGAAAATAGGTGGCAGTCATGTAGACTCAAGGTCAAGGTCAAGACTCTAAGGTTATGTGTTTGAACCTTCAATTTCCATTTCAATGTCGTGTCCGCTCCATATCTCCTATACCCCTTTTAGTTTTTTACATGAATCTTGCCTCAAATATATATCTAATTGAGACGATGTGCAGAACACAGGTGACAGTCATGTTGGCTCAAGTTCAAGGTCACATTTGATGGTTCAGTGTTTATTCCTGGATATTTTTGTTTCCATGCTATATTTTCTTGTCTTGTGTTGATTTATTACATAAAATGCAGTTTTAAACCCCACTACAACAGTAGTGCTGAAAAGGTTTTTATTAAGGCAGTGGCGGGGGATATAGCTGTCCTTTGGACTGCCTTGTAAAAACTGACAATGCCATGAAATTATTTTCTATAGCCACATCTTAAGTAAAACACATCTTACAAAGATATCGCAAAATTTGTTTGGTTAATAATGTTTAAATTTAATAAAACATAATAATTTGGACTAGGCTATTTTAAACTTTTGAGGTGTTAGATTAGTTGTCGCTTATCAGTTACATTTAAGCAAAATTCAACTTTAATATATCTGAAGAATAATTCAAATCATAAAATGGTAAATTAGCAGCAGTAATTTAAAATACCATAATCTTCAGGTTAGCCAAAGTTATTTGAAATATTACGTAGTACATAGTAGCAAAAGCTTACAGTTGCCAACAGTTATTTAAATCATTCAGTAGCAATAGAAGTTTGCAGTAATCCTCATCTATTTGAGTCATTCTTTAGTACATGTAGTAGAAGTTAACAGCCACAGAAATTTAACATATTTTGTGCTTGTTGATTACTCTGTAGTATTAGAATCTTATGGTTGGCCACATAAATTGAGATAAATTAGAATTAATAGCTGCTTATGGTTGGCCATAGTAATTGGATTTATCTGTAGTAGCAGATGTTTTCAGTTGGCCACAGTAACTCAACATATTCTGTAGTAGCAGAGGTTTCCCGTTGGCCAAAGTTATTTGACTTTTTCTGTAGAAGTAGAGGTTTGCTGTTGGCTAGGGTGATTGGACATATCCTCAAGCAGCAGACTAAGATGCTTATGGTTTGTCACAATGATTCATCATATTCTGTAGAATCAGAGGCTTGTGGTTGGTTACAATGATTCATCATATTCTGTAGTATCAGATGCTTATGGTTGGTCACAATGATTCATCATACTCTGTAGTATCAGATGCTTGTGGTTGGTTACAATGATTCATCATATTCTGTAGTATCAGATGCTTATGGTTGGTCACAATGATTCATCATACTCTGTAGTATCAGATGCTTGTGGTTGGTTACAATGATTCATCATATTCTGTTGTATCAAATGTTTGTGGTTGGTCACAGTGATGCATCATATTCTGGAGTAACGGATGTTTGTGGTTGGTCACAATGTTTCATCATATTCTGTAATATCAGATGCTTGTGGTTGATGGCAGTGATGCATCATATTCTGAGGTTTGTGGTTGGTCACAGTGATTCATCATATTCTGTAGTATCAGATGCTTGTGTTTTGTCACAGTGATTCATCATATTCTGTAGTATCAGATGCTTGTGTTTTGTCACAGTGATTCATCATATTCTGTAGTATCAGATGCTTGTGTTTGTTACAGTGATTCATCATATTCTGTAATATCAGATGCTTGTGTTTTGTCACAGTGATTCATCATATTCTGTAGTATCAGATGCTTGTGGTTTGTCACAGTGATTCATCATATTCTGTAGTATCAGATGTTTGTAGTTGGTCACAGTGATTCATCATATTCTGTAGTATCAGATGCTTATGGTTGGTCACAATGATTCAACATATTCTGTAGTAGTTAAAGGTTGCGGTTGGCCACAGAGATTCAACATATTCTGTAGTAGTAGAAGATTGTAGCTGGCCACAGTGATTCAACATATTCTGTAGTAGTAGAAGTTTGCGGTTGGCCACAGTGATTCGACATATTCTGTAGTAGAAGAAGGTTGCGGTTGGCCACAGTGATTCGACATATTCTGTTGTACTAGAAGGTTGCGGTTGGCCACAGTGATTCAACATATTCTGAAGTAGTAGAAGGTTGCGGTTGGCCACAGTGATTCAACATATTCTGTAGTAGTAGAAGATTGTGGTTGGCCTCAGTGATTCAACATTTTCTGTAGTAGTACAAGGTTGCGGTTGGCCACAGTGATTCAACATATTCTGTAGTATTTAAATTGTGGCCACAGTGATTCAACAATTTTAGTAGTAAAGGTTGTGGTTGGCCACAGTGATTCAACATATTCTGTAGTAGTAAAGGTTGCGGTTGGCCACAGTGATTCAACATATTCTGTAGTAGTAGAAGATTGTGGTTGGCCTCAGTGATTCAACATATTCTGTAGTGGTAGAAGGTTGCGGTTGACCACTATTGACATTCTATCATTCATTCCTGTTAATATCGAGATGCGTTGTGTTGTCACATGAATCATCATATTCTGTAATATCAGTATGCTTGTGATTTTTGTCACAGTGATTCATCATATTCTGTAGTATCTAATGCTTGTAGTTGGTCACAATGATTCATCATATTCTGTAGTATCAGATGTTTGTAGTTGGTCACAGTGATTCATCATATTCTGTAGTATCAGATGCTTATGGTTGGTCACAATGATTCAACATATTCTGTAGTAGTAGAAGGTTGCGGTTGGCCACAGTGATTGGACATTTTCTGTAGTAGTAGAAGGTTGCGGTTGGCCACAGTGATTCAACATATTCTGTAGTAGTAGAAGGTTGTGGTTGGCCACAGTGATTCAACAAATTCTGTAGTAGTTAAAGGTTGCGGTTGGCCACAGTGATTCAACATATTCTGTAGTAGTAGAAGTTTGTGATTGCCCTCAGTGAATCGACATATTCTGTAGTAGTAGAAGGTTGCGGTTGGCCACTATGATTTGACATATTCTGTAGTAGTAGAGGGTTGCGGTTGGCCACAGTGATTCAACATATTCTATAGTAGTTAAATGTTGCGTTTGGCCACAGTGATTTGACATATTCTATAGTAGAAGATTGCGGTTGGCCTCAGTGATTCGACATATTCTGTGGTAGTTAAAGGTTGCGGTTGGCCACAGTAATTCGACATATTCTGTAGTAGTAGAAGGTTGCGGTTGGCCACAGTGATTGGACATTTTCTGTAGTAGTAGAAGGTTGCGGTTGGCCACAGTGATTCAACATATTCTGTAGTAGTAGAAGGTTGTGGTTGGCCACAGTGATTCAACAAATTCTGTAGTAGTTAAAGGTTGCGGTTGGCCACAGAGATTCAACATATTCTGTAGTAGTAGAAGGTTGCGGTAGGCCACAGTGATTCAACATATTCTGTAGTAGTAGAAGTTTGTGGTTGGCCACAGTGATTCGACATATTCTGTAGTAGTAGAAGGTTGAGGTTGGCCACAATGATTCAACATATTCTGTAGTAGTAGAAGGTTGTGGTTGGCCACAGTGATTCAACATATTCTGTAGTTGTAAAGGTTGTGGTTGGGCACAGTGATTCAACAAATTCTGTATAGTTAAAGGTTGCGGTTGGCCACAGAGATTCAACATATTCTGTAGTTGTAGATTTTTGGTTGGCCACAGTGATTTAACATATTCTGTAGTAGTAGAAGATTGCGGTTGGCCTCAGTGATTTGACATATTCTGTAGTAGTAGAAGGTTGCGGTTGGCCACAGTGATTCAACATAATCTGTAGTAGTAGAAGGTTGCGGTTGGCCACAGTGATTCAACATAATCTGTAGTAGTAGAAGGTTGCGGTTGGTCACAGTGATTCAACATATTCTGTAGTAGTAGAAGGTTGTGGTTGGCCACAGTGATTCAACATATTCTGTAGTAGTAGAAGGTTGCAGTTGGCCACAGTGATTCGACATATTCTGTAGTAGTTAAAGGTTGCGGTTGGCCACAGTGATTCAACATATTCTGTAGTAGTAGAAGGTTGCAGTTGGCCACAGTGATTCGACATATTCTGTAGTAGTAGAAGGTTGAGGTTGGCCACAGTGATTCGACATATTCTGTAGTAGTAGAAGGTTGCAGTTGGCTACAGTGATTCGACATATTCTGTAGTAGTAGAAGGTTGAGGTTGGCCACAGTGATTCGACATATTCTGTAGTAGTAGAAGGTTGCAGTTGGCCACAGTGATTCGACATATTCTGTAGTAGTAGAAGGTTGCAGTTGGCCACAGTGATTCGACATATTCTGCAATTTACGTACACTTATTTACAAAAAAAAAAGAACTAATAGTTACATTCCCGATAAAGATAAACAAACACGTACGCAAATTAGAGAGTATATGTTTATCCCCTACACCGGGTCATCAAGTGTACGGTTGGCCGTGTTTGCAGCTGGAATTTAGTGTTTACCTATGCGAATGGCGGACGGTAACCACGTGACATCCGGGTACCCCCCCCCCCATACAATAGGGCAAACTCCACCAATTTCTAATACACCTCTAAGAGGAAATTCAGTAGAAACATATAGTACAAAATCACTATTTTACAAGTACAAACTATAGGAAATAGAGAGAAAAGTGCTCTTCTTGGTCATAAACAGAAATACAAGCTCAAAATGCATTAAACTTGTCTCCAAAAAGGAAAAAAAAAATTTATATCCAAGGCTTAACACATCGGAACCATAAAGAACTCTCAAAACAACCACACACAACAGGTCTCTGGCTTGAAACTATAAAAAACAGCACCAGAAATGATTTACCCTTAATTCCCACCTAGTTATTCCTCTGTTACACTTTATTTCAACAAGAAAAGGTCTCAACTAGAAACGCAAACCCTCTAAATTCCATTCAAATTCAAAATTAAATATTAAGAGATAAATCAAGGATTACATATTTCTTCTCTTCCATACAACTACAGGACCAAAGAAAAAAAAAGGGGGGTTATTGGATAAAGGAATAAGCTATGTGCATAAGGAAAATTGATTGTCCCTTAAAAAAAAAAAACCTGACCCACTTCAACTCTAACACGCAATCCCAGGTATCCAAACGATGCCTATGAGAGTAAGAGAAAAACCAAAGCAAAAACATTGGTCACCTGGGAATCGAACCCAGCCATCTTGACACAATGACAAGATGTACCACATAACCAAAATAATGCTTGGTGATTCTCAAAAAAGAATCTAAAAAGAAAAACAAATGAATTATTATCAAATCAATTGGAAAAGTAACATTTTAATTTGATCAAATAAGAACTATGGAATGAATCTCAAAAAGGGGAGGGGTTACAAATATTGGCATCTAAATAAAACCAAGGTCAAGATAGAGACATCAAACAATTTAAGAATCATTAAAGAAAAATAGTGTACAATATATAGGTAATTAGATAATTAGAAAGTAGGTAGAAAAGAAAAACAGCAACTATAAATTATTATTTTTTCTTCTCTTAATTCAGAACAACTAATACTCTCGGTCTCTCAAAAATTTCTAGGGCAGGCTTCCGGTTCGATTTTTCAAAAATTCAAACATTCAAACTCTAATTCAACTCTTATTTTTATTCAACACTTTTTTAATAAATAACAATAACTCTTTTTTTTCTTTGGCACAAAATCTATACAAGGTTGAAAGTATCCTTGCTAGCCAAAATTGGCTATCTAAATTCAAAATTTACCCTAAAGGGGGCCGTCGTTTTTTGGCAGTATACGGGTGACGAGGTTATTTGTTTGCTGGCCTTGCAGTCCTTTTCCTCATCTAACATCTCAAATCTACTCATGAACCAAAGTCCAATTATGGTCGGCACCGATGAGACGGTTCTACGGTCTCAAGGGGAATAAACGTGGCACCTCAAGTGCGCGGTTTTTCCCGGCGAGACAGAAGAAGAAGGAAGGCACAGTTCACCTCCAACCCACATGCCGACCATTTTCACGGACCACATGAGCAACAAGCAAACCCTTCCATATCCAATGGTAATTAACACCTCTAGCTCAAATTAGATCTGTTAATTACCAAATTACAGGTTTTCTTTCAAAATTTGACCCACTTTAGATTTCTAAATTTAAATTTTATAGGAGTGATGGGTCACACTCCGGGGTCCGCCCACAGAGCCGAGCAGGCATACGGACCCTAATTAAACAACGTTATCAGTCAGTCAGTTTTAACAACACAGTAACGTGATGAATTCTGTTGAACTGCATTCCTAGAGTAAAAAGAAATGTTTTTTAATAAATTGAAGCTCTTGCTTGTCCTTTATTTGAATTTTATTGTTTTCATAAGTGCCTGTAAATAAGATGCTGGAATGTGTCACTAGGTTTTTCATTATTGCAGTGAATGAGCCTTTTAATTGCAGTTACCAGTTCACATGATGAAGAAAAAATATGTACACATTTGCCTACACCATGAAAACTAACCACTTTTATTAAAGCAACACTGTCCTGTCTTAAAAATATAGTGTATCTGAGTTTTTTGTTTTGATTCTTTTTCAGAGAGAGAGAGAGAGAGAGAGATAAGGAGATAGAGAGAGGGGGGGGGGGGGAGGAGTACATACATATAAGCATGAAAACACTACAAACACATGGTCCCCCAAAGACAGCACAATCCCTTAAACAAAGAATTACATAACCAAAAAATAAAATAAATAAGAAGAAAGAAAATTTGCCAAATACTTACACTAGCTGTCACGGCATTCATGATAGCCATCATGAGCTAAACATCTCTCCTTATTAATACAAATCTGCTGTCTTATGTTCCTATTATGGGCACAGATGCGGAACATCACAATCATGCTTTTCAAGCAGAATTCTATGATTCATACTGTACGTGTCGCAATATGTCAACATGGATAATATGCTGCATCTGAAAAATGGTCCTTGAGGAGTCTCTGGTTTGTGGAACCTAACTACCCATGGCAGTTTTTTTCATTTTGGACATTTTTTTCTGCTAGTAAAATGGAATATTTAACTCCCATTTGCCCCATTCTGCTGTGTAATACCAAATTGAGGCATGATTTTTTTTTTTTATTATTTTGAACCCTACTGTTGTCATGGCTATTATAAACATGTATCTTTCAAACTGAAAGTAGATTTTGATCAAATTTGAGTAAGATGGGAAAAAAATATATATTTTATATATATATATATATACACAGAAATATGTTCCGTTGTGGGGCCTCTTTATCACACCTCAGAGTGGGGCATTTGTTGGAACCCGCAACATTTATATATTTATCAGTATATATAGACCCTATATCAGGGTTTAAGCAATGGAAATTACCTGCAGCAATTAAATTAACTACGTGACTTACGCCTTTTAAATATAGACAGATGCCAGCTAATATTTATTTAAGTTCTCGATAGCTTTAAAGTTTAAAGGCATTCACCAATGTCCAAGGGTATCAAATACAACTACATTGTATGATTGACATTTTGATACACTATACATATACAGCAGGGCCTCATTTATAGTACTGTATAAAACACCCCATCAAATTTATGACATGCTTGTGTTTTACAGCTAAATCTACAGTTATTGAGAACAATGACGGTGGTTTTTGAATGGATGGAAGATTATCTTTCATTCACCAATGCCTAATGGTATCCAGTCCAGTTGCAGTGTACTTTCATGCAGGTCATCAAATTTTAATGAAATGCATAAAATACATTATATCATTATATATACGCAAAAAGGTGTTAGAGAGCGAAAACTACAGAGAATTATTTATATTTTCATATTTTGTGCAAGTTAAACCTACGATTTAATTAGAAGACAGCACGCTCGACTGTTCCAGTGCTTTGTCAGTATTACAGTAAGAATATGAACTATGGCAGATAATTCGAAAACACAGCCCAGTTAGAGTCATCATGCTCTTAGAAGTCCTCATCTACCTATGTCTCAAGTTTCAGTTCAATAGCTTTTATGGTTTCCAAGTTCTGCTCCGGTGAAGAAATTGTTGATGCGATCAAAGGGCAATAACTACTAAATTATGCAAATGAGAGTTACAGTTCTTGGTCACTGCACTCCACCATGTAAGAATTATTTATATTTTCAGATTTTGTGCAAGTTAAACCTACGATTTAATTAAAATAGACAACCCCACAAACTCGGGTTGTTAGAGTATACCCCATAAATGTGATCACTATATACTCCAAATATATTATGCAGACCCTACAATATTTGAATATATAGAGACTGCCTCACTAGTATATATATACTATACCCAAAGCTATTTAATTAGATATATCCCAGAACCTTTTTAAATGTATATATACCCCCAGAAATTTTTTAATATATGTAGACCCCATAACCTTTTAAATGTATATATACCCAAGAACCTTTTAATTGTTTATAGACCACAGAACCTTTTAAATGTATATAATGTATATAGACCCCAGAACTCTTTAATATATGTAGAAGTAATTAATGAAACTGGGTTTTTGTGATGAATTTCACTAAATATGAAATAATACTGACCAAGAACGGTCAGTATTATTTCATATTTACTAAAATACATCACACACTGCACAAAATAATAAATGTCTTTTAGGCAAAAGTAAACAAGAGCTGTCTGAAGACAGCACGCTCGACTATTCCAGCGCTTTGTCAGTATTACAGTAAGAAAATGAACAATGGCAGATAATTCGAAAACACAGCCCAGTTAGAGTCATCATACTCTTAGAAGTCCTGACATCTACCTATGTCTCAAGTTTCAGTTCAATAGCTTTTATAGTTTCCAAGTTCTGCTCCGGTGAAGAAATTGATGATGCGATCAAAGGGCAATAACTACTAAATTATGCAAATGAGAGTTACAGTTCTTGGTCTCTGCACTCAACCATGAAAGAATTTTCAGATTTTGTGCAAGTTAAACCTACGATTTCATTAAAATAGACAACCCCACAAACTCGGGTTGTTAAGAGTATACCCCACCAAATATATTATGCGACCCCACAATATTTGGAATATAGAGACTGCCTCCTAGTATATATATATATATATATATATATATATATATATATATATACTATACCCAAAGCTATTTAATTACATATATCCCAGAACCTTTTTAAATGTATATATACCCCCAGAAATATTTTAATATATGTAGACCCCATAACCTTTTAAATGTATATATACCCAAGAACCTTTTAATTGTTTATAGACCACAGAACCTTTTAAATGTATATAATGTATATAGACCCCAGAACTCTTTAATATATGTAGAAGTAATTAAAGAAACTGGGTTTTTGTGATGAATTTCACTAAATATGAAATAATACTGACCAAGAACGGTCAGTATTATTTCATATTTACTAAAATACATCACACACTGCACAAAATAATAAATGTCTTCTAGGCAAAAGCAAACAAGAGCTGTCTGAAGACAGCACGCTCGACTGTTCCAGTGCTTTGTCAGTATTTCAGTAAGAAAATGAACAATGGCAGATAATTCTCAAACACAGCCCAGTTAGAGTCATCATACTCTTAGACAAGCACTTGTCATAGTCCTCATCTATCTATGTCTCAAGTTTCAGTTCAATAGCTTTTATAGTTTCCAAGTTACATGGGTGAAAGTTGAACATTTTGGAAATCCTGAAAATGAAGCTGGGGATCCAGGGGGCCGCTAGGGCCCCAGGTGGGTCCAGGGCAAAGCCCTGGTGGGGGGGGGGGGTAAGGGGGGCAAAGCCCCCCGAAACTCCATGAATGTAGCTATTTTGGAACCATTTAAAGCAAGTACAAACTACCTCTCATGTAAGTTCAATTGGACATTTTGTTATACAAAAAAAGTTCTAAAATTTATATATATATATATTAATAATATCTTTAAAAATCAATTAAATGCAAGAATGACTTAGGAAATTCCTCTTTGAGCTGAAACAAAATGCTTAACCTAATGTTGTAATTTCAAACTCTTCATATATGATCATTTTACAATGATCTCCTTAGTTGTTTTCTGGGCCATTAATTTCAAAACTTGATTTGATATTAAAAAATAAGTTTGAACTTGGTTTGTAATGTTCTTTATAACAATGCCTTAAGCATATCTTTCCGCATGATCTATAATTAAGTGTCCTCCCACAAACTTCACAAAAAGCGATCCCACCTATCTCCTTTTTTTAACCACCGTCCCCATTTTTCTCCGTCTTCGTCGATTTCGTTTAGCAATTGCCATCGCCACTTATTTTTTACGTCTACCTCAAGATCGTTCGAATTGTACCCTGGGGGTAAATACTTAATGTTGTCTAAGTAACGTTGTCACGATAACTGTTCTTTCACTTAGAACTGTTTACATTCGCCGCAATTTCGATATTATAAACGGTGTCACACGGTGTTGCATGAAAATTCGATGACGTGAAATTCTTTAGTGCTCTTTTGATTGGATGATAAATGTAAATGAAATGTTGCGATTGTTTCAAAAATGTATTTATAGCTTCACGGGGTTTCCATATCAAGTACCTTATGGATTGTAGCAGAGGAGGATACTCCCACGGAGCAGCAGTTGCAAATTTTAACAAAAAGACGTCTGTTATCGAGGGAACGTGTGTGTATATGTGGCACTCGAAAATCTGATGTGAGATGTAGTTACAGTTAGTGCATTTCAAGGCAGGAGATGCTTTTTTCTCCTTCCCACCCATAAATTAGGCTGATCACAGCTGGTTGACTCTTGATTATGACCTTAACATACATCATCATAGCCCATGGAAGTCATCTCACCTTCCACAAGTCTTATGCCCATAGTTAATGCTGCATTCTGCTGTTTCTGATGAGAGGCCTAGATGTGGGCCCATGTTAGCCAAAGGCGCCTTTGCTGTTTTAGGAATGGACTTTCTTGGCCTTATGGATTGACCCTCAGTCTCAAAGCCTCTCTGCTGCAGTCAGTATGTATCATGTAGGTGTCCATAGATGAAGAGTCAGTCAGTTTCAAGCCTTTGCTCTGTGGAATATGGCTAGTTTTTAAGTGTGCAGCCATGTCACATCTCATTGTGTTGATGAAAGTTTTTTTTGCTTAAATGTTGATATTTTTTTAGGATTTTGGTGAAAATCAGCCCTATATATACTGAGAATGGTCTCCAGAGAATGCAGACATCTTCCAGGGATGCTGACAATGGCACATGAAAGATACAATGACAACTGCATGTCACCGTTTGAAGTTTTGTATTACCCCAAGGGGATGGGGCCATCTGGCATTTGGCCATCGAGACACCTGAAGTGCCTGCAATGGCCTGTTTCATAACAAGGTATCTCCACAGTCTTTTATAGTAGAATGGTTAACTATGTCTCATTTTAAGGACAAAAGTGCACTCTTTCAGATGAACTAAAATTTGACAGGGTGAGACTCATATTTTTTTTATATTGTTGTTGTTGTTTTTTCAACAATTTAAAAAATCCAAATATGTTACTAAAAATAGTAACAAGTTTATTGAGTAAAGAATAAGTTTTTATTTTCAGTTGTTTTACATTTTCTAATGCAGATTAGTTTATAGAACACAATTTTATTTTATTTCATTGAAAAATTCCCATAAATAAAAAAGTTATTAAAATTTCAGTGTTGACCATGTAAGCTAGCTAGACTGCATTTGTAACTGCAGTTATTTTGGGTATACACCTATTTTAAAATTGAATGGGGCAATTATGCCAAAATATACTTTATTTCCATATATTTCTCGACTGTGGGATGCTCGAATATTGCCGCAGTTAATTTTACCAAAATATACTTTATTTCCATATATTTCGCGCCTATGGCATGCTTGACGATTGCCTAATTCAATTATGCCAAAATATACTTTATTTCCTTACATTTCGCGTCTGTGGGATGCTAGAGGATTGCCCCAATCAATTATGCCTAATTAATTTTATTTCCTTACATTTCGCGTCAAAAACATACTGGATATGATAGAGACCCATACTTGGTCTTATTTTGTAGCTATTACATCCTGCTACATGCCTATACCTAGTCTTATGGGGTCACATTGATTGAGTTTCCATCTATAGTCATCTATATGGCTACGAACGACTAATTTTTGCATTTACCACTATATACACATATAAGAATTTGATATAACTTCTGACCTGGATATGATAGAGACCCATACTTGGTCTTATTTTGTAGCTATTACCTCCTGCTACATGCCTATACCTAGTCTTATGGGGTCACATTGATTGAGTTTCCATCTATAGTCATCTATATGGCTTCAGCGACTAAGTTTTGCATTTACCACTATATACACATATAACAATTTGATATAACTTCTGACCTGGATATGATAGAGACCCATACTTGGTCTTATTTTGTAGCTATTACCTCCTGCTACATGCCTATACCTAGTCTTATGAGGTCACATTGATTGGCTTTCCATCTATAGTCATCTATATGGCTACGAACGGCAAAATTTTACCTTTAGGACTATATAAACATATAAGAATTTGATATAACTTCTGACCTGGATATGATAGAGACCCATACTTGGTCTTATTTTTAGCTATTACATCATGCTACATGCCTACACCTAGTCTTATGGGGTCACATTGATTGTTTTTTAATCTATAGTCAGATGTATGGCTATGAATGGCTATTTTTTTTGTGTGTGTGTGGAGGCGTAGTTAGTCATTTATTTTTTGCATGATTTTAAAGAAATATTCAGAGGGGAAGACCTAAATAATAATGAAGTTGGAAGTTGTATTATATTGTAAATATTATTTTGTATATATCTAAATTGTGAAAAAAAAATCATAAAGTGTATAATTTATCTAATACATATATAAATATTATAATTTAGCCCTATATATAAGTCAGATCAGGCCCTTTATATTATATAGAATATCTCCTGGTCTGATAGATGAAATTATAATGTTTTTTTATTTTTCTGAAGTATGTTGTTGTTTTACTTTCCTAAAGTTATTAATATGGTGTTTAAATCAACCATATAACTACAATGTAATTAATTACTCTGCGGTACCTACCTGTTTATTGATCAACATTAGACAGTACTGTACAGTGTGTACAGTCCACTATCTTCCTTTAATATAACAGAAAAAAAAATTCCTGGTGTAATCAGTGTAGTTATAATATTTAATACACTGTTTAAAATATATAAGAGTTTGAATTTTGCCGTTTTGATTAACCAATAGTTTTTGTTGATATCAAATATAATCATTTCTTTCACTATTGCTTGATAGATTGTGTTGATAATTTCCTGTTGTCCGGTAAATTCCCGTAAATAGGATAGGGAATTATCGATTTCGTCAGGCGGAATAACTCTGAAACTTATTGCTTACTGAGCTTATTGTTCGCTACTAATGCTTGCTAGGTTGTGTTCAGTCCCGATGAAAACACAGGGAAGCAATTTCAGAAGATAATTCGTTAGAATTACTGAGATAACCACCGGTTTGATGCACGATCTAGGTATGTACGAGCTCCTTTACATGCGTAGGTCAAAGGTTCAAGTTGCGCTCCCCCCAAAAATTTTTTTATATCGTATATGTATGTAAAGGTATGCAACTCTGGTTTGCCCAAACCTAGGGTGCTGTCACTCTATCTTCGAAAACGGACCCACAAATCACACACATTCACCAATCTCGTCTTCATACTAATCCTAAATCTTTTTTCTAACAGACCATCACATAAATATATGCACAATCGTCTCCAAACGTCTCTTCTGGGAATTTAAACATCAGCACTCGTCAGGTCGCCAAGATGTGACCGACATACATGTACATAAAATCAGTAGCGTTTTGCAGAATAAATCCGTTCTGCTGGGCATAAACATGAAGCACCCGGGAGAAAATCCAATGAAAACATACTTGTAATTGATCTAGACTGTTTATACGTTCATCGGTCACCAGTAGAGTCGTGATTGTTTAGCATTCCTTTGGACTGCAGCGATCAACAAACTACAGGCGCCATGATTTTTTTAATTTTGATGACCTAATATCATGTAGTGATTCGGATTGATTGATTGATTGATAGACCGACGTACAGATATAAAGATAGACAAATGGATAATCATATAAACATAAAACACGTAGCAAAGACCAATTATAACACAGAAACTGAAAATATTTTCTTGCACTAGAAAAAAAGATACTTATATAAGAAAGTATTTTGCTTTCTCTGTGATTTTTCCATATATTTTAGACAGTTTTCAAAATTCAGTGACCTGCCGCGTGACAAAATAATAGTTTTCTCTGTCTGTTACAGGAGTTTAATAGGTCTTTACACTAAGATAGATAGACAGACTGTCAGACAGACATACAGTTACAGGGAGAAATAGTTGAAATCAGATTAACATCCGATACATGCCATGATTCCTCTTTATTATATTTAAACCGCTTCTTATCATCTGGCACGTGTCTGTATGACCGCGGGCGAAATGGACATACGGTAACTGACTAGTCAAATTAACCTTTTCTTTAAGAAAATAAAACACCAAAGACTTAATTTAGACATCATAGAATTATACCACAGACACATAGACAGACTGTCAGACAGACATACAGTACCTTGTAATACCTTGTAACATTGAGTTAATAAAGTATTCTGTCTGTCAGTTACATTTGACTTTCTAATATTATCTTTAATCCGCTTCTAATCATCCGGCACGTGCCCTGTCTATTGTTTATTGGGAATGACACAGTAGCATTATCCCCACGGGACGCAATCACTACGTCAAATATCATCAGGTTGGGACCCTGATTAAATTTACACCCTTTACGTTACTGCTGTAATGGGACTAAGTCATAAAATTCATACATACACTGTGATATTTTTTTTAATTTTTGTTTCTTTATTTTTTCCTTTTGATTTGTGTGTTTGTATGAATGTGTGTAGAATTATAAAATAAATCTGTAAAGGGAAAGCTTACATTGCATGGTTATGTTGCACTTGTGAAATATGTATTTCATCTACATCACATTATATCATAAATGTCGAATTTTCTTTATTAATATATTGATTCAATTTAATCTTACAGAAATAAATATGCTATTAAACAAAAAGACCATTTTCTTAATCCTCATTCCATTTCGATTACACTGTGCAATGTGATATTGACTTCATGTCATGGATATACTATTATCTAATTCAATAAGTATCATGAATTTAAAATTTTCTCCATCTTACATGAAATTATTGATAAATTAATACATTATTTAAAAAAAACAAAAAACAGAAACACCTATAATATGCCGTTGTGTAAAAATCAATAGTCCATTTTACTATTCTCAGTCCATTTCCCATTTCGTATACTCTGTGAACTGCGAAATGGACTTGATTTCATGAATATAATATACTATATACTAAGTCAATACATATCTCAATTGTTAAATATTCCTTATCTTAACATTAAATTTTGATATTTATAATGAAAAAACATCTATAAAATGTCATTGTGTAAAAGTCAAAAAGTCTTATTTCGCCATTCTCGGTCCATTTTGTCCGAGTGGACTTCTCATCAATTACCATTTAAATATTGCATAATATCACCGATAAGTAAAGTATTTCATGAACAAGAGTATCATTTACATTACAAAAATGAATAAAAGGAGTAAAACATACCCAATTATGATATTATTAACTCCATTTCGTAACTTTATCGATTACGTTTTTACTGCGAAATGGACTCAGCTTTGTTGGAATGGGCAATAAATGATATAATATCTGATACATATATATTTTTTCACTTCAAGATATTGATTTATTCAACTGATTATAAACCAAATTACTAAATATTTCGCAATAAGATATCGTAGTAATATGATACAAACTCCATTTTGCTATTCTTGGTCCATTTCGTGAAATGGAGTCCATTTCTCTATTCATACCTACTGCCAGCCTATTCGCTAAAACTTTACAAATATAGGAGTCAAAAGGATCTGTCCTACGCATGAAACAACATACACGTGAGAAAAAAAGACTCAAAGTCCCAGATATATAATGTTTAAGGAGTTTTCTTAATATTTCAACTGATTTGGAATTTATCACATGTAGTGGACAGTCTGTTTAACAATCACTGTCTACTTTAAAAAAAAAAAAAAAAAAAAAAAATATATATATATATATGATCCCCAAGAAAGGGCGGAATCCCCCTCCACTCTCAACATCTGGTAGGTTGGACCTGTACAGGATCAGCAGACTAGACTGCAGCAACTTAGCTATAGACAGTTTGTAGAATGTTGTAGTTGCTGCTGCTGCTGCTAAAGATTATTGATTTTTATATCATGCAGGCACCTTCTCACGATTGCAAAACCAGATCAAACTGAAAGGGAAATTAATGATATATATTTTATGTAAGGGGAGACTGTCTCGGGAAAGGGTCTTTGTATACATAGGTATGAGGTGATTTTGTATCGTACATTTGTCTTATTTTAGTTCGGGTTAGTTATTCTAGAATTATTCCTTTTTTTAATATACGCTTGATTTAGTCGCCTAGGAAATAACTGTATTTATAGAAAAAAAGATGATTTGGTCTATCGTTTAGTGCCATACATTTTCATGTATATTTTTGGTTTTTGAGTTTATTGCTTACATGGGGATAATGTTTAAGGGAGGCAATGGACTTGATCTCACAGGTTGATATGTATTGTGTTCTAAAGTTTACTGTAAAAAGCGTGTAAATTGTATTATTTGTATGTACATTTTATATCGTAAGTCAGCCATTTATTCTATTGTTAAAACTGATTTGTTTTGGTACAACACACTTTCATTTTACCTTTGATGAGCCAAGAGTATGATAGTGACAGTTTTAGCAACTGATTTAAAACCTGATCAGCCTTCAAGCTACAGACTGTTCTGAAATTATTCTGGTGGTTTAAGTCCTTTCTTTTCATCTCTATAATATATATAATATATTGATGACTGAGTGTTGAAATTATATATATTGAAATATATTATTGATGTAATTTTTATTTCAGGGATTGGCAAAAACATTTGGTGTCATATATCTCATGCAGCATCCATTCTGTCATCAGAAGGCATTGTTTACAAGGTCAGAGAACAACCCTCATCGTTGAGCCTAAGAGAGATCTTTTGGTTTGAGCACTTCATGCAATGGAGACGTTGGTTTGCTTCTTGTTCATGGCAAGCATTGGAGAAGTGATCAGGTAACCTCTCAACTCTTATCACTACTACTGCTGTTTCTTTCTTTCATGTTATTCTTTTACTTTCAACAACTACTACTACTGCTACAACTATCCATTATCATCAGCTTCCTCTACTTTTACTTCTACTAACACTGTTACATATCATTATTAACTAATCTGATTTTTTGGGGAAAAAGATGAACTTTTGTCTGTATTGTAATTATATTTGATTAATTGTCTCTTTTTAAGCCCATGTTAAATCAAAGGCGTTGTGCATTAAAATTAATATATAAGTCAAGAGGACTGTCCTACGCATAAAACAACATTGTATGGATCAAAATCCCTGAAATGTAATGTTTTTATAATCAGTTTTCTTCAAGATTTCAACTGATTTTGAATTTCTCACACGCTTAACAACCACTGTCTACTTTGAAAATTACAAAACTTAGATTGGGCAGAATCAAAATTGCAGTTTCCCGCTCCACTCTAAAGTTTTCCTGGGTTTGATCTGTTCTGGATCTTTGAACTGGACCACGGCAACTTCAGTTTGTAGAATGTTGTTGTTATTGGTGATGATAATGATGATGATGATGATGATGACATACCAAAGTCATAGAAAATGGTACTGGTATAGCTCCCTTGCTTGTTGCTCAGCATATAAGGGTAGTTCCAAGACTGGTTGGTCTGGTGGCTGGATAATGTGAATGGGTATGTTATCATGCCACGTGTCTACAGCGTTATGCTGCAGTGTGGCAGCACCCTATATGCCTCAAGTTGACATAGTCTCCAAATGACTTAAATACTGTTGGTGGGACATTGAACCCAAACAAATAAACAAACATGTCCTGGGTTAGACCTATACTGGATCAGCAAACTAGACCACAGCAACTACAGACCGTTTGTAGATGTTGTTGTTGATAATGATGATGATTTTTTTATCATTCAGTCACCTTCACACGACTACAAAACCAGATCAAACCGAAAGCAAAATTTATGTAATAAGTTACTTACCGTATACACCGGCAGATTAGGCGCACTTTTTTTCCAGATAATTCAAGTTTATAGAGGGGATGCGCCGTATATAATGATATACAGCTTTTCAGGTTTCTTTTTTCAATCACCGAGAAGTGAAAATTACCGGTATACGATCTCAGAAAATGGATATACTGAAAGCCAATGAATACGATAATATGACACAAAGTCTATACGAAACCATGATAAACAATACCACATTATTGCTTTTGTTCTTATTAGTTATCCTACAGGTATATTTCATGATAAAATGATCGTGAGAAACTGAAACAACTTGATGGAAGCCATTTTCAATATAAACAAATAAGTTTATTTTACGGGACCTCATGATGTATAGGAGAAACTTGACAGGTGGCAATTGTTACGTAATGCTTGTTAGTTTGGAGAATTTTGACAGGTGACAATGGTCCCCAGTGTTAGAATGCGGGGACACGGTTCAGTAATGTCATGTTATGAAAATGTGTCACCTTTATCCTACCCGTTGTTAATGTAACGGTCTAACGGTAATCTTATGCCATGTGTAAATAAAATGGTTCACCGTATGATTAGCCCGGTGACGTACGGATAGCTTTCGGTCTGTCAAAATGTACGACGGCGCAAATTTCAAAACAAGATTTCGTCGCATATGATACGATAAGTGATTTTTTTTTTTCAAATAAGTTACCCTGAAAGTTAGGATGCGCCTTATACGTAGCTGCGCCTAATCTGACCGTGTATACGGTACCTTAATTCCATTGCATCACTTAGTGGACTTCTTAATTTTAGAAAATGCAAAGGGTTGGCTTCTTTGTTTTCGTTGGTATGATGTCATTGGGTATTGTCCATTTGTCATATTTTAGTTCAGGTTTGAAATGGCACGATTCTTTTAATTTATTTAATTTATAATCCATGGTGTGGACTTGAAAGTTAATGAATATGCTATGGGGCATCAGACAGTCAAGTTAGATAACACTTGATGGAATATATTACAAAATATGGCCCCTTTTTAACTTAGAAAATTTGGTTAAAGTTTTGCATGCAAGATGCTTTCATGCTTATATCTCAGTATACTATGATTATGTTGAAATTGAAAAGAAGATGAACATGCAGATAATGATAAGGATCCAATGCAGTCAAGGCGTTAGAGGAGTCGACTGTGCTGTTCCCTGACAGCCCTTTTTTTTACAATCACAGAATGTTGCAATATGGGACCATGTCTCTGTAAATGGGTATTGATGAACGTAATACATACAAATAGTTATAAAAAAAACAACTAATGCTTAGCTAATGATCTTTTGTGAACGAGCTGCTTTAAAGATCATTAGAGCCTTTTTAATTTTACATCTCTGTTAACAGTTGGTCGAGGATCTGTGAGATGGTTCAACTACACAAATGACCCTAATGCCGTTTAAATCAGCTTGATTGGTTTTAAGATGGTACCATGCACTACTACCAGAATGGTACAGATGAGAGTGTGGCCTGCTCCAGCATGCACATGTAAGATTGTTCTTATTTATTACTACCATGTCAAGCGAAAGACGTAAAAATTGGTACCAGATGCAACCTTTGCTTGCAATCAGCAAAATGGGTCTGCTATGGGAACTCGGAGACCTCAGTGCTGGTTCTACCGAGAAACATTTCATCCGTGTATCGGTGCTTTACACCGGGCACGTAAAAGAACCAAGGGGTCTATTCGCTAAGAGCTAGGGTATCGCACCCGGACTCCCTTGTATCCGACTACTGTCTCTTCCGATGCTGTCTCTTCAGCAAAAATAAAAAAGTATGTCAAAATTACTTTTAGTGTAGTTGTATTATTATAATTTTGGGTCTTCATTCGTAGTGAATGAAATAGTTCAGCTCATCCCCTATTTCTTACTACTTATGAAGTTGGGCAAAATTTGTTTAAATGTGATTATATTCTTATATGTTTGGGGTCTTCATTCGTAGTGAATGAAATAGTCCTGTTCATCCCCTATTTCTTACTACTTATGAAGTTGGGCAAAATTTGTTTAAATGTAGTTATATTCCAATATGTTTGGGGTCTTCATAGTAGTTACTGAAATAGTCCAGCTCATCCCCTATTTCTTACTACTTATGAAGTTGGGCAAAATTTGTTTAAATGTAGTTATATTCCAATATGTTTGGGGTCTTCATACGTAGTTACTGAAATAGTCCAGTTCATCCCCTATTTCTTACTACTTATGAAGTTGGGCAAAATTTGTTTAAATGTGATTATATTCTTATATGTTTGGGGTCTTCATGTGTAGTTACTGAAATAGTCCTGTTCATCCCCTATTTCTTACTACTTATGAAGTTGGGCAAAATTTGTTTAAATGTAGTTATATTCTTATATGTTTGGGGTCTTCATGTGTAGTTACTGAAATAGTCCTGTTCATCCCCTATTTCTTACTACTTATGAAGTTGGGCAAAATTTGTTTAAATGTAGTTATATTCCAATATGTTTGGGGTCTTCATAGTAGTTACTGAAATAGTCCAGCTCATCCCCTATTTCTTACTACTTATGAAGTTGGGCAAAATTTGTTTAAATGAAGTTGTTATATTCCAATATGTTTGGGGTCTTCATAGTAGTTACTGAAATAGTCCAGTTCATCCCCTATTTCTTACTACTTATGAAGTTGGGCAAAATTTGTTTAAATGTATTATATTCATATGTTTGGGGTCTTCATGTAGTAGTTACTGAAATAGTCCAGTTCATCCCCTATTTCTTACTACTTATGAAGTTGGGCAAAATTTGTTTAAATGTGTTATATTATATGTTTGGGGTCTTCATTGTAGTTACTGAAATAGTCCTGTTCATCCCCTATTTCTTACTACTTATGAAGTAGGGCAAAATTTGTTCGAGTTAAGATATATCCTCATTGATTTTGGGTTAATTCCTTTCATTAACTTTTTTTTTTACTTCTTTTTCTTTTACTTTTTTTACTTAATTTTCTTATCTTTTGTGGTTTTTTTCGTTGTTTAGTTTATTCCTTAACTGTTTTTTTTTCTTTCTTAAACATTTTTTCACTTCTTTTTTCTCCTTTTTGTTTTGGCATGTTTTTCTTTTTTTATCTAAAACCTTTTTTTCTCTCATAATTTTTTCATTGCCTTTTTCTTCTATATTTTCCTTGTTGTTGTTGTCTCATAATAATATATATTTTGTTTCCTCTTCAGCTTATTCATGGACCTGTCAATGTCTGTAAAAGTGGCACGACTCGACCCGTCATTGTCTTAAAAAGTGGCACATAATAGTTCAGAAATAAAAGTTAAGAGTTCTCTGTGTTTGGGGTTCACAGATATCAATTTCGATTGATAACGTCCCCCAGTTTCTGGCTATTTGTGTGTGGTCAAAATGGGCCATGTGACGCGTCTGGTGTGGTGTGCTTTAGCATCCACCGCTGGCTAGCCAGTTTCTGGCGAAAAAGGAACATCAGTCTCCCCTGCCAGTATATAGCCTCTCCATGGTCAAGCCCTATACAGTGCCTCCTCGCGGCGACACACGTCAACTGAGGACTTTGTGTCCTCAGGCTGAACTGTAGGGGACGATGTACAAAAATTGTGTATCCAAATACACCAAACGTTGGTTTATGCTACTATTGATCAGATACTTTTTCTATTGACATTTTAAAACACTGCTTCACATAGGAATCAGCACAATCCTGTCCTGTTCTACTCACATGAAGACAAGTTAGGGTGCGGGGGTCGGGGTTTAATCACCTTGAGTTCCATCTAATTAACTTCTGTACAAATCACAACAGGTAGTCTTTTTATACGGAGGCGGTCATATATTGGCGTCATCTTCTTCGTCCGTCCGTACGTCTGTACCTCCCTTGAAACTTAGTCTCTGTAGCTGATTGATATTGCAGCCTTGTGAACGCAACTCCTCCTACATTTCTGAATGAATCTTTTCAAAACTTGGTCAATGTCATTACTATAATGGGTAGATGTGCATGAAGTGGCAATTTTCCGGTCCATTGATTTTTACAAGATTTTGTCCCTTGAAACTTAGTCTCTGTAGCTGATTGATATTGCAGCCTTGTGAACGCAACTCCTCCTACGTTTCTGAATGAATCTTTTCAAAACTTGGTCAATGTCATTACTATAATGGGTAGATGTGCATGAAGTGGCAATTTTCCGGTTCATTAATTTTTGCAAGATTTTTGTCCCTTGAAACTTAGTCTCTTTAGCTGATTGATATTTCAGCTTTGTGAATGCAATTTCATGTATGTTTCTGACCTAATCTTTTCAAAACTTGGGCAATGTCATTACTATACTGGGTAGATATGCACAAAGCACGGATTTTGATGTTCATCAATATTTGCAATAGTTATGCCTTTCTAAACATGGTCTCTTGAAAACACAACTCAAGTTTCTAAACAGGTAAAAGTGCATAAAGCAGGGATTTTCTGGTACAGTGATTTTTGCAAGAGTTATGTGGAGAAAGAAAAAAGGATTCATAATGATACTGCTATTTGACCTACTTTCATATTGGAAGCATTTTTAGGGTTCTATCTCTGTTCAGCTAAATTAATTGGTCTCACAGACTTCATTATGCTTACAGAAATGTTAAAAGCAATAATTAAAAGACCCCTCTTGGTCTTTATATTTTGTGGCGGCGTATATTGTGGCATCACTGGCACTCTTAATTTTAATCAAATTGAGTCTAAGGATGAAGGATATCAGATTATTGGTTTAATGGAACCTTTTGGTGTTCTACCAAGAGGACTGGGTTCAACTCCCAAGAACTGGGTTCAACTCCCAAGATACCATATCCTATCCTTTCAAAACA
>CM037780.1:42660389-42704884 GCA_021229015.1 Solen grandis | reverse complement strand
TCGTCTATAATCCGTACAGAATGTATCAGAACATCAGACTAATTTATAAAGAGGGATTTTTTGTGTGATAAAATTTATCCAAATATATGAAAGGGCGATATATGGTGAGAAAAAATCAAAGTAAGTCTACATAAATAAAATCATGCATCCATGCACGTAAACAGGCAGTCTTATATTCGGGACAACAACGACGTGAGGTCATCGTTTTATGCAATGCCGGCAGTCCAGGTTCTATTTTAAGAAACGGAAAGTCCTATATCTTAATCTGTTATTAAGAGCAAACAGAAAAAATAAAATGAACGTCTGGAACGTCACATGTTGTTTGCAAATTAAAGGAAACACATATAGTAGGTTTAAACTGACAGCTATTTGATATCAATCAAATGTGTCTTATATTTAGAACCTGGTTTTGAAAATGCGTCATTAACGGCGCACTAGCATTCAATATGGGGGTCATTTCAGATTATTTTGCGACAAAACACACAATTTTGTGCGTCATCGAAAACCCTGCTCACGTATAAATATCTTCTTTTATTATCTTTAATTTTGATTTTGAACCCTGTCTCTCCTTCCCCCCCCCCCCCCCTGAATTTTCCAAACAGATATTGATACATGAGTTTATATTTTTCTTTTATATAGCACTGTTTCGGTCAGCATCAGACCTCATCAGTGGTGCTGCATGCACCAGACAGAGCTTTTTTTTTCTTTATGTTTTTTGTTTTGTTTTTTTCTGCTGTGCTCTGTTCTGTAGGGCAGGCTGCTGCTACTGGTTTGTTGCAGAAGTTGAGGCGTAGGAGTGCAGATTGCTGTCAAGCAGTCCCTTTACATAATCAGGCTCCTCCTGGTGGTGGGTTTCTTGAGTCCGCCGGTGTTCGAACTCCATCTGGGCCCTTTGAGCTCTTCGCTTTGCCTTATACCTTCTCGTTGTCTTGTACGACTTGTGGTAGCTTGCCTTCCTTGATATGTGAAGAAGGCGCTTTCTTGAAGCTGCAGATAGACAAGTCCTTGTGAGGCGGCCCACCTTCATCCTCACTGCTGAGTAAACTGAGTTGTTCGCTCTCAGGGTTTGAAGAGCTAGCCGAGCCTCAAATGACCTGGGGTAGTTCTGGGACTTCGGCATGGTGGCTAAAGTTGCTCGGTTGAAGGCCTCGCACAGCTGTGTTGATGTTCTAGATGACACCTTGTAGACCGCCTCTTCACTCAATCTCATTTTTAGTATCACAGCAAGCAGTGACTTGTCATTTTCGTTCATCTTCAGGTGCGTGATGTCATTTGGGCCCAGGATCATGGACTTGTACCACCAGGAGTTGTGACCTTCACCGGAGCAGACCAGGGCTGATTGATGACAGAAGCTGCAGTTCTCGGCATAGCATTCAATGGTGGCCCGCTGGATGTCAGGTAAGCGTGATATAAATTTCGTAATATCTCCGCCTCCCAATCTTGCCATCTCTTCTATAACAGCATTGCATCTGGCCTTGACGTCACGTGACAGAGCTGCCTGTGCCTTCTTTCGCCCAAGTTTAGTGGTCTGCGGGAACATTCCTTTGCTAAATTCTGCAGATCCATTTTTTTCTCTCTTGCGTCACCGCCAGATGATTTGGATCTGCCTGCCTTGAAACTTCCCAGGCGGCGTCTAGCTTCTGGTAGAAGTCCTGCATCCCAAGGTAAGATTTGGTGTCGCCGTCAGTCGTCAGGGTTCGGACAAAGTACCCTTCCATGGACAGGTCTTCAGCAAGCTCATAGGCCATTCTCCTTTCTGAGTGGGGGGTGAAGTAGGCTAGGTTGGCTGTGCATCCGGCATGTCCACCAGGGCAGGTGACGGTCAAACCTTTAAGTGCAAGATTTGCACTTGAAAATGAACTTGCTTCCCAGTCCATACTTCTGCTCCTGGTACAGGTCCACTTCTAGTTGTCTGCAGCCTGTGTCTTCATGGTCGCTGTAAACTGCATTCATCATGGAGAGGAGCCGCGGAAGGTGTATGACGCGGTTTCCTGAAATGAAGTTATCTTCCATTTGCAGATTACGTCGTAGCCTGTATGGATGGTGGTCTTCTTCATCGTCTGGGTGGTGGCCTGTAGATGCTGTGCTGTAGGCGTCTTCTTCAGATCCTGCCTCAGAAGGTAATTTCTTCTTAAATGGGCTCAGTTGGTTGTTCTTCTGGAAGAAAATCCCAGCAGCTTTGCGTTTCCTCTCGCCTAGGACCATAGTTGTAGAAATTGTAGAAATTGGCAGTCAGTCTTCTCTGGTGCATTCAGATATGATTTGGGTTAACTCAGTACCACCCCCTATATAAGGTCAAGGTGCAGACAGTAGCCACACCTACTGATTTAATGCTGCCGAACCAGTAGCTGACCCCTGGGGGGCCCCTTGAGGGGAGACATCCTCCCCAGCCCCGGCTAGACGTGCACCTAGACCTATACACAGGTCCTTTGATGTTGCTTAAGTACAGCTACCTAGGTAACCCTGTCTATGTCCTGATGCAGTAACATGTCTGGGATTGATTTTGGCCCACTTTCAAATAAAAAAAAATTAGAAAAAAAAAGAGAAATAATTAAATAGTATTTTTTTCTTATTTGAGCCCTAAAAAAATCCATTTTTCTCTGCTTTTCTAATTTTTTGGGTATTTCCCTTCAATCAGGTGACCAATAATGGGGTTTAAATGATAAAATATGATGTTTGAAACAGAGTGCACTTTATTTCATCAAAATCCATTGGTTATTAATTAAAATATGACTGATTTTGAAAGTATACCCCTGCATGATTAGAATGCATTTAAAATGACCAAATACAGTGTACAATCTGCCACTCTCTAAAACAGTTGAATGTGACCTTAGACTTGACTGAGAAATCTGATCAGGGTTTTATTTTGTTGCAAATATAATAAATAAGTTATTTTGGGCATAATTTTCATGTATATTTCAAATTTGGGTTTTATATAGGTGTCACACCACTATCAAAGTACTTCCGGGTCGTAGGGTGCTGAAGTAGTACCTAATGAAAAATGAAAGGGTGGACATGAAAGTCATATTTTCCCCAGAAAACACTGAATAACTGCAACACATTTAGCCTGTGTGGTGAGATACATGTATTTTTGACCAACAACTTGCATTTAATAGTTGTATTAAGGGATTACTTTCCTACAGGATGTTGGGAGAGCTGCAGAGGTAATGCGGCTCAGAGGTCATGTTTGTTTTGGAAATTTTGACAGGTAGCCGGGAAATGTGAAATTTGTGAAACGCCAATTCCTTAATGATTTTTTTTTTTGTGCCTAAATCTGTTGATTTAAGAATGGTCTACATGAAACTAGACCAGAAATATTCCAACGAACATTTGGAAAGTAGGAACAGGCCTCGAAAGTCGGCCAAGTTACTATAGATTATATAGGGACAAAAAGTAGTGGTGTGACACCTATATGAATAGAAAATGAAAGTAGAAGAAATTGAATTACAGAGCCATTTTTCAATGGATTGACATCAAATTTGGACAACATGTACATTGAATACATGGAAAATGGATAATATGTTTTAAAAAATAGGTATGTTTATTTTTTTAAAATTATTAATATTTTAATATTTTTATGTATGAAATTGGGCTAATTTTAGATTTCCTTCATATTCTTTTTACCCAGCATGATGCGGGTAGCTTCCAGTTTGAAATATACATCGTCTGCAGTCAGACCACATGTTATTCTGATATTGCCTATCTGGTATAGCGTTGTTTTGAGCTGGGGGTGTGTTCCAGTCACATAAACGGGAGTGGTGGGCGTGAGCCTGAGTGCCTTGTGCACCTCGGCTGGGAGTGATTTTAGAGGGTAATTGTTTAAAAATGAAGTAGGGGTTATGTTTTTATGTTGGTTACTTGGTGTTGATACTCACGCAGGGTTTAATATATACATTTTTATTTTGGGGACATGTGTCCCCTCGAATATTTGATTTAGGGGTCATTTGAAATTTTAGGGGGACATACCTGCAGCTAGGTAATAATAATAAACAATTGTTGCAGCATTTGCGATGATCCGAATGACGTTGCTATGCAACAACTCTCCATCATTGGTTGGGACTAGTTGTACAGAAGGGTAATGGACGAAGCGTACCATTACCGAAGAGTACCATTTTTGGTCGAAGCGTACCACTTTTCAAAATAGGTAATTTAGCGCTAATATTTTATGTTTTGTTATTTAAATTGAATCGATTTAAAGGTAATATATGACAGAATGGAATAATATTTTGTCAAACATGCAATATTATAATAATAAAAGGCACGACATTGAGTGAAAAATCGAGTGATATACCGCCGATAATGTCAGATTACATATGCAGATAATCTTTTTTTTGTGTGTTTATGACGTATTTTAGTCAATACGGGATCTTGTTGTTACTATGAAAATGCATGCATGTAAGTACCTAGATCAATATTGGAATAGGATTAATATATGAAACATACGAGCACGATTTTGAAAAACTGCAATTTGGCATTAAGAAATCCATGTCTCTTATTCATTATGGATCCAAATGTAGTATCCGTATGCGATTGAAAAGGAACTGATGTCTTTAAAAGAAAAAAAATCAACAAACAAAAAGTCGTGCTTCCTCAAATGCCTACGTGAGATATTGCTGATTTAATTGTGTACTGTCTAGGTGTTAACACGCGCTGTACATAGTGTAATCGGGTTGGATATGGTTAAAGGATTCGGCTTTCTTTGAAGTATATTGACAGGTCGATTTGGGGTTTTGGTAATACTGACACTAACCTATGATGATTGCTAATTAAAGCAATTAATCATTCATAATTGATTTGATAATAGTAATAAACAGTCGGCTTTTGATGTTTGTACATAATTATTGCCTTTAATGATTAAAAGGTTCGGCATTATGCTTGTATGTATATGGTTTCGCAACTTTAAGATAAATTATAATATTGCGTTGGCATTTTTTGTTAAATATTAACACAACATGAATGCATTTAGATAAATGTAGGATGATAATGAAACACTTAGGATATACAAAATTGAATTTGAAATTAAATGACATTCCCCGGTATATAGTTTATATCCTGTTGCCGTGTGAGGTTCTGCGTCTTATTTTTTTCTACAAAAATCCATGTCGCTGTTTTCAAATAAGTACATAAAAATCAAATATAAAATAAATTCAAGTTATGGATGCTTAATGAACATCAGCAACATAAACTTATTCATATTCAAGCAATTTCCCGATGTAATTTTTAAAGTGGTACGCTTCGACCGCATAAATGGTACGCTTCGTCCTGGTACGCTTCGGTAATGGTACGCTTCGTCTATAATCCGTACAGAATGTATCAGAACATCAGACTAATTTATAAAGAGGGATTTTTTGTGTGATAAAATTTATCCAAATATATGAAAGGGCGATATATGGTGAGAAAAAATCAAAGTAAGTCTACATAAATAAAATCATGCATCCATGCACGTAAACAGGCAGTCTTATATTCGGGACAACAACGACGTGAGGTCATCGTTTTATGCAATGCCGGCAGTCCAGGTTCTATTTTAAGAAACGGAAAGTCCTATATCTTAATCTGTTATTAAGAGCAAACAGAAAAAATAAAATGAACGTCTGGAACGTCACATGTTGTTTGCAAATTAAAGGAAACACATATAGTAGGTTTAAACTGACAGCTATTTGATATCAATCAAATGTGTCTTATATTTAGAACCTGGTTTTGAAAATGCGTCATTAACGGCGCACTAGCATTCAATATGGGGGTCATTTCAGATTATTTTGCGACAAAACACACAATTTTGTGCGTCATCGAAAACCCTGCTCACGTATAAATATCTTCTTTTATTATCTTTAATTTTGATTTTGAACCCTGTCTCTCCTTCCCCCCCCCCCCCCTGAATTTTCCAAACAGATATTGATACATGAGTTTATATTTTTCTTTTATATAGCACTGTTTCGGTCAGCATCAGACCTCATCAGTGGTGCTGCTATGCACCAGACAGAGCTTTTTTTTTCTTTATGTTTTTTTGTTTTGTTTTTTTCTGCTGTGCTCTGTTCTGTAGGGCAGGCTGCTGCTACTGGTTTGTTGCAGAAGTTGAGGCGTAGGAGTGCAGATTGCTGTCAAGCAGTCCCTTTACATAATCAGGCTCCTCCTGGTGGTGGGTTTCTTGAGTCCGCCGGTGTTCGAACTCCATCTGGGCCCTTTGAGCTCTTCGCTTTGCCTTATACCTTCTCGTTGTCTTGTACGACTTGTGGTAGCTTGCCTTCCTTGATATGTGAAGAAGGCGCTTTCTTGAAGCTGCAGATAGACAAGTCCTTGTGAGGCGGCCCACCTTCATCCTCACTGCTGAGTAAACTGAGTTGTTCGCTCTCAGGGTTTGAAGAGCTAGCCGAGCCTCAAATGACCTGGGGTAGTTCTGGGACTTCGGCATGGTGGCTAAAGTTGCTCGGTTGAAGGCCTCGCACAGCTGTGTTGATGTTCTAGATGACACCTTGTAGACCGCCTCTTCACTCAATCTCATTTTTAGTATCACAGCAAGCAGTGACTTGTCATTTTCGTTCATCTTCAGGTGCGTGATGTCATTTGGGCCCAGGATCATGGACTTGTACCACCAGGAGTTGTGACCTTCACCGGAGCAGACCAGGGCTGATTGATGACAGAAGCTGCAGTTCTCGGCATAGCATTCAATGGTGGCCCGCTGGATGTCAGGTAAGCGTGATATAAATTTCGTAATATCTCCGCCTCCCAATCTTGCCATCTCTTCTATAACAGCATTGCATCTGGCCTTGACGTCACGTGACAGAGCTGCCTGTGCCTTCTTTCGCCCAAGTTTAGTGGTCTGCGGGAACATTCCTTTGCTAAATTCTGCAGATCTCATTTTTCTCTCTTGCGTCACCGCCAGATGATTTGGATCTGCCTGCCTTGAAACTTCCCAGGCGGCGTCTAGCTTCTGGTAGAAGTCCTGCATCCCAAGGTAAGATTTGGTGTCGCCGTCAGTCGTCAGGGTTCGGACAAAGTACCCTTCCATGGACAGGTCTTCAGCAAGCTCATAGGCCATTCTCCTTTCTGAGTGGGGGGTGAAGTAGGCTAGGTTGGCTGTGCATCCGGCATGTCCACCAGGGCAGGTGACGGTCAAACCTTTAAGTGCAAGATTTGCACTTGAAAATGAACTTGCTTCCCAGTCCATACTTCTGCTCCTGGTACAGGTCCACTTCTAGTTGTCTGCAGCCTGTGTCTTCATGGTCGCTGTAAACTGCATTCATCATGGAGAGGAGCCGCGGAAGGTGTATGACGCGGTTTCCTGAAATGAAGTTATCTTCCATTTGCAGATTACGTCGTAGCCTGTATGGATGGTGGTCTTCTTCATCGTCTGGGTGGTGGCCTGTAGATGCTGTGCTGTAGGCGTCTTCTTCAGATCCTGCCTCAGAAGGTAATTTCTTCTTAAATGGGCTCAGTTGGTTGTTCTTCTGGAAGAAAATCCCAGCAGCTTTGCGTTTCCTCTCGCCTAGGACCATAGTTGTAGAAATTGTAGAAATTGGCAGTCAGTCTTCTCTGGTGCATTCAGATATGATTTGGGTTAACTCAGTACCACCCCCTATATAAGGTCAAGGTGCAGACAGTAGCCACACCTACTGATTTAATGCTGCCGAACCAGTAGCTGACCCCTGGGGGGCCCCTTGAGGGGAGACATCCTCCCCAGCCCCGGCTAGACGTGCACCTAGACCTATACACAGGTCCTTTGATGTTGCTTAAGTACAGCTACCTAGGTAACCCCTGTCTATGTCCTGATGCAGTAACATGTCTGGGATTGATTTTGGCCCACTTTCAAATAAAAAAAAATTAGAAAAAAAAAGAGAAATAATTAAATAGTATTTTTTTCTTATTTGAGCCCTAAAAAAATCCATTTTTCTCTGCTTTTCTAATTTTTTGGGTATTTCCCTTCAATCAGGTGACCAATAATGGGGTTTAAATGATAAAATATGATGTTTGAAACAGAGTGCACTTTATTTCATCAAAATCCATTGGTTATTAATTAAAATATGACTGATTTTGAAAGTATACCCCTGCATGATTAGAATGCATTTAAAATGACCAAATACAGTGTACAATCTGCCACTCTCTAAAACAGTTGAATGTGACCTTAGACTTGACTGAGAAATCTGATCAGGGTTTTATTTTGTTGCAAATATAATAAATAAGTTATTTTGGGCATAATTTTCATGTATATTTCAAATTTGGGTTTTATATAGGTGTCACACCACTATCAAAGTACTTCCGGGTCGTAGGGTGCTGAAGTAGTACCTAATGAAAAATGAAAGGGTGGACATGAAAGTCATATTTTCCCCAGAAAACACTGAATAACTGCAACACATTTAGCCTGTGTGGTGAGATACATGTATTTTTGACCAACAACTTGCATTTAATAGTTGTATTAAGGGATTACTTTCCTACAGGATGTTGGGAGAGCTGCAGAGGTAATGCGGCTCAGAGGTCATGTTTGTTTTGGAAATTTTGACAGGTAGCCGGGAAATGTGAAATTTGTGAAACGCCAATTCCTTAATGATTTTTTTTTTTGTGCCTAAATCTGTTGATTTAAGAATGGTCTACATGAAACTAGACCAGAAATATTCCAACGAACATTTGGAAAGTAGGAACAGGCCTCGAAAGTCGGCCAAGTTACTATAGATTATATAGGGACAAAAAGTAGTGGTGTGACACCTATATGAATAGAAAATGAAAGTAGAAGAAATTGAATTACAGAGCCATTTTTCAATGGATTGACATCAAATTTGGACAACATGTACATTGAATACATGGAAAATGGATAATATGTTTTAAAAAATAGGTATGTTTATTTTTTTAAAATTATTAATATTTTAATATTTTTATGTATGAAATTGGGCTAATTTTAGATTTCCTTCATATTCTTTTTACCCAGCATGATGCGGGTAGCTTCCAGTTTGAAATATACATCGTCTGCAGTCAGACCACATGTTATTCTGATATTGCCTATCTGGTATAGCGTTGTTTTGAGCTGGGGGTGTGTTCCAGTCACATAAACGGGAGTGGTGGGCGTGAGCCTGAGTGCCTTGTGCACCTCGGCTGGGAGTGATTTTAGAGGGTAATTGTTTAAAAATGAAGTAGGGGTTATGTTTTTATGTTGGTTACTTGGTGTTGATACTCACGCAGGGTTTAATATATACATTTTTATTTTGGGGACATGTGTCCCCTCGAATATTTGATTTAGGGGTCATTTGAAATTTTAGGGGGACATACCTGCAGCTAGGTAATAATAATAAACAATTGTTGCAGCATTTGCGATGATCCGAATGACGTTGCTATGCAACAACTCTCCATCATTGGTTGGGACTAGTTGTACAGAAGGGTAATGGACGAAGCGTACCATTACCGAAGAGTACCATTTTTGGTCGAAGCGTACCACTTTTCAAAATAGGTAATTTAGCGCTAATATTTTATGTTTTGTTATTTAAATTGAATCGATTTAAAGGTAATATATGACAGAATGGAATAATATTTTGTCAAACATGCAATATTATAATAATAAAAGGCACGACATTGAGTGAAAAATCGAGTGATATACCGCCGATAATGTCAGATTACATATGCAGATAATCTTTTTTTTGTGTGTTTATGACGTATTTTAGTCAATACGGGATCTTGTTGTTACTATGAAAATGCATGCATGTAAGTACCTAGATCAATATTGGAATAGGATTAATATATGAAACATACGAGCACGATTTTGAAAAACTGCAATTTGGCATTAAGAAATCCATGTCTCTTATTCATTATGGATCCAAATGTAGTATCCGTATGCGATTGAAAAGGAACTGATGTCTTTAAAAGAAAAAAAATCAACAAACAAAAAGTCGTGCTTCCTCAAATGCCTACGTGAGATATTGCTGATTTAATTGTGTACTGTCTAGGTGTTAACACGCGCTGTACATAGTGTAATCGGGTTGGATATGGTTAAAGGATTCGGCTTTCTTTGAAGTATATTGACAGGTCGATTTGGGGTTTTGGTAATACTGACACTAACCTATGATGATTGCTAATTAAAGCAATTAATCATTCATAATTGATTTGATAATAGTAATAAACAGTCGGCTTTTGATGTTTGTACATAATTATTGCCTTTAATGATTAAAAGGTTCGGCATTATGCTTGTATGTATATGGTTTCGCAACTTTAAGATAAATTATAATATTGCGTTGGCATTTTTTGTTAAATATTAACACAACATGAATGCATTTAGATAAATGTAGGATGATAATGAAACACTTAGGATATACAAAATTGAATTTGAAATTAAATGACATTCCCCGGTATATAGTTTATATCCTGTTGCCGTGTGAGGTTCTGCGTCTTATTTTTTTCTACAAAAATCCATGTCGCTGTTTTCAAATAAGTACATAAAAATCAAATATAAAATAAATTCAAGTTATGGATGCTTAATGAACATCAGCAACATAAACTTATTCATATTCAAGCAATTTCCCGATGTAATTTTTAAAGTGGTACGCTTCGACCGCATAAATGGTACGCTTCGTCCTGGTACGCTTCGGTAATGGTACGCTTCGTCTATAATCCGTACAGAATGTATCAGAACATCAGACTAATTTATAAAGAGGGATTTTTTGTGTGATAAAATTTATCCAAATATATGAAAGGGCGATATATGGTGAGAAAAAATCAAAGTAAGTCTACATAAATAAAATCATGCATCCATGCACGTAAACAGGCAGTCTTATATTCGGGACAACAACGACGTGAGGTCATCGTTTTATGCAATGCCGGCAGTCCAGGTTCTATTTTAAGAAACGGAAAGTCCTATATCTTAATCTGTTATTAAGAGCAAACAGAAAAAATAAAATGAACGTCTGGAACGTCACATGTTGTTTGCAAATTAAAGGAAACACATATAGTAGGTTTAAACTGACAGCTATTTGATATCAATCAAATGTGTCTTATATTTAGAACCTGGTTTTGAAAATGCGTCATTAACGGCGCACTAGCATTCAATATGGGGGTCATTTCAGATTATTTTGCGACAAAACACAAATTTTGTGCGTCATCGAAAACCCTGCTCACGTATAAATATCTTCTTTTATTATCTTTAATTTTGATTTTGAACCCTGTCTCTCCTTCCCCCCCCCCCCCCCTGAATTTTCCAAACAGATATTGATACATGAGTTTATATTTTTTCTTTTATATAGCACTGTTTCGGTCAGCATCAGACCTCATCAGTGGTGCTGCTATGCACCAGACAGAGCTTTTTTTTTCTTTATGTTTTTTTGTTTTGTTTTTTTCTGCTGTGCTCTGTTCTGTAGGGCAGGCTGCTGCTACTGGTTTGTTGCAGAAGTTGAGGCGTAGGAGTGCAGATTGCTGTCAAGCAGTCCCTTTACATAATCAGGCTCCTCCTGGTGGTGGGTTTCTTGAGTCCGCCGGTGTTCGAACTCCATCTGGGCCCTTTGAGCTCTTCGCTTTGCCTTATACCTTCTCGTTGTCTTGTACGACTTGTGGTAGCTTGCCTTCCTTGATATGTGAAGAAGGCGCTTTCTTGAAGCTGCAGATAGACAAGTCCTTGTGAGGCGGCCCACCTTCATCCTCACTGCTGAGTAAACTGAGTTGTTCGCTCTCAGGGTTTGAAGAGCTAGCCGAGCCTCAAATGACCTGGGGTAGTTCTGGGACTTCGGCATGGTGGCTAAAGTTGCTCGGTTGAAGGCCTCGCACAGCTGTGTTGATGTTCTAGATGACACCTTGTAGACCGCCTCTTCACTCAATCTCATTTTTAGTATCACAGCAAGCAGTGACTTGTCATTTTCGTTCATCTTCAGGTGCGTGATGTCATTTGGGCCCAGGATCATGGACTTGTACCACCAGGAGTTGTGACCTTCACCGGAGCAGACCAGGGCTGATTGATGACAGAAGCTGCAGTTCTCGGCATAGCATTCAATGGTGGCCCGCTGGATGTCAGGTAAGCGTGATATAAATTTCGTAATATCTCCGCCTCCCAATCTTGCCATCTCTTCTATAACAGCATTGCATCTGGCCTTGACGTCACGTGACAGAGCTGCCTGTGCCTTCTTTCGCCCAAGTTTAGTGGTCTGCGGGAACATTCCTTTGCTAAATTCTGCAGATCTCATTTTTCTCTCTTGCGTCACCGCCAGATGATTTGGATCTGCCTGCCTTGAAACTTCCCAGGCGGCGTCTAGCTTCTGGTAGAAGTCCTGCATCCCAAGGTAAGATTTGGTGTCGCCGTCAGTCGTCAGGGTTCGGACAAAGTACCCTTCCATGGACAGGTCTTCAGCAAGCTCATAGGCCATTCTCCTTTCTGAGTGGGGGGTGAAGTAGGCTAGGTTGGCTGTGCATCCGGCATGTCCACCAGGGCAGGTGACGGTCAAACCTTTAAGTGCAAGATTTGCACTTGAAAATCAAATTGCATTTCCCTCCTCCGCATCCACGCCTAAATTTTCCGGTTTGAATCTGTTCCTGAATCTTTGAACTGACCACCAACTTTAGTTTGTAAATTTTGTGTATTTGAATGATAATGATGAGATGATGATGATATGAGACATTAGAACCCAAAGTCATAAAAATGGTAACTGGATAGCTCCCTCTGTTGCTCAGCAATTAAGTAGTTCCAAGACTGATTGTCCTTGCTGATAATTGAATGGTATGTTACATCCAACGGTGTCTATCACGTTATGCTCATGTGGCAGCACCCTATAGCCTCAAGTTACATAGTCCCCGAATGAACTTAAATCCACTGTTTGTGACATTGAACCCAAACAAATAACAAACATTCCTGTTGGACTATACATTCACAAACTAACCACAGCAACTAACAGACCGTTTAATGTTTTGTGATAAGATATGGATTTTTTTATCATTCAGTCACCTTCACAACCGACAAAACCAATCAAACCGAAACAAAATTTATGAATTAAATTATAAACTTACCTTAATTCCATCATCACTTAGTGGACATTCTAATTTTAAAAATGTAAAGGTTGGCTTCTTTGATTGCGTTGTATGAATGCTATGGTATTGTCCAAATTTCATATTTAAGTTCAGTTGGAAATGGCACGATTCTTTGAAATTTATTTTAATTTATAATCCATTTGACTTGAAATTAATAATATGCTATGGGCATCAACATCAAGTTAGATAACACTTATGGAAGAATTACAAAAATATGCCCCTTTTTATCACTTAAAAATTTGTTAAATTTTGCATGCAAAACCTTCATGCATATAGCTCATATACTAGGATTATTTAAATTGAAAAAAAGATGAACATGCAATAATGTAGATCCAATCAGTCAAGGTGTAGATGAGTCGACCTGCGTTCCTGACACCCTTTTTGTTACAATCACAGAATTTCAATATGGACCATGTCTCTGTAAATTAGTATAACAAATACATTACAAATATTTAAAAAAAACAACTAATGCTTAGCTAAGATCTTTTGTGAAAAGCTGCTATAAAATCATCAACTTTTAATTTACATCTCTGTTTACAGTTTCCAGAATCAGTAATGGTTCAATACACAAAGACCCTAATAACGTTAAAAATCAGTTGATTGGGTTTTAAAGGTACCATCACGACACCAGAATTACAATGAGAGTGTGGCCTCCCAGCCTGCACATTAAGATTGTTCTTATTTATTACTACATGTCAACGAAAGACTAAAAATTGGTACCAGATCAACCTTTTTTGCTGCAATCACAAAATGGTCTGCAATAACTCGAGACCTCATGCTGGTTCTAGCCAGAAACAGTTCATCCGTGTATCGTGCTTTACACCGCACGTAAAAAACCAAGGGTCTATTCCGCTAAACTAGTATCCACCCACTCCGTTATCCACACTCTCTCTACCGATCTTCTCTTGTCGCTTCACCAAAAATAAAGAAGTATGTCAAATTACTTTTATGTAGTTTATTATTATAATTTTGGTCTTCATTCGTATGAATGAAATAGTTCAGCTCATCCCCTATTTCTTACTACTTATGAAGTTTGGGCAAAAATTTGTTTAAATTGCTGTTATATTCTTATTATTTTGGGTCTTTTCATGTTAGAACTGAAATATCCAGTTCAATCCCCTATTTTCCACACCTAATACACCACTTATAATTGGCACAATTGGTTTAAATTGATTATAATCTTTATGTTTGGGTCTTTTCAGTCATTCTAGTGAATGAAATATCCCTGTTCATCCCCTATACTTACTACTTATAAGTTTGGCAAAATTGGTTAAATGTAGTTATATCTTATATTTTGGTCTTCATTTATTACTAAATAGTCCTGTTCATCCCCTAGTTCTTACTACTGTAAAGTAGCAAAATTTGTGTATATGGATTATATTCCTATAGTTTGGCCTCATAGTAGTTACTGAAATAGTCCACTTCATCCCCGATCCGTACTAAACTTATGAAGGCAAAATTTGTTTAAATGTAGTTATATTCCTCCAATATGATTGGGGTCTTCATTCTAGTTACTGAAATAGTCCATTCTTCCCCTAGTTCTTACTACTTATGAATTGCATAATTTGTTTAAAGGTATTATATTTATAGTGGGCTTCATGTAGTTACTGAAATATCCTTTTCATCCCCTATGCTTAAAACATACTACTTATGAAGTTGGCAAATTTTTTTAAATGTAATGAATATTCTTATATTTTGGTCCTTCATCTGTAGTTACTGAAATAGTCCCTGTTCATCCCCTATTTCGTACTACTTATGAAGTTGGCAAAATGTTTAAATGTTTATATTCCAATATGTTTGGGGTCCTTCAGAGTAGTTAATGAATTAGTCCACTCGCGCCTATTTCTTTACGACTTAGAAGTTGGCAAAATTTGTTTAAAAGTATTATATTTCCAATTGTTTGGTCTTCAAACGTAGTTACGAAATAGTCCTGTCATCCCCATTTCTTACTACTTATGAAGTTGGCAAAATTGTTTAAATTAGTTATAATTCATTATTTTGGGTCTTCAGTTATTACTGAAATAGTCCTTTCTCACCCAATTCTTACTACTTTTGAAGTTGGCAAAATTGTTTAAATGTCGTTATATTCCAATATTTTGGGGTCTCATAAACGTATTACTGAAATTCCTTCATCTCCTATTTCTGACTACTCTGAATTGCAAAATTTGTTTAAATGTGATTTAAATATTCTTATCATTGTGGGGGGCTACATGAGTATTACTGAAATAGTCCTGTTCACTCCCCATTTCTTACTACTTATGAATGGGCATAATTTGTTTAAATGTAGTTTATAGGCCAATATGTTTTGGGTCTTCATATAGTTACTTAATAGTCCCCTCACCCCCCATTCTTACTACTATAAGGGCAAAATTTTTTAAAAATTATTATATTCCAATATTTTGGTCTTCATATTACTGAAATACCTTTTTCATCCCTATTTCTACTACTAAATGGCAAAATTTGTTTAATGATATTTTCCCAAAATTGTTCTCATGTAGTTACTAAATACCCTCATCCCTTTCTCACTATAAGTTGGGAAAAATTTTGTTTTTAAAAATGTTTAATCCAATATTTTGTCTCATTCGTTATAAAAGTCTTCACCCCCTTTTCTTACTACTTATGAATTGGGCAAAATTTTTTAAATGTTTAAATTTTCATATGTTTGGTTTTCATTTTTTAAACTAAAATAGTCCTTTCACCCCCCTTTTTTCTTACTATTATGAAGTTGAAAAATTTTTTAATTGATTATTTTCAAAATGGGGGGCCCTTCTTTGGGGTTTACTGAAATACCGTCATCCCCTATTTCTTACATTTTATAATTTTGGGAAAAATTTTTTTAAATGTTTTTAAAATTTCCAATATTTGGGGTCTAAATGTTTACTAAAATTTCCCGGGCAGCCCTATTCTTACACTTAAATTGCAAAATTTTTTAAATGATATTTCCCCATATTTTTGGGGGTCTTAAATATTTATTATAAATATCCTTTATCCCCTATTTTTTTTACTACTTAAAGTGGAAAATTTTTAAATGTTTTTCCCAAATATTTTTGGGGTCTTATACGTGTTACTGAATATCCATTCATCCCTATTCTACTATTTATAATACAAATTTTTTTCGGTTAAATATATCCCATTGTTTTTGGGGTAATTCCCTTTTCCTAACTTTTTTTTTTACTTCTTTTTTTTTTTTTTTTCTTATTTTTTTATCTTTTGTTTTTTTTTTTTTTTTAGTTTATTTGTTTTTTTTTTTTTCTTTCTTAAATTTTTTCACTTTTTTTGGATTTTTCCCTTTTGGGCATTTTTTTCTTTTTTATCAAACCTTTTTTCTCATAATTTTTTTTCATCCCCTGTTTCTTCTATATTTTCCTTGTTGTTTCTCATTTTAAAAATATTTTTTTTTTTCCCTCTTCTTTTCAGACCTGCCCAATTTCCCTTAAAAAAGTGGCACGACTCGACCCGTCATGTCAAAAAAAAGTCAATAAATTACAAATAAAAAAAAAAGATTCTCTGTTTTGGTCCAAATCAATTTCGATTGTAACGCCCCCATTCTCTATGTGTTTTTCCAAATCCTTTGGCTCGTGTTGGCTTTAGCATCCCCCGGGGGGGCTACCTTTTTTCGGGCAAAAGGGACCATCAGTCCCCGCCATAAATACCCTCCAGGTCAACCCATACACCTCCCCCCCACACACGCAACTGAGATTTTGTCCTCAGCTGAACTTGGGACAGTACAAAAATTGTTCCAAAATACCCCAAAAACTTGGTTTATGCACATTACAATATTTTTCTTTGCTTTTAAAAAACACGCCACATAAACACACATCCGCCCTTTCTACTCACAAAAAAATTGGGGTCGGGTGGGTTTTAATCACCTATTTCCTTCAAATTTAACTCTTCAAATCACAACAGTATCTTTTTTTCAGGCGTCCCTATATTTGGGGTCATCTTCTTTCCCCCCGTCTGTACCTCCCTAAATATCCGTACATTGATTTTTCCCCCTTGGGCGACCCTCCTACATTTCGATATCTTTCAAAACTTTGGCCCAAATTTATTACTATATGGGAATGTCATGAAGTCAATTTTTTCCCTCCATTATTTTACAAGATTTTTCCCCCTTTAACTAGTCCTTTCGATTGATATTGCACCTTGTGAACCAACATCCCCCCTTTCTAATAATCTTTCAAAACTTGTCAATGCATTACAAAAATGGGAATTGGGATAAGTGGGAAATTTTCTTCATTAATTTTTCAATTTTTTTCCCTGAAACTTATCTCTTTACTTTTTATATTTCCCCTTTTTGAATGCAATTTCATGTATTTTCGACCTAAAACTTTCAAAACTTGGCAATTCTACTAAAAAGGGAGATACACAAAGCACGTTTTTAGTCATCAAAGCAATAGTTATCCTTTCTAAACAGTCTCTTTAAAACACAACTCAATTTCTAAACAGAAAATCATAAGCAGATTTTCTGGTACATGATTTTTTCAAGATATTGGAAAAAAAAAAGATTCTAAAGACTGCTATTTTAAACCCCTTTCATATGAACATTTTTTTTCTCTCGTTCAGGCTAAATTTAAATTTTCCCCACAAATCATTTCTTACAAAAATTTAAAAACAATAAAAAAAGACCCCTCTTTCTTTATATTTTGGGGCGATATTGCATCACTGGGACTCTTAATTTTTAAACAAATTGATCTAAAGAAGAATCAATTATTGTAATGGAACCTTTTGGGGTTCCATAAAAAAATGGTTTTAAATCCCAAAAACCATATCCTATCCAACTCCAAATATCATCACTTATATTTTTTTTTTTATCCCAAGAAACAACCATCCTACTCCTAAAAACATCACTTATTTTTTTATTTCCCAAAAACCCATAACCTATCCTCTCCTAATAAATCATTTTTTTTTATTTTTACTCCACCAACACAAGTCTCAGTGAGCTTTTGGGGTCACCGTCTCGTCCGTGGGCAACATTGCTTTAAAACATCTCCTCTAAACCGCTGGAAAAAATCTGATGAATTTGTAAAAATTCCTTGGGGGGAACTCTACAAAAATTCTCAAAAATTTCCTTCAAACCTGTTCCATCAACAAAAAGAAAAAATTTTTGGGAAATTTTAAAAAAATCACCCCTTCAAAACACTCCAATTAAAAAAAAAATTTAAAATCCCCTGTACACAAATTTTTAAAAAGAGTCATCCAAAAAAAAAACAGGGGCGCCGGGGCAGCTTTTTTTACATTTTTTTTATAGAAAATAAAAAAAATCCCTCTAAAACCAAGACAAATTTTAAAAAAATTTGAAAAATACTTTGATGGGGTCACAATTTCTAAAAAATTTAAAAATACCATGGAACTCTTTCCCATCAATAAATAGAACAAAAATCATCTTTTTTCAAGTTTAAATATAATTAAACTTCCAATTAAAAAAAAAATTTTGCAGGTTTCAAAATGTTTTTAATTGTAACTGATAACCTTGTGAACTCTACAAAGATCAAAATTATTGGATGTGAACTCGCAACAATAAGAGGAGCTTATTTATTATATTATATGATTTTACCAAACTCTATTGCCATTGCAATGCAATGAAAAGATAATTTAAAATTCATCTTGTTAAACTGCTAGCCAGATTTAAAATACATTTTATAGATGTTTATTTAGTTAATTGCTAATTTTACTTTTCTTCAACAATTTTAGCAATTAATCAAAATCAAAGAAATTCCTTTTTTCACGTACGTCATCATACAATCCGCCATCTTTACCATTTTACTATTGCACTTCTGTTTCAATTAAAGATTACAGATATATTACTTTTAGTTTAAAAAAACAGAAACACGGAAGATGATTCTATATTAAAGAGTGAATTGCATAAAGTGTATTTAATACAATATATAAATGCCATTATTGAAGACGAAAATATATACTTGTATTTTTTGCAGTTGTCGTAATTAAGTTCCTTAGTGTCCTATATGAACAAATATCCATCAACCTCCAACAATCATTTTAAGTCACTATAAACTGTTCGGATCAAAGGTGTATTTTTGTGTGATTTTACTCCATTGTCTAAAATATTTTTATCTTAAATGAAGCAAGCACTTTTTCAAAAAAAAAGAAATGTAATCCATCAACTTACAACCATTAACTGTTCCAAGTCAAGGTGGTATTTTGTTGGTTTTTGACTCCGATTTATCTGTACTTGAAAATTGTTGGCTGCTTTTCCAATTAACAACTGTTACGATTTAAAAACCTTTTCCTTCATATACTCATATTGACACATCCAAAAGAACCACATAAAATAGTCACATTAAACATTCCTTGTTACAGAAAACAATTGTTTCATTTTAAAATGCAGATGTACTCTGTGAGTGTCTATGCCCTTGCCCTTGTTTTTTTATTTTTATTAGTTCCTTATTAACATAGGCCGAAACGCTCTGAAATGAATATTCATATTGTTTAACCATGAAAATGTACAAACCTCCGACTTTCAAATGCACATAAATCTGCTTTAATAGTTACCTTAGTTCAATGACCCCCACCAACATTTGGGCGAGCTATACCTGTTTTGGCGTCAATTAATTCAAAAATCACAGCATGTTAAAGTGAATTTAATTTCGTATGCACAAATATTCACCTCATACTACCTGTCATTATATTGTTTAATCAATTTATCCCTTGAAAATAAACCTATTGGTTTTGATAGTTTTCTAATATTCTGAATTTAAATTCAAAACTTTGACTAGGCACATTTTTAGAACAATTGATAAAAAATAGCATGCTTATAAAATCTCCTCAACTGCACTGATTGTAACATCACACATACAACTGCTTCATGTCATAATTAAATTAATCCCTTTACCTCATGAATAAATATATTATATCTATGTAAATAAAAAATATTTTCATAAATTTCTTTCTCCTCTATCAATTTCAGCAAAAAAATTTACTGTCTTAATTCATTTACGACAAATCAAGAACATTTGAAAAGACAGCTTGACCTAATAAACGGTTTGAGCATTAGAATTTAGAAATGCCAATGCACATCTTTATTATCAACTTCCGAAGAACCATTAAAACGAATCATTCGAATACTGTCGTCCCTGAGAGAAGTCTCAGTATAAGATGGCACAGAGGACAGGTTTTACCCTAATAAAACATAGAAACCTTGTTATCTCCGTGAAGTCATGAGTCCGAATGTACAACCATTACAGGACTTTACCTTAACGCCGTCAAGAGAACAATCAGTTTGAACTGCACTATACGAGTGATCCAATATTCGAAGCTTTTTCGCTCATTCTTTTAAGTATTTGTATAGTTATTCATGTTGATGTCATAATAATGTCTATACTCTTCTTATGTTAATGTAAAATCGAGTCGTACAATTGTTTTTGTTTGAAAATATGTATTGAATAACCATAGTAACGCTTCAGCCCCCTGTCTATTAATTGTCAATTATTTAAAAGTATATGTCTCTTCAAAAAATAAAAAAGGATTTTCTTCATAATATACAGTATTACTTATTAATTTGTCATCAAAAATCTTACCTCATTTTGATTTTATTTGCGAATTACAAGTCCAATTAATGAAATCCAACAAATTATTTAACGTTGTTTATGTCCAGCCTAAATCAAAACACAGACTCCCGCTTACAAGAGAAATGTCAATGTTTTAAAAAAACCAGTCATTTTAATGAATACTTTTAGCTATTTACAGTAATAATATTTTTAAATCTATTTTATGTTATAAATAATGTCGTTAATGAACAATATAAAGACAGGCATTAAACCCAAAAAACAAACAAAGGCAGAAGGTGACTGGAACCTTCTTTCTTCAAGCTGATTGTTTAGTCAAACATGTCGACATTGTTTGTCTGGTCCTGACACATATTTAACATGTTATACATACATTGTTTAGCGCTACAAATATACAGCTTAATCGTTCAGCCAAATTTGACTGAAATCCTGATGCCAGAAGATACACCGTACGTTTAATATATCTAGAATATTGGTTAGATAAAATAGTTAAAATTGACCATTCCATGTTGTTTCCAGATTATCATCCAAATTACTTACACGTAATCAATTAACTACAATAAAAAAATGTCAATGATTGACACTGTTTTCACAAAAGAACACATAATTTGTTTGTGAAAATTTATCAGTTGACCTGGTAGGAAAAAGAAAGAAAAAAATAGATTGTTTGTTTCCGTCACATCGCAAATATAAGGTGGTATCTAAAAAAAGTTTGTTTTTTATTATTGTTTTTATCTCGCCTGAGCACAAATGCTCATGTGACTTTTGTGATCGCCTTTTGTCCATGCTCCGCATCAACAATTTCCTTAAATAACATCTCCTAAACTCGAATGGATTTTAACCTTCACAAATCATTCTTATATGCCCCTATCAAATTTTTCAAATTATTGTGATGTTGAAAAAGTGGGTCACAGACTAAAAAATAGAATTAGACTAAAACTTTGAAAATCTTCTTCTGCAAAACTGCAAGCCTAGACTTAGATATTCTTTGTAGCATTGTCTAGTGTACCTTTACCAATTTTTTTCAAATCATGGCCCTTGGGTCAAATTGGCCCCGCCCCAGGTCACTTGACTTTACAAAGGGCATAAAAATAGAAAAATAGAAAAAATCTTCTTCAGAAACTACATAGCAAGGAGTTTAGATATTTGGTGTTAACATTGCCTTATGACATCACCAATATGTTCAAATCATGCACTTTGGTCAAAATTGCCCCTCCAAGTCCTTATTTTACATGCTTAAATAAAAATCTAAAAAATCTTCTTTTCAAAACCACAAGCCTATTTAGATATTTGGTTTTGTAACATTGCCTTATGGACTCTAACATTTGTTCAAATCATGCCCTAAGTTTCAAAATTTTCCCCATCCCAGTCACTTATTTAACATAGACTTACATAAATTATGAAAATTTTTAAAAGATATCCTTGTCAAAACCACAAGATCATGGATTAGTATTGTACTAACCTGGCCTTGTGACCTGAACCAAGTTTTCCCAAAATCCTGCCCTGGGTCAAAATTGTCCCACCTTTGTTACTTGTTTTTTGACCACATTAATTTTTTGTGGAATTAAAATTATATTGCTGTTCTTCTGTATGATTTTGTATCATATGACTATGTTGTAAAAGCAATGAAGCAAAATTTCTAATGAACATTCAGGCCATCCTGGCCCCTTGTTCTTTACTTCTAGCATTGACAAAAAAACAAAAAAAAAACAAAAATCTTGCAACCGTTTTAATACAAATCTAGGATAATTTTTTTGAGTCGTACAAAAATAATGGATCGGGCGAATAAACTGTAACAATAAACCCTTTTTAGAAAGCAAGCTTTATTTTCACTGCTAAATTCAATGTTCATATAACCACAACAAATGATTTATGACAAAATAAGAGTTTCCGTTGATGATATGAATTGTTTTTCAGATACAGTATCCATTCTGGTGTTTGTCCGTCTCAACAGCAATCAAATCTGATGTGTATGCTAAATATGTAACACTTATAAACAACATCTGTACATGACAGATTTGCAAATAATTATTTGTTTCCTTGTCTTATATTTAGCCAGCTTATAGAATTATTCATAATAAAAACATGTATTAACTCAAATCGTTAAAGCGACGGTGTTGAATAATCGTTCTTTGATTGTGTTTAATGTACCACCGACATGATCATCATTCGTGACCTTTTCTACACCAAAGTTTTAGTGATGCCACACTGTAACATCACGCCGTATACAATAGCATAATACCACACCCATCCATTATCCTACACTGAAAATCATCCTGAACTACACTTTTTTGCTGACACCAGCAATAGGTGAACTACCATGCAGACATTTTTTTTAAGATTTTGTATGTCGCCCACGAAATTTAATATTAATATAACCATTTGTACAATCACTTACAAAATTTCAACGACAATTTCATAATTAGAAATTAGTACCAGATTATCATTTTCTTAATCAATATGTCCTTCCCTAAACATTTATTGAAAAAATGATATGCATTTACCATTTGCTGTAATTGAATTGTTACCAGCAATACCACTGAGTATAAAACTAATGTGTTTATCCATCTATATAAAAAAATAATTTGTGAATACCACATAAACCTTTTAAGATCCCTTTATTTAATAAGAATATTATCACAAACACTGAAAATCTACAAATTTCTGAAAAAAAAAAAACAACAACTCTATCAACTAAAATGCACTTATCATATTGATCCTTGACTAACTTGTTAAATACCTTATTATTGTATAGACATGACCAGAACACTTATGTACAACTACATCCATTGACCTTGACCTTTCTAACCATGTTACCGATCACAGCATCGGTTTTACTTTTCTTCAATGGAGAATGGTAACGCTTATTATGATACTTTTCATATCTAAATGAGTTCCAATATTTGTCTAAAATTTATATGCTAACAAGCAATTTATAAATATTATGAAAGTTTTATGAAACATTTAATGCTTTTAACAAATTTATCAGAAAAAAATATCAAATCATAAAGTAATATTTTCTACAAACATAGTAAAATACCCAATAAATAAAAACAAAAGTTAAACAACGATTATAATGGCGACTAGTAAATAACTTTAAAATATCAAATAAAAATTAAAAGTTCGAATTCAACATTTGAAAAGAATTTTGATCTTATAAAAACTCATATGAAATTCCTGAAATTATAAACTCCTCTCTCCTCTCTCTTATATATATATATATCTCTCTTTATCTACGCTCCTCTTTCTCTCCCCCCCCCCCCCTCTCTCCCCCTTTCTTTCTCTAAAAAAGAATCAAAACAAAAAACTCAAATACACTATATTTTTAAACAGGCAGTGCCGTTTTAAATTTAAAGTGTTTTTTCATTGTAACAAATGTGTACATATTTTTTCTTCATCATTAACGGGTAACTGCAATTAAAAGCTCATCACTCTATAATGTAAAACTCAGTGACACATTCCACATCTTATTTACAGGCATTTATGAAAACAATATATTCAAATAAAGGACAAGCAAGCTTCCATTTATTAAAACATTTATTTTTTCTCTAAATGCAGTTCAACAGAATTCATCACTTTACTGTTTGTTAAGAAACCCATTTAGCAATCATTTGACCCTTCTCCATCCACGATCATGCTTGGTGTTTGAACACATGAAAGGGATTTGAACCTTATGATACACTTGTTTTGTTGATTAATGGGGAGATGTATTGCAGTTAGTGCATTTCAAGCAGAGATCTTTTTTTCTCCTCCCACCCATAAATTAGCTGATCACAGCTGGTTGACTCTTAACATACATCATCATAGCCCATGAATCATCTCACCTTCCACAATCTTATCCCAAAGTTAATGCTGCATTCTCTGTTTCTGATAAGCCTAGATGTGCCCATGTTACCAAATGCCCTTTGCTTTTAGATGACTTTCTTGCCTTACGATTGATCCTCATCTCAAACCCTCTGCTGCAGTCATATTACAGAGTGTCCATAGATGAAGATCATCAGTTTCAAGCCTTTCTCGTGGAATATGGCCATTTTTAAGTTCAGCCATTCACCTCTCATTGGTGATAAAGTTTTTTGCTTAAAGTTGATTTTTTTTTTAGATTTTGGTGAAAATCAGCACCTAATATATAGAAATGGTCCCAAAATGCAACATCTCATGTCACCCTTTGAAGTTTTGTATACCCCAGGATGCCATCTGGCTTTTGGGAAAAACATCCAACCCCCTAAGTCCTGCAATTTGGCCTTTTCATAACAACTGATTGACTGACTGATAACGTTGTTTAATTAGGTCCCCTGCCTCTTGGCTCTGTGCGACCCCGAGGTGACCCATCATTCCTATAAAATTTAATTTGAAATCGAAAGTGGGCAAATTTTAAAGAAAAACCTGTAATTTACAGATTTATTCTTAATGTCTAAAGTAGAGTTTAGTTCTAATTATTGTTTAATTAACAAGCTAATTGACTGGAGTGTAATTACCATTGGATATGAAGTTTTCTTGTTGCTCATGTGTCCGTGAAAATGTCGCATGTGGTTGGGGTAACTGTCCTTCCTTCTTCTTCTGTCTCGCCAAAAACATGCGCACTGAGTGCCACTTTATTCCCCTTGAACCGTAGAACCGTCTCATCGTGCCGACCATAATTGGGCTTTGTTCATGATAATTTGAGTTTAATGAGGAAAGGACTGCAAGCCACAACAAATAACCTCTCACCCGTACTGCCAAAAAAACACGCCCCCTTTATGTAAATTTGAATTGATAGCCAATTTCAGCTACAAGATACTTCAACCTTGTATAGATTTGCCCAAAAAAAAATATTATTGTTTTATTAAAAAAGTTTGATAAAAATAAAAAGTTGAATTAAGTTTTAATTTAGAGTCCCGATGCTAATCACCTAATTCATTTTGCCGAAACTTGAAAAAAAAAAATTAAAAATCGAACCGAAGCCTCCCTAAAATTTTTGAGAACCGAATATTAGTTTTTGAATTATGTGAAAAAAAATAATACTTTATATTGTTCTTTTTTGACATATAGAGAGCCCTATATTGCTTTTGTGAACGTGGATCACCCTAAGCTCATATTTGTTTATTTTGTTTTTCTTGTGGTCTGTAGCATTTACGTCCTCATGTTGAGGCTCATAGCGTCCCCATTTGGCTCATACTCTTTATTTTTGGGGGGTCCCTATTGTAGCTCATAGGACACGACCTTTTGCTGAATGGTCCCTTTTTTAGCTCACCTAGCACAAAGTGCCAAGTGACTTTTGTGATCGCCCTTCTCCGGCGTCGTCCGTCTCAAAAATTTTGCTTTAAACACACTCCTCTGAAACTGGGGACAAAATTTTAAATAAACTTGGCAGAATTTCCTTGTAGCTCCTACAAAATTTGCTAAAAAGTTATCCATGAAGAACCTTTTGCCATGCTCAAAAAAAAAAAATTTTGAAAACTTTAAAAATCAACTCCTTCAAAACTACTGCCAGAATTTCAAAAAAATTTTTGGTAAAATGTTTTCCTTGGTCAACCTCACCTAAGTTGCAAAAATTATTCCGACCCTAAAAAAACAGGGGCCCGCCAGATGCTTATTTGCCTTATATGTATATAGAAAACCTTAAAAAAAACATTTTCCTCTGAAACCAACTGACAGAATTTGATTAAACTTGGCAGATATCCTGCAACCGCACAAAATTGCAAAAATAAACTTGACCCATGTAAACTCTGTTGCCATGGCAACAAAAAAAAAAAAATGAAAACTTTAAAAATCAATCTCCTCCAAACAAACTGGCCGATTTTTAAAAAAAATTGGTACAATTTCCTTGTCAACCTATTTATCTCGGGTGAGCGATTAGGCCATCACCCCCTTTGTTTGAAAAGCTCATATGGCTTCCTCCGTACTCATAATTAGGGGTTTTATTAGGTTTTTGTTGTTCTGTCTCCCATCATACCCTTTAATTAGTTAACCCATCTTATTTATTTTTTTTTAAAGTTCTCGCCCCCCCTTTTCCTCATCTACCTGAATTAATTATGTTATTTTGCAGTATGTTCTAGTTTTAAAACTAAAAAGAGCTACTTGCTACTACAGCTTTTAAATAATTTATGATAAAAGTTTCTAACTCGTATATTTTCCTTTTTTTTCCTACTTTAATATCTGTTGTTGAGAACTTCGGGATTGCTATTGGCATTATCTATTCACTGTATATTACCTACATTTTTTTTAAACACACTAATTCTACCTCTTTCTAATTACTAATACCTTTGTATGTACACAAATTTTCTTAATTGATTCTTAAATTGTTTGATTTTCTCATCTTAAACCTTGTGATTTAGATTCAATATTTGTACCCCTCCCCTTGTTTAAATCTTTCCCATATTTTATTTATCAAATAAAATTTTAAATTTTCCATTGATTTGATATTAATTCTCTTTTTTCTTTTAGTTCTTTTTTGAAATCACCAAATATTTTGGTTATGTGTACACTTGTCATTTGTCAAAAATGGCTGGGTTCATTCCCAGGGACCAATGTTTTGCTTTGGTTTTTCGCTTACTCCAAGCCATCGTTTGGATACCGGTTTGCGTTTAATTGAGTGGGTCAGTTTTTTTTTTTTTTTTTTTCTTTTTTTAAGATAATCAATTTTCCTTATGCACATACCTTTTTTCCTTTATCCAATAATCTCCCCCCCCCCCTTTTTTTTCTTGATCCTTATTGTATGAAGAGGAGAATTAATGTAATCCTTGATTATCTTTTAAAAATTAATTTTGAATTTAATGGAATTTAGAGTTTGCATTTCTAGTTGAACCTTTTCTTGTTAAAAAAATGTTTAAAAGGGATAACTAGTGAATTGGAAAATTAATTTCTGGTGCTGTTTTTTAAGTTCATCCAGAGACTTTTGTTGGGTTTTTTTGAATTTTTTAAATTTTCCGATGTGAAAAGCCTTGATATAAAAAACTTTTTTTTTCCCTTTTGTAGAAAGTTAAATACATTTTGAAACTTTGCCTTTCTTTTATGACCAGAAGAGCACTTTTCTCCCCCATTTTTTAAGTTTTGTACTTTTCAAAATATGATTTTTTACTATATTTCTACTGAATTTCCTCTTGAATTAAATTTGAAATTTGGGGAGTTGCCCTATTTATGTTTACCCCTATGTCACGTGTTACCGTCCCCATTTGCTCAAAATTCATTTTTTACCCAAAAAGTTCGGCTCTATTTAGAAGGTTGGAATTTTTGACATTTTATAATTGGATTCTGTTTGTCTGGATTAGAAAACTTTCTAGAGAAATTTGTTGCCTTTTATTTGGTTTTTTATAAAGTTCTATAAAAAAAAATGAATAATAGTAGTTTCCTAGTGAAAAAACGAAATCCTAGCCCCGTTCTCTCACTGGGAGTCTGTTTTCATACATTTAAGATTCATTTGTTACAACACACCCTAAAAGTCTAGTTCTAGAATGGGGAAAAGTGGTTACTTTTGTGTTGTTTTAAAGAGTAAGGGGGCAAGGTGGAATAACTAATGAAAAATTTCATTAGAAATCCCTATTTATATAAACACATATAATAATACAAAAAACAATAACAAAATGGTGGATAAAAACCCAGTTATCCTTTTCTTTTTATCCCGCAGGGTGCAGACTCTCCTCTCGTCGGTCTCTACCATACCGCTGTCGATTTGGCTTGTAATTAATTTGAATGCGGAATCTTTTGGTTTGAAATTTCAGTCGATGCAGTATAGCATACAGATAGATAAAGGGAGAAGGACCTCTAAACCCCCAAAAATTAAATCTCTGATGTCCCCTCCCCTAACCACATGTATGCCCTACCACAACGACTGATTTTCCTATTTCTGATTGGGGGATATTTTGGTAAAATCTCAGTTATACCCAAAAGATAGATAGGTAGAAGGGGCCTGCTACCCCAAAAATTAAACCCTGACTTGCCCCTCCTTTACCACTGAAACCCTACCCAGCGACAAATTTCCCTATTTTTTGAAAAAAAGGATAAAAAGGGTAATAAAATGTTCTCTTTTTTTTTCAGAAGGGGAAAACTTCTCTAAATTTACATTAACCCAAAAAAAAAAAAAAAAATTTTCTCTTTTTTTTTGTCTCTTTCTTGCTTATACTCATAAAAAATTATCCAAAATTTTTCATATCCCCACCGGGGTTTTTTGTCTTGTGTTTCCCCCTCCTAAGTTGCTTCTCACTCTGATTAATGTTTTTTGTCTGACGGTTCCTAAATATGTAACTTTGAAATGGGTTTTAGTTTTTTTGAAAAAGACCATTTAATACTTGATTGTGCCAATTCACAACTAAAATAAAACATCCTGGGCAATTTTGAAACCTTTGTATTTTTAATGTATTGTTTTGGTAAATTTATGACAATCCGCCCTGCAAGTTCTACTTATCTTGCTACCATCAGTAATATTACCATTCTATCATTTTCAATATTTCTTGCTTTTTCATGTTTAAATTTGATTGTTTATCTTTTTTATTTATTTTTTTTTGAACGGTTCTTTGACAAATCTTGTCCGCACAGTGCATCAAGAGATTTCCCTGTATATCCTCCTTTGAGCATATTTCGTAGTTCCATTATTTCTTACATAGGTTTTCCCTAAGAGTTTTAAATTTGGAACTTTTTGCTGCATACCAGAGAAATTTAACCTCTTTTTTTAGAACTTTTTCCTATGTGATGGATCTTCCCTATTTACCCATACATTTTTCTCTTGCAATTAAGAATTTCGCACACTCTTTTAAAAAGGGGGTATTGTAGGACAATACTTTGCAACCTTTTAATTTTCAAGCTTATTTGGATATTTGCATTTTATTAAGTACTGTGGTTTAGAAAATTTATCTATGCACCGTAATCAATTTTTTTTGATAAGCCTTTTATACTGCATTAGGCTTTTTTGCTGAAACCCCAACTTGACCGTTGTTTGAAAAATCTTTTTTTTAAAAAAATTCTTTTCACTTTTTTTGATACGTTAATATATGATTTTTCCCCATGTTATTTGCTTGTCAAATGTCTTCAGTCGGTGGCAGATCAAAGTATTCTAAATTTTGCCCAAGTTTCAGTTTGTTTTTGGGCCTATTTTCATCAAATTGTGACTTCTTGCGAAAATCGGGTTTTGGTTAGGTAATAAAAACAAATTTTTTTGCTCCCTTTCTATCCGTAGGCAGCTGTTTTTGTTTTCCTTTTGAATATACCATGCCCCAAATTGCCCCATCCCAAAAAATTGGAAGTTTGATTCATTTATTTTTTTTTGCATTTTTTAGTTTTAGTTTTTGATCTCAAAAAAATTTGGTTATCATTATAAGAGAATAAAATGGGGAAAGCACACCCCCCGGGGGGACATCCTTTTGGGTTACAACTTTCAGACGGGGCCCCATATTAACTTTATTTTCTTTTTTTTAGAATCCGCTACCAGCAGCATCTACCTTTCTAGCCTGTTTTTGAGATAAAATGTTCCTGGCTCCAATTGTCGAAGCAAGAAAAGACAAAAAACTCTACTACATTTTTTTTGGCCTTGGGTTTTCCCTATATAAATTTTCAAGTTCACAAGTTGTCCTCACATGATGGGGAATCCCACCCAGACGATAATCAAAATTAATTGTTTTCCTCCAGATACTGACAGAGAAATATTTTAAAACATTTTTTGTAAAAGTTTTGTGAAAGTCGAGTAAGATATTGGCTATTGACCCTGGCTTTCTTTTGGCTTTTTGCCTAGAGGATTATAACATTTTATTCCCAATCAGGGTTTGCCTGTTCGCCATATTTTAGAAGGCTAAAGTTTGTTTCCTTGCAGTAATTTTCTTAAAATGATAATATGCCATCCTCTCCTCACCTTTTTTGTTTTTAGGGGTTTTCCCCTTTCTTTCTAGTAAAAAAATCATATTAAGGAAATCCCCCCCTTCTTCAATCTGTATTCAGTAGTTGTCCCAAAAAAATTTACTGTTGTTTTTTGTTGATCTGATGAATCTGATCACTGCTTACATTTAAAAATGCGACTATGCTTGGCCTTTTCAGAAATCAGGGATACCTGTTATTTACACAAAAATTCTTGTTGGGGGTCACTTTATTTCTATAAATTTCCATAGTTCCCTCGATTTTTTTTTACTAGTATACCAACAAAATTTTTTTTCCCCTTTTTCCTTTTTCTTTATTTTTTAAATTTTTTAACTTTTATTTCTCTCTATAGCTTATAATTAAAGGTTCTTTTTTTTTTACCTTCCTTACCTTTCTCTTTTCTAATATTATCACATCCTCATCCCCAGGTACAAGGTTTTTTGACTTTCTTGTTGTTCCCTTTTGGGGGATATTATTCAATAGATTGAGTAGGGGAGAATTGTTTAAAAATTTCTTTACATCATTAAAACTGTTCATAGTTAGCTGTTTTCTCTGGTTTTGAATTTTGACCATTTCAGTACCTTTGAAGCCATTTTGCATTGATTTTCTTCACATGCATTTTTTTTTTTTTAGTTTTAATTGGGAGGGGCACGCCTATGTTTTCATGGTAAAATCACTTTGTTTTTTTATTTTTCGAGGGGACCCCAAAATTTCTACGCCTGCCCCTTGGGCCCGGGGGTATTTGCATCCTAGGATTACCATCTTTGATATCTTTTTTTAATTTGGGAAAATAAGAGTTTCACCTGCCGTCACATCTAAAATCCCCTAAAAAATTCCACATAACTTTTTAAGTTAAAGTCCCCTTTTTAAAAGTGATTTTACCTATATTTTAAAAGGGTTCATCATAATATTTTTGGTAAATGGGTATGGGCACTAACTTTAAAATTCTATTGATCTTGTGCCATAATTTGATGCACATTTTAAATTTTTCATTATATTGGTATTTATTTCAGGTTTTGGGAGACTTTCCCTTTACGTAAACTACCCCCCCCCCCCTACTTACCAATTTTTATCAGACACCCTTGTAGGTGCCCCGTACCTCCCCCAATTTTTGCACATTTCTTGTGGTTTTATTTTGTGCAGTCTTTGTGACCTGGGGGGGCAATAAGATTTCCTTTACGTTTATTAAGTACCATTTTCGCATTTGTTACACCGTTTTTTCTCTGGCTGGTTTGACCGGGAATTTATCATTGTAGGCTACTTTTTTAGAAATTTCACCCAATTTGTCCAATTTAAAGTTTACCTACTTTTGGACTTTTATTTTTCAATTGGTGGTTTTTCCCTGATTCAAAGTTCTTTTCGGGACTTTGATTATTCCTTTGATTTTGTTTCTGATTTTCTTGAGGAATTGATATCTTTAAAATAAAATTTGGGGCTACTGACCTTCTTTCCTTAGTTTGAAGATATGATTTTCCTTTTTTTTTGGGTGACCTTTCACATGACCCAAATTTTTGGGGAAAAAGGGCTGACTATTTCATTTTTTTTTTCCTGATGAAAATGTACAATGGGATTTACAGTCAAATAAACGATATCCAGTCCCGGGGTTGGGTTTCGGGGTGAACGTGATGAGAGAGTCGGTCAATCCTTTCCCTTTGGGGGTCGGGTTTTCCCTTCTCCTGACTTTTAATTCTATTTCACTTGACCATATTGGTGGGGTTGGCCGATTTTTTTCGGGGGATCTATAATCATTATATTTTTGACTGAGAGGGGTTTCCCGTCTGGGGGGCCCTATTGCCCTTTTTCCTTTCAAAAAAACAGTACCCTCTTGTTTTTTCTCAGGCCCCCTTAAAAAAAAAAAAAAAACCATTGATTTTTCCGGGTTAGGGGGTTTTTTTCCATTTTCCCTATTCTTGAGGGAAATTATTTCTCTAACAGTTTTTGGTTTTTCAGTGCATTGTCTAAACGGTCGATTCCAGAACTTGAAAAACCCGATCGAAATACACAAAAAAGTAATTGTTTTGCTATTCTTGCTACATTTTTTACAATTCCCTTTTTCTGGGGTGACCCTGTTTTTAAATTTAAATCTAATCTACCCTGCTTTCTTTTATAGTTTCAAGAATTGTATCAAAATTTTGGGTAATGGACCTAATTCTACTAATGACATTTTTAAATCTTTTGTTTTTTTTTATGATTGGGGTTTGGTTAAGTTCACACCACTATCAAAGACCCCCGTGGTGCTGAAGTAGAAAACCTAAGAAAAAAAAAGGTGGACATAAAAAGTCTTATTTTCCCCAGAAACACTGAAAAACTGCAACACTTTTTAGCCTTGTGGGGAATAAAAGTATTTTGACCAACCACTTGCATTTTAAAATTTTATTAAGGGTTACTTTTTCCCACATGTTGGAGACTGCAGAGGTAATCCTCAAGTCTTGTTTGGAAATTTTGACATAGCCGAAAGTTAAATTTTGAAACCCAATTCCCTTTAAAGATTTTTTTTTTTTGCCTAAATCTTTTTTTTTAAGAATTCTACAAAACAACCCCGAAATATTTCCCAAAAACATTGAAAGTAAAAGGGCCCGAAAGTCCCAAGTTATAAATATAGAAAAAAATTTGAACACCTATATGAATAGAAAATGAAAGTAGAAAAAAATTGAATTAAAAGAGCCATTTTTTTAATGGGTTGACATCAAATTTGACAACTGACATTGAATTTCAGAAATGATAATATTTTTAAAAATAGTTTTTTTTATTTTTTTTAAAATTTTTTAATATTTAATATTTATTAGAATTGGCTAATTTAGATTTTTCCCTTTATATTTTTTACCCACAGATCTACTTCCAGTTTGAATATACATCGTCTCATCAACCACTGTTATCTGATATGCCTATCTGTATAGCGTTGTTTTACTGGGTGTCCCTCACATAAACGGAGTGGGGGCGTGAGCCGAGGGTTTACCCCTGAGATTTTAGAGGTAATTGTTTAAAAAATTTATAGGTTATTTTTATTTTTACTGTTTGATACCACCAGGTTTAATATATACTTATTTTGGGACTTTTCCCCCTCAATATTTGATTAGCATTTGAAATTTTTTGGACATACCTCAGCAGTAAAAAAAAACAATTTCAGCATTTGCGATACCGAATGAATTCATCAACAACCTCCATCATTGTGGACTAGTGTACAAAGGGAATGGAGAAGCTACCATTACGAAATACCATTTTTTGCCCAACTACCACTTTTCAAAATAGGTAATTTGGGCCAAATTTATTTTTGTTTTTAAATGAATCGTTTTTAAAGGTAATTAACAAATGAAAAAATATTTTGAAAACATGAAAATATTAAAATTTAAAAAAGCACCTTTGATAAAAAATCATGAATACCCCGATAAGTCAGATTACATATCAGATAATCTTTTTTTGTGTTTTATGACTTTTTTTTTTTTAGCAAAAACGGTTCTTGTTGTACAAATAAAAATCATGCATGTAATACCTAATCAATATTGAATAGGATTAAAAAAAAAACATACAGCACTTTTTGAAAAACTGAAATTTTGGGCTTTAAAAAATTTCCAGGTCTCTATTCATTAGGACCCAAAATGTAGTACCCCTATGCATTGAAAAGGAACGATTTTTAAAAAAAAAAATCAAAAAAAAAAAGTCGTCTTCCTAATCCCTACTGGGGATATTCTGATTAAATTTTGAAATTCTTTTACACCGTTACATATTAATCGGGTTGATAGGGTTAAAGTTTCCTTTCTTGAATTTATTGACGGTCGATTGGGGTTTGTAATACTGACACAACCTATGAGATTGCTAATTAAAGAAATTTTTAATCATTCATAAATTGATAATATAAAACATCGGCTTTTATGTTTGTACATAATTATGGCCTTAATGTTTTAAAGTTCGCATTATCTTATGATTTCGCAATTTTAAAAAAATTTAAATATTGGTTGCATTTTTTTTAAAATATAACACAACATAAGCTTTAAAAAATTGGGAATGAAAAGAAACACTTGGGATATAAAAAATTTGAATTTAAAATTTTAAATACATCCCCTATAATTTTTAAACCTTTGCCGTGTGGGGTTCTCTTTTATTTTTTCTACAAAAATCCATGTCGCTTTTTTCAAATAATACATAAAAATAAAAATATAAAATAATTCAAGTTATAAATGCTTAAAAACATCACAACAAAACTTATTCATTTTCAACTTTTCCCATGTAATTTTAAATGAAACTTTCGCGATAAATGGTAGCTTCGTCCTGGTACCTTCGAAAGGGACGCTTTCGTCTATAATCCGTACAGATTATCAAACATCAACAAATTTTTAAAAGGGGGATTTTTTTGTGATAAAAATTTATCCAATAAAATAAAGGCGATATATGTAAAAAAATCAAATAACCCCTACATAAAAAAATCATGCACCGGCACGTAAACAGCATTTTATATTCGGACAAAAACGACAGTCATCGTTTAATCAATCCCGCACCCCCCGGCTATTTTAAAACAAAGTCCAATACTTAATCTTTTTAAGACAAACAAAAAAAAAAAAAGAACGTCTAAAACGTCACATTTTGTTGGCAAATTAAAAAAACCCTTTTGTAGGTTTAACGGACAGCTTTTTATATCAATAAAAATTGTCTTATTTTTAAAAACCCTTTTTTTGGGGAAAATCGCTTTAACCGCACAGCATTCATAGGTCTTTTCAAATATTTGCGCAAAACACACAATTTTTGGTCATCGAAAACCCTGCCACTATAAAATTTTCCCTTTTTTATTTTAATTTGTGATTTTAACCCTTCTCTCCTTCCCCCCCCCCCCCCTGAATTTTCCCACAATATGAAAACATATTTTATATTTTTTTTATATAAAACTGTTTCTCACATCACACCAGGGGTGCAATGCACCACAAAAGCTTTTTTTTCTTTATTTTTTTTTTTTTTTTTTTTCTGCGTCTCTTTCGTGGGCAGGCGGGTGCTACTGGGTTTGTTGCAGAATTACTAATGCAATTGCGTCAAACAGTCCTCATAATCAGGCTCCTCCGGTTTTTTTCTGTCCCCGGTTCAACTCCATCTGGGCCCCTTTACCTTTTCCCCTTTCCTAACCTTTTTCGTTTTTTACACTTGGTACTGCCTCCCTTTAAAAAAGCCTTTCTTGAACGCAGATAACAATCCTTGTGAGGGGGCCCCCCCTTCATCCCCCCTGCTATAAACTATGTTCCTCTCAGTTTGAAAGCACCGACCCAAAAAGACCGGTATTTCTGGGGCTTTTGGGATGCTAAAATTTCTCGTTAGGCCTCGCACCACTGTGTTGAGTTCTTGATACACCTGAACCGCCTCTTCACTCATCTCATTTTTAATCACAGCAACATGACTTTTATTTTCGTTTATCTTTAACTGAAATTTTTTCCCTTCATACTGCCCCCAGATTTGAACCTCCCGAGAACCAGGCTGATTGGTCAAACTGCCTTCTCCATAGCATTCAATTGCCCGCTGATTCCCAAACGTGATATAAATTTTGAATTCTCCGCCTCCCAACTCCACTCTCATAACACAGCATTTTGGCCTTGACTCACTACAAGCGCCTGCCTTCTTTCGCCCAATTTTTTGGGCTCGAACATTTCCTTTTCTAAATTCTGCAATCTCATTTTCTCTCTTTGGGCACCCCAGATATGTTTTCCTGCCCCCTTTAAACTTCCCCCGGCGCCTACTTCTGAAATCTACCCAAGTAAATTGTGTCCCCCGCAGTCGTCAGGTTTTGACAAAGACCCTTCCATGGGCAGTCTTCACAAGCTCTTCCATTCCCTTCTGGGGGGGTAAATTAAAACCCCCCCCCCCAGGTGGGTGGCATCGCGTCCACCAGGGATGACCAAACCTTTTAAAGCAATTTTCACTTTAAAATGAACTTCTTCCCATCCATACTTCCTCCAATCCACTTTATTGCTGCCCTTGCTTCAAGTCGCTGAAACTGCATTCATCATGGGGAAGGGGGCCGCGGAAGTTATGACGCTTTCCAAAAAAATTATCTCCATTTTCAGATTACGCTACCCCTTTTATGGGTCTTCTTCATCCTTTGCCCGTAGATCTGCTTAGCCTTTTTCTACCGCCCAAATAATTTCTCTTAAATGGCCCCTTGGTTTTCTAAAAAAACCACACTTTTCGTCCTCTCGCCTAGACCAAGTTAGAAATTTAAAATGCATCATCTTCTGCATTCAATTATTGGGTTAACTCATACAAACCCCCTATAAAGGCAAGTCAATAGCCACACCTACATTAATGCTGCCGAACCAACTACCCCTGGCCCCTTGAGGACATCCCCCCACCCCGCTAGACGTCCCAACTTTTACACAGCCCTTTTTGATTGCTTAGTACACTACCTAAAACCCCCTTCATGTCCTAGGCAGTAACATTCGGGATTATTTGCCCACTTTCAAAAAAAAAAAAATTAAAAAAAAAAAAAAAATTAAAAAATTTTTTTTTATTTGACCCCTAAAAAAATCCTTTTTCTCGCTTTTCAATTTTTTTGGTATTTCCCTTTCCCACCCCCCGGGTACCAAAAGGGGGTTAAAAAATAAAAATTTTTAACGAGGAAACTTATTTCATCAAAATCCATTGTTATTAATAAAATAACTGTTTTTTTGAAAAGTATAAACCCCCCATGATAGAATGCATTTTAAATGACCAAAACAGTGAAACATTCTGCCACCTCAAAACGTTAAGGAACCTTTAAATTTGACTGAAAATCATCAGTTTTTTTTGTTCAATATAAAAAAAAGTTATTTTGCAAAATTTTTTTCATATATTTCAAATTTTGGTTTTATAAGTCAACCCACACAAAGTACTTCCGGCCGAGGTGCTGAATATACCTAATAAAAATGAAATGACATAAATCATTTTTCCCCCAAAAAACACTAAATAACTAAACACATACCCTTTGGGGGAATACTGTATTTTGACCACAACTCCCATTAAGTTGTATTAAGGATTACTTTCCTACAATTTGGGGAAGCTAAAGAATGGGGCTAAAGGGGTCTTTTTGTTTTGAATTTTGACATACCGGAAATTGAAATTTTGAAACCCCAAATTTCCCTTTAATGATTTTTTTTTGTCCTAAATCTGTTGATTTAAAATGCCCCCTACATAAACCCCAAAAATTAATTCCAACGAACATTTGAAAGTAGACAGGCCTCGAAAGCCCAAATTTACTAAAATTTTTTTAGACAAAAGTAGTGTGACCCTAATAAAAAAATGAAAGTAAAGAAATTGAATTACAGAGCATTTTTCAAATTACTTTCAATTTGGGACAACCCATACAATACATAAAAGGGATAATATTTTTAAAAAATAGTATTTTTATTTTAAAATTTTAAAATTTTTAATATTTAAATGTATGAAATTGGGCTAATTTTAGATTCCTCTTATTCTTTTAAACCCACATAGGGTACTTCCATTTAAATAACTCTCTGCATCAGCCCAAATTTTTATCGTTATTGCCATCGAAAAAGCTTTTGTTTTACTGGGGGTGTTCCCAGTCACATAAACGAGTGGTGGCTGACCAGTGCCTTGTGCACCTCCTGTGGGATTTAAGTAATTGGGTTTTAAAAAAAATAGTTATGTTTTTTTTGGTACATGTGTTATACTCACGCAAGTTTAAATATACATTTTTTTTTTTGGACAGTGGCCCCTCGAAATTTATTTTGGTCATTGAAATTTTTGAAAAACCCCACAGTAATTTTAATAAACAATTGTTGCAGCATTTGCGATGATCCGAAGACGTTGCTATGCAACAACTCTCCATCATTTTTGGGACTTTTTACAAAGTAATGACGAAGCGTACCTTACCAAAACCATTTTTGTCGAAGCGTACCCCTTTTCAAAAAATAAATTTAAATTTGCCTAATATTTATTTTTGTTTTTAAATTAATTTGATTAAAGTAATTATACAGAATGGAATAATATTTGTCAAACTCAAATTATAATAATAAAAGCAAAGACATTGAAAAAATCGAGTGATTTACCGCCATAATTTAATTACTTTTCAATAATCTTTTTTTTGTGTTTATACGTATTTTAGTCCAAAACGGATCTTTTTGGGTTTCTAATAAAATGCTCAGTAATACCTAGATCAATGGAATAATTAAAAATAAAGAAACATCGCCCCATTTGAAAACTGCAATTTGGCATTTAAAACCATGTCTCTTATTCATTATGATCCAAATGTAGTATCCGTATCGATTAAAAGAACTGATTCTTTAAAAGAAAAAAAAACAAAAACAAAAGTCGTGCTTCCCCAATCCTACAGATATTGCTGATTTAATTGTATGTCTTTGTGTACACGCCTGTAAAATAGTTAATCGGGGTTTATATGTAAAGTTTGCTTTCTTTTAATATTTGACAGGGGCGATTGGGGGTTTTTAATACTGACACACCTATAATTTCTAATAAACAAATTTAAACATTCATAATAAATTTTAAATAGTAATAAACATCCTTTGATGTTTGTACATAAATTATTGCTTTAATGATAAAAGTTTGGGATTAGCTTGTAGTATTTCCGCAACTTTAAATAATTATAATATTGCGTTGGCATTTTTTGTTAAATATTAACACAACATAATGCTTTTTGATAAATGTGGGATATAATAACACTTGGGATATAAAAAATTTGAATTTAAAATTTAAAATTTCATTCCCCGTATATATTTTAAAACCCCTTTGCCGTGAGTTCTGCTCTATTTTTTTACAAAAATCCATTCGCTTTTTCAAATAAGTACAAAAAAATAAAATTAAAAAAAATTCAATTATGATCTAATGAACTCACAACAAAACTTATCCATTTCAAGAAATTTCCCCGTTGTAATTTTAAAAGTGGTACCCTTAACCCGCATAAATGGTACCTTCGTCCTGGTCCCTTTTCGGAATGTACGCTTCGTCATAATCCTACAAATGTATCAAAACTCAGCCCTTTATAAAGAGATTTTTGGGGGAAAAAAATTTATCCAATATGAAAGGCGATATAGGGTTAAAAAAATCAAGTAAGCTACATAAAAAATCAGCATCCATGCACGAAAACGCAGTTTATTTTCGGACAACAACGCCCGTGAGGTCTTCGTTTATGCAATCCCGGGCAGCCCAGGTTCTATTTAAAAACGAAATCCTATATCTTAATCTTTATTAAAAAAAACAAAAAATAAAAGACGTCTAACCACATGTTTTTAAAATTTAAAGAAAACATATTAGTTTAAAACTCAGCTATTTGATATCATCAAATTGTTTTTATTTTTTAACCGGGTTTGAAAATGTCTTAAACGCGCACTACATTCAATATGGCCCTTTCAGATTATTTCCCACAAAACACAAAATTTTGTCTCATCGAAACCCTGCTCAGTATAAATATCTTCTTTTATTATCTTAATTTGTTTTAAAAAACCCTGTCTCTCTCTCCCCCCCCCCCCCCCAAATTTTTCCAAACAATATTGATACATATTTATTTTTTTCTTTAATAGAAAACTGTTTCCAGCAAAACCCTTCTGGGGCTCTATCACCAACAAGCTTTTTTTTTCTTTATGTTTTTTGTTTTGTTTTTTCTCTTCTCTTTCTGAAGCACTCTTTTACTGGTTTTGCAGTAGAGGCTAAGTGCAGATTGCTGCCAAGCATCCCTTACATAATCAGCTCCTCCTGTGGGGTTCTGATCCGCCGTGTTCGAACCCCATCGGCCCTTTGACTTTTCGCTTTCCTAACCTCTCTTGTCTTTCACTTTTGTACTGCCTCCTTGATTTGAAAAGCGCTTCTAAGCTCGATAGACAATCCTTGAGCGCCCACCTTCATCTCAGCTGATAAACGGGTTTTTGTCTCAGGTTTTTGAAGAGCTACCACCAAATCCCCTGGGTATTCTGACTCGCAGGTGGCTAAAGTTGCTCGTAAAGGCCTCCACGTTTGTTGATGTCTAATGACACCTTGAAACCCCTCTTCACTCAAATCCCCATTTTTAGTATCACGCAACGTGACGGGCATTTTCTTCACTTAAAGGGTATTCATTTGGGCCAAAAATCATGACTTGTACACCAGGATTTGACCTTCCCGCAGACCACGATGATACAGAACTCAGTTTCCCAAAAAGCTTTTCAATTGCCCCGGTGTCAGTAAGGATATAAATTTCTAATATCTCGCCTCCCAACTTCCATCTACATAACACATTGCATCTTTTTGCTTTACTCACTACAGAGCGCCTTCCCCCTTTTTGCCCAAGTTTGTGTCTGCGGGGAAAATTTCCTGCTAAATTCTCAGATCTCATTTTCTCCTTCTCACCGCCAATGATTTGGGCTGCCTCCCCCAAACTTCCCACGCGTCTACTCGAGAAGGCCTCTTTCCCCAATAATTGTTTCCCCTCACTCAGTCACAAAAAAACCTCCCTGACAGTCTTCACAGCTCCTAGCCATTTTTCCTTTTTTTGAATGGGAAAATAGCTAGGGTTTCTGTCATCCGCAGTCCACCAGGGGAGTACGGTTTAAACTTAGTGCAAGATTGCACTTAAAATGAACTGCTTCCATCCATACTTCTGCTCCGTTCATCCCCCTTCTTTTTTCTGCACCTTTCTTCCCTGCCCGGGAAACCTTCATCGGAAGACCGCGAAGGTAGCTTTCCAAATGAATTATCTCCATTTGCAATTAAATCACCGGATGAGTGCTTCTTCATCGTCTGGTGGCCTTAATGCTGTCTTAAAAGGGTCTTCTTCAATCCGCCTCAGAAAAATTTCTCTTAAATGCTCATTTGGTGTTCTCGGGGAAAAAAATCCCCACTTTTCGTTTCCTCCCCTAGACCATAGTGTAAAATTTAAAATTGCAGCATCTCTCTGGTGCTTTAATATATTTGGTAACTCATAACCACCCCTAATAAGGTCAAGGCACATACCACCCAAAAGATTAATGCCCAACCAGACGACCCCTGGGCCCCTTGAGGAACACCTCCCCCCCCCCCCTAGCCCACCTAGACTATACACAGCCTTTATGTTCCCTTTAATAAGCTACCTAGGGAACCCCTTCTATTCCTTCAATAACAATTCTGGGGTTTATTTGCCCACTTTCAAAAAAAAAAAAATTAAAAAAAAAAGGGAAAAAAATAAATAATTTTTTTCTATTTGACCCCCAAAAAAAAACCAGTTTTCCTCTTTCTAATTTTTGTATTCCCTCATTTATACCTATGGGTTAAATGATAAAATATGATTTTTTTAAACCCAATCACTTTTTTTCTCAAAATCCATTTTTATTAATTAAAATAAGACTATTTTGAAAGTATACCCCCTCAATGATTAGTATGCATTTAAAATGACCAAATACATGTAAATTTCTGCCCTCCCTCTAAAACATTGAAAAGTACCTTAGACTTGACTGAGAATTTTGATCAGGGGTTTTTTTTTGCAAAAATAATAAATAATTATTTTGGCTAATTTTCATTATATTTCAAATTTTTTTAAATGGCACAACCACTATCAAATACTTCCGTTTTAGTCTGATATACCTAAAAAAAAATAAAGGTGACTTTAAATCATATTTTCCCCAAAAAAACTGAAACCAACAATTTACCTGTGTTTGGGTACAGAAATTTTTTACCAAAAACTTGCATTTAAATAGTGGATAGGGATTACTTCCTTCAGATTTGAGAGCTGCAGAGAATCGGCCAGAGTCATTTTTTTGGAAATTTTGACAGGGAGCCGGGAAATGTGAAATGTGAACGCCAATTCCTTTTAATGATTTTTTTTTGTGCCTAAACTGTTTTAAGAATGGCTACATGAAACTAACCAAAATATTCAACGAACATTGGAATAGAACAGCCTCGAAAGTGGGCCAAGTTACTAAAGATATATAGACAAAAATAGTGTGGACACCTATGGGAATAAAAATAAATAGAAGAAATTGAATTACAGAGCCATTTTTCAATGATTACATAAAATTTGGACAACATTAACATAATACATGAAAATGGATAATATTTTTTAAAAAAAAAAATTAGGGGGTATTTTTTTTTTAAAATATTAATATTTTTTAATATTTTAAGTATGAAATTTGGGGGCCCTAATTAATTTCCTTCATATTCTTTACCCACATAGGTTACTCCAGTTTGAATATACTTTCGTCTGCATCAACCAATGTTTATTCTGATATTGCCTACGGTATAGTTTTTTTGAAGGGGGTGTTCCATCACATAAACGGGAAGTGGTGGCGGACCGATGCCTTGTCACCTCGCTGGAGTTTTTTAGAGGTAATTTTTTAAAAAAATGAAGTGGGGTTTGTTTTTTATTTTGGGTTACAGGGTTTGATACTCACCAGGTTTAATATATACATTTTTTTTTTGGGGGACATTTTCCCCCCTCGAATATTTGTTTTAGGGGGTCATTTAAATTTTGGGGGACATACCTAGCGGGTAATAATAATAAAAAAATTGTTGCAGCATTTGCGATGATCCAAGACGTTTCTATCAAAAAACCTCCACATTGGGGGGGACTATTTGTACAAAGGGGTAATGACAAAGCTACCTTTACCAAATACCATTTTTGTCAAGCGTACCACTTTTCAAAATGGGAAATTTTAGGCTAATTTTTTATGTTTTTGTTTTTAAATTAATCGATTAAAGGAATAAGACAAATGGAAAATATTTTGTCAAACATGCAATATTATAATAAAAAAGCACACATGAGGAAAAATCGAGTGATATACCGCCAAATGCCAATTACATATCAGAATTTTTTTTTGTGTTTTTTGACTATTTTTGTCAATCGGGGTCTTTTTTACTATGAAAATCATGCATTTAAATACCTAGATCAATATTGGAATAATTAATATATGAACATACGACACGATTTTGAAAAACTCAATTTCATTAAGAAATCCATTCTCTTTTTCATTATGGGCCAAATGTAGTATCCGTAGCATTGAAAAGGAAATGATTTTTAAAAGAAAAAAAAACAACAAACAAAAATCGTGCTTCCCAAATGCCTACGGGGAAAATTTTCTGATTTAATTTTGACTGTCTAGGTTTAACACGCCGTACAAGTGTAAGGGTTTTTGGATATGTTAAAGGGTTCCTTTCTTTGAATATATTACAGGGCGATTTGGGGTTTGGGAATACTGACACTAACCATGAGTGCTAATTAAAACAATTAATCATTCTAATTTATTTGATAATATAATAAACATCGGCTTTTAGTTTTACATAATTATTGCCTTTAATGATTTAAAAGGGTTGCATTATGCTTTATGTATATTTTTCGCAAATTTAAATAAATTATAAAATTTCTTGGGATTTTTTGTTAAAAATTAACACAACAAATCATTTAATAAATGTAGATGATAATGAAACACTTAGATTTAAAAAAATTTTAATTTTTAAATTAAAAAACAAAACCCCCGTATATGTTTATACCTTTCCGGGGAGGTTCTGCGTCTTATTTTTTTCTACAAAAACCTGGGCCCGTTTTAAATAATACATAAAAATCAAAAATAAAATAAATTCAAATTATGATCTTAATAACATCACAACATAAACTTATTCAATCAACAATTTCCCATGTAATTTTTAAAGTGTACCTTCGACCGCATAAATGGTACGCTTTGTCCCGGTACGCTTTGGGAAGGTACCTTCGCTATAACCTACAGAATTTCAAACACAACTAATTTTAAAGAGGATTTTTTGTGTATAAAATTATCCAAAAAATGAAAGGCGATATATGGGGGAAAAAAAATAAAGTAATCTACATAAATAAAATCATGCATCCATCACGAAACAGGGGATCTTATATTCACAACAACGACGTGAGTCATCGTTTTATGCAATGCCGGCAGTCCAGGTTTATTTTAAAACGGAAAACCTATACTTAAACTTTTTTAAGAGCAAACAGAAAAAATAAAAGAACCTGAACGCACTGTTGTTTGCAAATTAAAAAACACATAGTAGGTTAAACTGACAGCTATTTGATATCAAAAAAATTTTTATATTTTAAAACCTTTTTTAAAATGCTCATTAACGCGCACACATCAATAGGGGGCATTTCAGATTATTTTGCGACAAAACACACAATTTTGGGCTCATCAAAACCCTCTCACTATAAATCTTCTTTTATTTCTTAAAATTTTATTTTGAACCCGTCCTCCTTCCCCCCCCCCCCCAACC
>CM037780.1:42611659-42660289 GCA_021229015.1 Solen grandis | reverse complement strand
AAATCTGTATTAGCAGCCACCTGTATTGAGTGGTCAACCAGCATTTACTGGTCAGCTTTGACTGTACACAAGACCACTTTAAAAAGTTTCATAAATGTATGAAAGGCATTTCAGCATTGTTTTTTCCCTATGGACTGATTTTTCTAATCTTTTACAGTAATTTAGAGTAATTTAGACTATAAAAAAAGATGTCTGTATTACAGATAGGGGATCACCATGCTCATTTTAGACCTTTTTTAGCTTATGGTAAAACATTGGGAGCAGGGGGTTGTGGGTTCTACCACTGGCTATGTCATACCAAAGTTTATAAAAATGATGCTGGTATAGTCCCTTGCTTGGAACTCAGCATACAGTGGTAGTTCCAGGACCGGTTGGCTTGGTGTCAGGATAATGTTATTGGGTATGGTATCCTGCCATGTGTGACAGCACTGCCTCAAGTGGACCATTACTTGGCACCTAAGGTCATGAAGATTACTTGTTCCGGCTGGGGTTTGAACCCACAACCTTTGGATCCACGTTTAATTAAAGTCCTATTGGGTTTGTACTGTTTATTAGGACTTTCTGCCTACTGGCAGAAAGTCATATTGGGTTTGTACTGTTTATTCTTCTTCTTCTTCTTCTTATTATTCTTTTTTTCTTCCTCTTATATTTGTGTTAATTTCGATGTGTTGCCATTGGCCCTGAACAATCAGAATTTTATGGCATGTATTTCAAACCATGAGCTTTCGGATGCATTGAATTTCATATTCATATGACGTCATATAACGTCAGACTTGACGTCACCTGAAAAAGTTTGTACGCGGTCTACAGCCATTATTTCTGGACCGACTTTCATCAAAATTTCACAGAATGTGTATGTTAGGCTGTAGTTGTGCATCCAGGTGTCCGTTTTTCAAAATTCGAAAAGTCCATGGTTCTATGGCGAATCCAAGATTCGAACCAAGGTCGTAAATTTTCAAATGCTTATAAAATCTGTCATATTTAAGATAGAAAGTTGATATTTAGTCACTATATAGGTCTCTAGAAGTTTTAAACATTTTGTGCAAATAAATGTCATATGACGTCACGTGACGTCATTATATGATAATGTATTTCTAATATTAACAAGAATATTTCTATATGTTGAAATTGTCGAAGGGCAATGAAAATTTAAAGACACATGCTTCAAACGCTGAAATTTTTATTTCTATGATTTTCATATGCCTATGACGTCATATGACGTCACATTTGAAATATGCTACAAAAGTTTGTACGCGGTCTACAGCCATTGTTTATGAACCGATTTTCATCAAATTTTCACAGAATGTGTATATTAAGTTCTAGTTGTGCATCTCGGTGTCCGTTTTTCAAAATTCGAAAAGTCCATGGTTCTATAGCGAATTCAAGATTCGAACCAAGGTCGTAAATTTTTAAATGCTTATAAAATCGGTCCTATTTGAGATAGAAAAGTGATATTTGGTCAATATATAGGTCTCTAAGAGTCTTAAACATTTTGTGAAAAGAAACGTCATATGACGTCACGTGACGTCATTATATGATAATGTATTTATAATATTAACAAGAGTATTTCTATATGTTGAAATTGCCAAAGGGCAATGAAAATTTAATGACGTGAGGAAATTTTGATTTCACCCCTACTCATTATTAGCCATATCTCAATAAATATCGATTTTTGTAAATATATGTATGAATAAGAATTATAGCTGAATAATTGACGTTTCCAAAGATATTTAGTTTATTAAAATTGGTTTACGCAATACAAAGTTATAAGCAAAAAAACTAAATGAAATGAAGCTAATTTTGCTGATAATATGCTGTTTTCTTGAGGTTTAACAGTCAATATCTCAGAAACGACTGAAGATAAGTTTATACATTATGCGTATAAAATGTAGCATGTTTTAAGAGCTTTCTAACGGTACCAAGTTTATTGAAATTGGACTTCATATAAGAAAGTTACATGGAAAATAAGATATTTCATAATCATGCATCATAAAAATATGGAAAAGGTCACGCGCAGGGGTCACCAAGCTTAAATACTTGCGCAACGACTTAAAAAAAAAAAAAAAAAATATATATATCAAATTGCAATTGATGGGCTATATCTTGATTTTTTTTTTTTTTTTTGTCGAATGTTGACCGTTTCCAAAATAAGCATTGAAGTTAATACATGTACAGCGGCACAAGACAAAAATCCGTATTTGCAACACTATGTAGCTAGCGAGCAGTTTGCAAGCCTTGAAAAATTCACACGCAGCCCCACATTTTAGACCATCTAAAACCTGCATTGTTATGCTAACGATATTCATATTGCATCAGTTTGTAGGCTGGGATGTTACCTTTCAAAATATCACCATAGTTCGAAATTCCAGGAATTTATGGCAAAACTACGGAAGCCCAAACACGCCAAAATCGCTAAATACGTTTAACTACGTTACAGGTGTCGAAAGGATATAGCACTATACAAATATTCAATACTTCTTCCTACTGAGGCTAAAATTAAACAAGGTTACAACTGAGCTGGAGTGATGAAATTCTATGTGTGATGAAAGTTAGAAACTTACATTTGAACACTGTTTCATTTTTCTTTCATGTCATATGACATAGTATAAATTTTGTATGTAAACTACATGTGCAAGATATAGGCGGACTTTTAATAAAATTCACAGAATGTGTTCTATTTGTGCTATTTTATATAGAAATAGAGGAGATAGAAAGTTGCAATTTGGACAGATTATCTATTATGTCATCTTCTATATATACTATATAAAGCAGATGTTGCAGAAAGTCCTATCATTCGTTTAAACGAATGACATCTAGTGTTTATTAGGACTTTCTGCCTAAAGCAGAAAGTCCTATTGGGTTTGTTATGTTTATTAGGGCTTTCTGCCTCAAGCAGAAAGACCTATTGGGTTTGTTATGTTTTTTATTATTATTATTCTACTTTTTTCTTCCTTATGAGGTTGAAATTAGAACAGGTTACCAACAAGGCAGCAGCATGAAATTTTAACAGTATGCACAGTGACTTTGGCGCTTTTGATTGCAGAATATTTTTTCTTCATTTGATGTCACGTGACCTCAGGGTTGAAAAAAGCTACCAAAGCTTGTACGCGCTCTACAGCCGTCATTTCTTAACCAATTGACTTGATTTTTTCACAGAATGTATGGATTGGGACTTTGTTGTGCAGGATTATATACATTTTGCAACATTCAAAAAGACCAAGGATCTATGGCTGAACCAAGTTTCGAACTTTGGACCTGAAAATTTATTTAAGTATTACGAAGCACTCAGATAAGCTAGAAACTTCAAATTTGGACAGAACATGTGTCTTATTAATTTCTTACAGCTCTGAAAAGACTGACGTCGTATGACGTAAAATGACGTCATGACGCGTTAACAAACTTTTAATCCAAAATGTAGGGTTTTTTAGCACTACATGCCTTAACTTATGACCGATTTGCAAAAAATTTTCACTGAATGTGCAACATAGCATCTCATTTACTTCAGTCACTTCCGTTTCCGGAAAATCGTAAAGGTCAAGGTCATATGTCAGTTGTTGGTGTTTTTATTCGGCAAGGTGTATCTCAAAAACGAAAAAGATTCTACCTAGACACTGTGGATAAAATCTGTAGTGATTTGAAAGACCTTTCAGGTGATATTTAGTTTTTGAAGATCGGCGTTGAATTGGTTGAGTTATGACAGAGAGGCGAAAAGTGTACTTTTAACGAAATTGAAACGCTGTAGTTTCATGAACTTTGAGTCAAAAATCAAGATTTCTTCAGGATTAACACACTGAAAAGTAAAGTGATGCATCATGCATCATGCACGTCATGCATATTTTAGCAGAAATTATTAAAAAATTCATATAAAATCGGCAAGTTGATGTTTGAAGTTGAAATTTGCACGAATGCCGTAGCCTACAATGTGCAAAAAGTCCTGAAAATTTCAAGTGATTCCGTCAACAAACATGGCAGATATTCATGTTTTTCGGATAAGGGCTTGTATACGAAAATCTAGCAATTTGAAGTAAGAGAAGGAGGCGGTTATTGGGTTGGTACCCACGATCCGGACGTTCCTACGCAGGAAAGAGCGCCCGTGTTGAAAGGGGAATTGCGATGCGTATTTGAGAGAATGAGGTGCATTTGTTATAACGGCTTTCTTCAATTTTTTATTAGGGCTTTCTGCCTCAAGCCTCAAGCAGAAAGACCTTTTGGGTTTGTTATGTTTTTTCTTATTAGGACTTTCTGCCTACTGGCAGAAAGTCATATTGGGTTTGTAGTTTTTCTTCTTCCTAACTAAACGCTTATTTTTATATGTTGCAATAGTCCTAGGACGATAATATTTTTATGGCATATTAGTCACGTGAGGAAATTTTGATTTCAATGATTTTCAGCACCCTATGACGTCACATGACGTCACAGCTAAAAATAGTGAAAAATGGTGTTCGCGCTCTACAGCCGTCATTTACGGTCGGATTTTATTCAAATTTTCACAGATGGTACATCTTGAATCAAAGGTATGCATATCCTGTCAGCTAACCGAAATTCCGAAAGACCGAAGTTCTGTGGCTGAAATAAGATTCGAACATAAGACCGAAAATTTCATTTTAGGATAAAAGAGCTTCAGGATGTGATAGAAAGTTGAAACTTGCACAGTTTGCAGTTCTGCAGAATTTCTACATATATTTTGAGTGGTGACGTCATATGACGTCATGTGACGTCATAGGCATACTTCTTAATTTTCATTTTAGGGCAATGATTTCGACATGATGCCAGTTGTTCAGAATAATGAAAATTTCAGAATTATGACAGTAATGTATGCGCTTTTGAACAAAAGCATCTTCAGCACCCTATGACGTCACATGACGTCACAGCTAAAAATAGTGAAAAATGGTGTTCGCGCTCTACAGCCGTCATTTATAGTCGGATTTTCATCAAATTTTCACAGATGGTACATCTTGAATCAAAGGTGTGCATATCCTGTCAGCTTACCGAAAGACCGAAGTTCTGTGGCTGAAATAAGATTCGAACATAGGACCGAAAATTTCATTTTAGGATTAAAGAGCTTCAGGATGAGATAGAAAGTTGAAACTTACACAGTTTGCAGTTCTGCAGAATTTCTACAGATATTTTGAGTCGTGACGTCATATGACGTCATGTGACGTCATAGGCATACTTCTTAATTTTCATTTTAGGGCAATGATTTCGACATGATGCCAGTTGTTCAGAATAATGTAAATTTCAGAGTTATGACAGTAATGTATGCGCTTTTGAACGAAAGCATCTTCAGCACCTTTTGACGTCTCATGACGTCACAGCTTAAAATAGTGAAAAATGGTTTTCGCGCTCTACTGCCGTCATTTATGGTCGGATTTACTTTAAATTTTCACAGATGGTACATCTTGAAACTAAGGTGTGCATATCCTGTCAGCTAACCGAAATTCCGAAAGACCGAAGTTCTGTGGCTGAAATAAGATTCGAACATAGGACCGAAAATTTCATTTTAGGATTAAAGAGCTTCAGGATGAGATAGAAAGTTGAAACTTACACAGTTTGCAGTTCTGCAAAATGTCTACATATATTTTTAGTCGTGACGTCATATGACGTCATGTGACGTCATAGGCATACTTCTTAATTTTCATTTTAGGGCAATGATTTCGACATGATGCCAGTTGTTCAGAATAATGAAAATTTCAGAGTCATGAGAGTAAAAGAATGCGCTTTTGAACAAAAGCATCTTCAGCACCCTATGACGTCACATGACGTCACAGCTAAAAATAGTGAAAAATGGTGTTCGCGCTCTACAGCCGTCATTTATGGTTGGATTTTCTTCAAATTTTTACAGATGGTACATCTTGAATCAAAGGTGTGCATATCCTGTCAGCTAACCGAAATTCCGAAAGACCGAAGTTCTGTGGCTGAAATAAGATTCGAACATAGGACCGAAAATTTCATTTTAGGATTAAAGAGCTTCAGGATGAGATAGAAAGTTAAAACTTACACAGTTTGCAGTTCTGCAGACTTTCTACATATATTTTGAGTCTTGACTTCATATGACGTCATGTGACGTCATAGGCATACTTCTTAATTTTCATTTTAGGGCAATGATTTCGACATGATGCCAGTTGTTCAGAATAATGAAAATTTCAGAGTCATGAGAGTAAAGTAATTGCTTTTTAACAAAAGCATCTTCAGCACCCTATGACATCATGTGACGTCAAAGCTAAAAGAAGTCCATACGAAAAAAAGGTAGAGAATTTAATATATAGTCTTTCTAACGGAATTAATCTTAATATTTTTCAATTTTAGCAGAAAGTCCTATCATTCGTATCAACGAATGAAATCTAGTTCTTCTTCTTCTTCTGCTTCTTCTTATTATTCTTTTTTTCTTCCTAACTAAACGCTTATTTTTCTATGTTGCAATACTCCTAGGACGATGAAATTTTTATGACTTATTAGTCACTTGGAAATTTTGATTTCTTGATTTTCATATGCCTATGACGTCATATGACGTCACATTTGAAATATGCTACAAAAGTTTGTACGCGGTCTACAGCCATTGTTTGTGAACCGATTTTCATCAAATTTTCACAGATTGTGTATATTAAGTTCTAGTTGTGCATCCCGGTGTCCGTTTTTCAAAATTCGAAAAGTCCTTGGTTCTATAGCGAATCCAAGATTCGAACCAAGGTCGTATTTTGTGAAAATAAATGTCATATGACGTCACGTGACGTCATTATATGATAATGTATTTCTAATATTACCAAGAATATTTCTATATGTTGATATTGTCGAAGGGCAATGAAAATTTAATGACAAATGCTTCAAACGCTGAAATTTTGATTTCTATGATTTTCATATGCCTATGACGTCATATGACGTCACACTTTAAATATGCAACAAAAGTTTGTACGCGGTCTACAGCTATTATTTATGAACCGATTTTCATCAAATTTTCACAGAATGTGTATATTAAGTTCTAGTTGTGCATCCCGGTGTCCCTTTTTCAAAATTCGAAAAGTCCAAGGTTCTATAGCGATTCCAAGATTCAAACCAAGGTCGTAAATTTTAAAATGCTTATAAAATCGGTCCTATTTGAGATAGAAAAGTGATATTTGGTAAGTATATAGGTCTCTAAGTGTCTTAAACATTTTGTGAAAATAAACGTCATATGACGTCACGTGACGTCATTATATGATAATGTATTTCTAATATTAACAAGAGTATTTCTATATGTTGAAATTGTCGAAGGGCTATGAAAATTTAAGGACAAATGATTCAGACGCTGGTATTTCGATTTCAATGATTTTCAGAAGCCTTTGACGTCATATAACGTTACATTTGAAATTGACTACGAAAGTTTGTACACGGTCCAGAGCCATTATTAATGGGCCGATTTTCATCAAATTTTCACAGAATGTGTATATTACGTTCTTATTGTGTATACCGGTGTCCGTTTTTCAAAATTCGAAAAGTCCATGGTTCTATAGCGAATTCAAGATTCGAACCAAGGTCGTAAATTTTTAAATGCTTAAAAAAAATGTCCTATTTGAGATAGAAAGTTGAAATTTTGTCAGTTAGTAGGTCTCTGGGTGTCTTAACAATTATGTGAAAATAAACGTCATATGACGTCACGTGACGTCATTTGTTTATTATTTTATTCTTATCTAATAAATATCGATTTTTGTAAATATATGTATGAATTAAGAATTATAGCTGAATAATTGACGTTTCCGAAAATATTTAGTTTATATATATTTATATCAATATCTCAGAAACGACTGAAGATAAGTTTATACATTTTAATTTTAATAAATGAATATTTCATAATATGATCTAAAAATATGGAAAAGGTCACGCGCAGGGGTCACCAAGCTTAAATACTTGCGCAACGACTTAAAAAAAAAAAAAAAAAAATAAAAAAAAAAAAATATCAAATTGCAATTGATAGGCTATATCTTGATTTTGTTGTTTTTTTTGTTGTTTTTTGTCGAATGTTGACTGTTTCCAAAATAAGCATTGAAGTTAATACATGTACAACGGCACAAGACAAAAATCCGTATTTGCAACACTATGTAGCTAGCGAGCAGTTTGCAAGCCTTGAAAAATTCACACGCAGCCCCACATTTTAGACCATCTAAAAACTGCATTGTTATGCTAACGATATTCATATTGCATCAGTTTGTAGGCTGGGATGTTACCTTTCAAAATATCATCATAGTTCGAAATTCCAGGAATTTATGGCAAAACTACGGAAGCCCAAACACGCCAAAATCGCTAAATACGATTAACTACGTTACAGGTGTCGAAAGGATATAGCACTATACAAATATTAAATACTTCTTCCTAATGAGGCTAAAATTAAACAAGGTTACAACTGAGCTGGAGTGATGAAATTCTATGTGTGATGAAAGTTAGGAACTTACATTTGAACACTGTTTCATTTTTCTTTCATGTCATATGACATAGTATAAATGTTGTATGTAAACTACATGTGCAAGATATGGGCGGACTTTTATTAAAATTCACAGAATGTGTTCTATTTGTGCTATTTTATATAGAAATAGAGGAGATAGAAAGTTGCAATTTGGACTGATTATCTATTATGTCATCTTCTATATATACTATATAAAGCAGATGTTGCAGAAGGTCCTATCATTCGTTTAAACGAATGACATCTAGTTATTATTATTATTATTAGGACTTTCTGCCCTTTCGGCAGAAAGTCCTATTGGGTTTGTACTGTTTTTTATTAGGACTTTCTGCCTAAAGCAGAAAGTCCTATTGGGTTTGTTCTGTTTATTAGGACTTTCTGCCTAAAGCAGAAAGTCCTATTGGGTTTGTTATGTTTTTTTATTCTTCTTATTCTTTTTTTCTTCCAAACTGAGCATTAATTTAAGCATGTTGCAATGGTCCCAGGGCCATGAAATTTTAATGGCATATACTTGATGCGATGAAATTTTGATTTCTATGATTTTCATATGCCTATGACGTCATATGACGTCACATTTGAAATATGCTACAAAAGTTTGTACGCGGTCTACAGCCATTGTTTGTGAACCGATTTTCATCAAATTTTCACAGATTGTGTATATTAAGTTCTAGTTGTGCATCCCGGTGTTTGTTTTTCAAAATTCGAAAAGTCCATGGTTCTATAGCGAATCCAAGATTCGAACTAAGGTCGTAAATTTTTTAAATGCTTATAAAATCTGTCCTATTTAAGATAGAAAGTTGATATTTAGTCAGTATATAGGTCTCTAGAAGTTTTAAACATTTTGTGAAAATAAATGTCATATGACGTCACGTGACGTCATTATAAGATATTGTATTTCTAATATTAACAAGAGTATTTCTATATGTTGAAATTGTCGAAGGGCAATGAAAATTTAATGACACATGCTTCAATTGCTAAAAGTTTGATTTCTATGATTTTCATGTGCCTATGACGTCATATGACGTCACACTTGAAATATGCAACAAAATTTTGTACGCGGTCCAGAGCCATTGTTTATGAACCGATTTTCATCAAATTTTCACAGAATGTGTATATTAAGTTCTAGTTGTGCATCTCGGTGTCCGTTTGTCAAAATTCGAAAAGCCCAAGGTTCTATGGCGAATGCAAGATTCAAACCAAGGACGTCAAATTGATAAATGCTCATAAAATCGTCCCTAAATGAGACAGAAGGTTGATATTTTGTCAGTATATAGATCTCCGATAGATTTAAATATTTTGTGAAAATGGACGTCTTGTGACGTCATATGACGTCATCAAATTTCTAATTTTTAAACACATAATTTTATTTGTTACTATGGTCCAAGGACAATGAAATTTTGATGTCATATTCTCCAAAAGATGTTATTTTGATTTCTATGATTTTCATATCTCTATGACGTCATATGACGTCACACGTGAAATAAGCTGCAAAAGTTTGTACGCGGTCCTCAGCCATTATTAATGAACCGATTTTCATCAAATTTTCACAGAATGTGTATATTAAGTTCTAGTTGTGCATCCCGGTGTCCGTTTTTCAAAATTCGAAAAGTCCAAGGTTCTATAGCGATTCCAAGATTCGAACCAAGGTCGTAAATTTTCAAATTCTTATAAAATCGGTCCTATTTGAGATAGAAAGATGATATTGGGTCAGTATATAGGTCTCTGGGAGTCTTAAACATTTTGTGAAAATAAATGTCATATGACGTCACGTGACGTCATTATATGATAATGAATCTTTATTTCTAACAAGATTATTTCTATATGTTGAAATATTTGAAGGGCAATTAAAATTTAAAGCCGCATGCTTCAGATGCTGAAATTTCGATTTCAATGATTTTCAGAAGCCTATGACGTCATATGACGTCACATTTGAAATTGACTAAGAAAGTTTGTACACGGTCCAGAGCCATTATTAATGGGCCGATTTTTATCAAATTTTCACAGAATGGGTATATTAAGTTCTTATTGTGTATACCGGTGTCCGTTTTTCAAAATTCGAAAAGTCCAAGGTTCTATAGCGAATTCAAGATTCGAACCAAGGTCGTAAATTTTTAAATGCTTATAAAATCAGTTCTATTTGAGATAGAAAAGAGATATTTGGTCAGTATATAGGTCTCTGGGAGTTTTAAACATTTTGTGAAAATAAACGTCATATGACGTCACGTGACGTCATTATATGATAATGTATTTCTAATATTAACAAGAGTATTTCTATATATTGAAATTATCGAAGGACAATGAAAATTAAATGACAAATGATTCTGATGCTGAAATTTCGAATTCAATGATTTTCAGAAGCCTATGACGTCATATGACGTCACATTTGAAATTGACTACAAAAGTTTGTACACGGTCCAGAGCCATTATTAATGGGCCGATTTTCATCAAATTTTCACAGAATGTGTATATTACGTTCTTATTGTGTATACCGGTGTCCGTTTTGGAAAATTCGAAAAGTCCAAGCATATATGGCGGATCCAAGATTCGAACCAATGACGTCAATTTTTAAATGCTTATGAAAACTGTCCTATTTGAGATAGAAAGTTGAAATTTTGTCAGTTAGTAGGTCTCTGGGTGTCTTAACAATTATGTGAAAATAAACGTCATATGACGTCACGTGACGTCATTTGTTTCTTACTATTATTCTTTTCTTCTTCCTAACTAAACGCTTATTTTAATATGTTGCAATAGTCCTAGGACGATGAAATTTTTATGGGTTATTAGGCACGTGAGGAAATTTTGATTTCACCCTTACTGCATATATGTAGCCATATCTCAATAAATATCGATTTTTGTAAATATATGTATGAATAAGAATTATAGCTGAATAATTGACGTTTCCAAAGATATTTAGTTTATTAAAATTGGTTTACGCAATACAAAGTTATAAGCAAAAAAACTAAATGAAATGAAGCTAATTTTGCTGATAATATGCTGTTTTCTTGAGGTTTAACAGTCAATATCTCAGAAACGACTGAAGATAAGTTTATACATTATGCGTATAAAATGTAGCATGTTTTAAGAGCTTTCTAACGGTACCAAGTTTTTGAAATTGGACTTAAGAAATTACATGGAAAATAAGATTTCATAATCATGCATATAAAAATATGGAAAACAAGTTAAAATTGGATTAAAAAAAAAAAAAAAATATATATATATCAAATTGCAATTGATGGGCTATATCTTGATTTTTTTTTTTTTTTTTGTCGAATGTTGACCGTTTCCAAAATAAGCATTGAAGTTAATACATGTACAGCGGCACAAGACAAAAATCCGTATTTGCAACACTATGTAGCTAGCGAGCAGTTTGCAAGCCTTGAAAAATTCACACGCAGCCCCACATTTTAGACCATCTAAAACCTGCATTGTTATGCTAACGATATTCATATTGCATCAGTTTGTAGGCTGGGATGTTACCTTTCAAAATATCACCATAGTTCGAAATTCCAGGAATTTATGGCAAAACTACGGAAGCCCAAACACGCCAAAATCGCTAAATACGTTTAACTACGTTACAGGTGTCGAAAGGATATAGCACTATACAAATATTCAATACTTCTTCCTACTGAGGCTAAAATTAAACAAGGTTACAACTGAGCTGGAGTGATGAAATTCTATGTGTGATGAAAGTTAGAAACTTACATTTGAACACTGTTTCATTTTTCTTTCATGTCATATGACATAGTATAAATTTTGTATGTAAACTACATGTGCAAGATATGGGCGGACTTTTATTAAAATTCACAGAATGTGTTCTATTTGTGCTATTTTATATAGAAATAGAGGAGATAGAAAGTTGCAATTTGGACAGATTATCTATTATGTCATCTTCTATATATGCTATATAAAGCAGATGTTGCAGAAAGTCCTATCATTCGTTTAAACGAATGACATCTAGTTATTAATTAAATTTTTTCAATTTTTATCTCATTTCCGTGTAGTGTTATGGCTGGAATAAACTAACACGAGACGGTGGTGGCTGGCAATAGATTTATTCAGTCCCCAAGGTATCTGGCAAGGTTGCGCTGGAGGTAGTCTCGAGGATCTAACAAGATCTCCCTAGGTATACCACAAGATCTCCTACCTAGACCCTTGACCAGTCAGCTTATATATTGGTTGGTTACCATCCAGCCAGACAGTAACCATATGTATTAAATAATAACAAATATTTGTATTAATGACAGTCACAACTGAGACAGACGTTGCATAACTAATGCAACGGTCCTGTTATAATCTCTAATTATATCTATAATTGGTTAGTAACAATGAAACTGTAGCAATAGCATCTAGCTAGAGTCCAATAACATTACATTCTCATCATCCGCATTTGGTTTGTCCTTTCATTGTTCCATTGCCCACATTTTGTTGTCCTTGTATTTTCTCATTGTCCATATCTTTTATCCTTTCATTTTCCCACTGTCCACATTTTATTAAATAATTCTTATTAATTAATCAAATATTTTTAATTTTTATCTCATTGTCTCATTATGCAGCTCTTATGATCCTTCCATTTTTTTTTATCCAGATCTAACGATTCTTTTTAATTTTACTTCAGCTGTGTCTCCATCTGATGCAGTGATGACAGCAACCTGTGGCCTGGTGATTTCCTGCCTCTGTGTGTGAAGGTTTTTCCAGTTTTTAGGCGGTAATAGACATGTATGTTTTTATCTCTTTTAAGCATTCTTACTGCAAGTACAGTCAAACCTGTTGTCCTTTTAATTTCTCATTGTCCATTAATTTTCTCATTGTTTTCCTTTTTCTCCCATTGTCCACATTTATTTGTCCTTACATTTACTTATTGTCCACACACACATCTTGTTGTCCTTGCATTTTCTCATTGTCTAGATCTTTTCCTTTCATTTTCTCATTATACATCTCTTATGATCCTTCCATTTTCTTTATCAAGATCTAATGATTCTTTTTCATTTGACTTCAGCCATGTCTCCATCTGATGCAGTGACGACAGCAACCTGTGGCCTGGTGATTTCCTGCCTCTGTTTGTGAAGGTTTTTCCAGTTTTTAGGCTGTGATAGACAGGTATGTTTTTATCTCTTTTAAGCATTACAGTCAAACCTGGTTGTCCTTTCATTTTCCCATTGTCCATTAATTTTCTCATTGTCCACATTTTGTTTGTTGTCCTTTAGTTTTCTCATTGTCCATATCTTCCGCCCTTTCATTTTCCCATTGTCCACATTTATTTGTCCTGACATTTTCTTATTTCCACACACACATGTTGTTGTCCTTGCATTTTCTCATTGTCTAGATCTTCTCTTCCTTTCATTTACTCATTATACAGCTCTTATGATCCTTCCATTTCCTTTTTCCAGATCTAATGATTCTTTTTCATTTTACTTCAGCCGTGTCTCCATCTGATGCAGTGATGACAGCAACCTGTGGCCTGGTGATTTCCTGCCTCTGTGTGTGAAGGTTTTTCCAGGTGTTATCTCTTTTGTGGTCAGGAGAACAGGAGAAAGTGTCCATCTTAACAGAAGTGCCTGCTAAATAAAGGTTTCCATATGTAACAAAATACAGTAGTTTGGTAATATGAAAACTGTATTAGCAGCCACCTGTATTGAGTGGTCAACCAGCATTTACTGGTCAGCTTTGACTATACACAAGACCACTTTAAAAAGTTTCATAAATGTATGAAAGGCATTTCAGCATTGTTTTTTCCCTATGGACTGATTTTTCTAATCTTTTACAGTAATTTAGAGTAATTTAGACTATAAGAAAAAGATGTCTGAATTACAGATAGGGGATCACCATGCTCATTTTAGACCTTTTTTAGCTTATGGTAAAACATTGGGAGCAGGGGGTTGTGGGTTCTACCACTGGCTATGTCATACCAAAGTTTATAAAAATGATGCTGGTATAGTCCCATGCTTGGCACTCAGCATACAGCGGTAGTTCCAGGACCGGTTGGCTTGGTGTCAGGATAATGTTATTGGGTATGGTATCCTGCCACGTGTGACAGCACTGCCTCAAGTGGACCATTACTTGGCACCTAAGGTCATGAAAATTACTTGTTCCGGGTAGGGTTTGAACCCACAACATTTGGATCCACGTTTAATTAAATATTTATTATTTATTAATCAAATTTTTTTAATTTTCATCTCATTTTCTCAATGTCATCATTTTGTTTGTTCTTTCATTGTCTCATCGTCCAAATTTTGTTGTCCTTATAATTTCTCATTGTCCAGATCTTGCCCTTGCATTTCCTCATTGTCCCATTGTCCAGATCTTATTTTCTCAGCTCTTCTTGTCCTTTTATTTTCTCATTGTCCATATCTTTTATCCTTTCATTTTCCCATTGTCCACATTTTATTAAATAAATCTTATGAATTAAACAAATATTTTTCCAGTTTTCAGGCTGTAATAGACAGGTATGTTTGTTTTTATCTCTTTTAAGTATTCTTATTGCAAGTACAGTCCAACCTGGTTTGTTTTAAGTGGTCAGGAGAACAGGAGAAAGTGTCCTTTTAAGGATGTAGATGTGTTTGCAAATGACGGCAGTTCAATACAATGTCGTAAAAGAAAATTATTTATCTGGTATATTTTATCGATACAATTGAGAATTTTAATATGTATATTGCCATATTCCACTCATTTTTCCTTGACAATCACAATTCACGATAACTGTCACTGAAGCGCTTTGTCTAAAAATTATAACAAAAATTCAAGGGCCTGTCAGATCTAATGTCAGATCTAGAAATAACTCACGAAACAAACTCGGGCATTTTAAAAGGAAACCAAAGAAAAACTATTCTAAGTGTACGATAGATGATGTAGATGTTCCTTCAGTTCGAGACCTCTCTAAACACAATTACGCGAAACCAAACAAATTTGAACTGGATGGTATTACTGATTTTGATTTTTAGTGTAAAGTATCAAACCAAGTCAAAAGCTGGAAAAGTGGTCGGAATATTGTTGAACTTGATACATTGGCGGAAGGATGGAATCCTGTTTTAAATGCTCCAGCCATCTTCATTTGCACAATACTGTTTCTTGTAAAATGTATGGACTGGCATCCGTTCTACACGTCATATACGAAAAGTTCAGTCAAATAAATGCTATAAACACAGGGCATTAAGCATGGGAAAGTGTTTTACCTGGATGTTGTAGATGTATAAAAATGCACATATACAATCTCTTATGTATGTAACATCATCATATATTTGATATTTTTATTTCTCCCCACCCCCACTTCCCTTCTTTATGAGCCTCGCTATGAGGACACCATTAATATGAGCCCCATAAGATGGACACTTCCCATATGATCCTCAAATGGAGGACTTAAACCCAGTCAAAACCCAACAATTCCCTAAAAGGTGAACCTCACAATGAGAGCAAAATTAACACCCCCAGTCAACAATCTCACAAGGAGGATTTGCATAAGATTCTTCCCACAGAGACTAATATGAGGGCATGACCCCCAAAATGCAGGAGATGTAGGATTCTGTCTCTATCCCAAGGGCTTTCCCTTGCTAGCTAAATTATCTATCCAAAATATATTGATGCAAACATCTTTGGCGCCACACTTAGACATACTTTCGCTCTTCTTGTCTTTTGATCAATTATGATCTTAAGTTGGGTTAGCATCAGAGTAACTTAAATTTGTGCATTTTCAGCCATGGCACATTCTGGAGTTGGAATGAGGCAAATAAACAGTATTTTATCAGCATTAACATTCCACCTGTCACACATTCCTTGATTGTTAGGAGGTAAGTACATTTATTTAATTTGTAATTTATACAATTATACATACTGGTAGTTATTTTGTTATGCATTGTTTGTTATGTGCTGCTTACGTTCTTATTTTTCATTACCCACAATACTATTAGTAAAAACTTTATATTGTATTTACAGCCACACAATAGGTAACCATGAAACCTGGATTCTTAACATTACTATCCCCCACAAACTTATTTTGATGGTATGTATAGGAAACACCATGTTGGGTGGTCTGTCAGTTTGTAGTTGTTTTTTTTCCTGTGCTATTTTTTATAAAAATACTGGACAAATTTCAACCAAACTTCATGGGAAGCTTCACTATCAAGCACATATAATGTGTATATTGATTATTGTGAAGTCACTTTTGATAATTTTTCTCTGAGTTTTAGCCCTTTTTCGGACAAGAAACTGTGGGGGTATTCATCTTCAGTGATAGCTCTAGTTTATTAATGAGTGGCTATCCAATCATATTGCAATTCTTGAAATTCAGACTATTTCTCAACAACCACTAAGGAAGTTATTACAATTTCTTATGAGGCTTACCATGAATAGAAGCTTTGCCTAGTAGCAGCATTTTACCATTCAGTGATTTTGAATATGTGACACATTTACCTTTTCACCTATGAACTTGAAGAAGTTTATCTTCACTGATGAAATTCATTGAAACTTTTTAATTTTAATTTCCATTTGTTGTAATGCAATAGCCTGTGAATTTCAGACAGAATGAGGCTGGACACGCATTGGAGGGTGTGGCTAAAGAAATTCTGACACATTTCTGAAAGGAGGTAAAGCTAAATTCAGAGTAAGAGCTGCTTCTTTCCATTGATTGTATTCTAAGGAAATATTTGTTTTGATACCCACTTTGTCCATCTGTGCGTCTTCTTGACATGACTTGGCCAATTGCAACCACCAAACTGTCCAGAAATTATCCTTTTGTGGTATCCTTGCAAAGTTAGAAAACAAATAAAATTACATCATTAAGAAGACTTTTAAAATATTATTATCAGAAACCTTAAGTCATAGAGCTTGAAGTATCACAAGATGAGCTATTGTGATACAGTGATATCTGCTGTCTGTTTTCACCAATTGTTTGTAAACTCTGTAGATGTAAAATGTTTTGTCCAAACTTCATGGAGCTTTGTTATAATGTAACTGTTTGTAAAAAAAAACAACTTGTGAACATTTTAGAGGTCATTGATTTTAATATATTGATGTCTGGCTAAGATAACCATATTCTATACATCTGGGGTCAGTTTTGACTTTTCAACTTACAATGAGCTTACTTTTTTTGTTTAGACAGAAGAAAGAAATTGAAGTCAGTGTGGATGGTGCTTGGCAAAAAAGAGGAAGTGGGAAAGCATATGACAGTTTGTCTGGTAAACACATTACATTGAACATTTGTACAGTTTGAAAATATTTTGTGACTTTTCACAATAACAACAATCTTTGAATTATCTCAATTTGTGTAATTTTGTCTTTATTCATGCATATTATTTTAGGTCACCACATAGGATGTACTGGATTGCTTTTAAAGACATCCATCAGATCATTGGGATTCTTTCAACTTAACCTCAAATAAGTGGTGGTGCTCTGTGATTTTTACATGCCCATTTAAAAAATAATTAAAAATGAAATTTTTGAAAACTTTCACTTGTCTTGTCCATTCCATGTTGTCAAGTTTTCATTTCATCATGATAAAGCTTTTTAAAAAAAAAGTTAAGGCTTCTTTTTCTCAGACATTTTAAAAATTTTTTCTTAAGATACATCATGGATCTCTGTTTGGAATAACAGCCAAATTTAAAAACTTTAAATACATTTTACATGTTGTATAAAGCATGTAGCCCCTAGTCCCTAGGGTCATTGCAGGGATGTTTTAACAAAAAAGTACATTTCATAAGATTAATTATTAGTAAATCTAAATGCATTTAATGACTTAATGCATTTAACAAGCTCTTGTTCATCTATCTGAATTTCATAAACATTGTTTTTCAGGTCATTGCTCTATGATAGGATTACAGACGGGGAAAGTCCTTTCCTATGCTGTTCGCAGCAAAACTTGCAGAGTCTGCATGAATCAAAACAAAAGGCAAGCAACAATTAATTGTAAACATCATGACTGCAGAAAAAATTAGTTCGGATCTGCTAAAAGCAGAATCAAAAGGAATTAAGGTCAAAGGAATAGTTGGGGATGACGATACAACAACAACAGCAAGATTAAAACTATTTCCCATGACATAGAAAAAAGATCTGACAAGAACCATGTACAAAAAAAACTTGAGTAATTATTTATACAGCTTAAAAAGAAGCTTCCCATCATTAACTAACAGAATTGAAGATTACATAAAAAAAAATGTTCAACTATTGCATTTCCCAACACAAGCATGATCCTGTTGTTGACTGGATGCTGTTGTTTATCACATTTTTGGCAATCATGAATACTGTGATGAGACATGGTGTAAATTCATCAAAAATCCTTCATCTAAATACTCTGTACTACCCTATGGAAGACCATTGAAAAAGGCTCTGCTGGAAGTGTTTGTTTCATACGAAGCGTTGTCAGAAAAATTAAGCAAGTTGGGTAGTACTCAGGCAAATGTAAGCCTTAACAAATCCATTGTCAGCAAGGCTCCAAAGCAGCTGCATCTTTCTGGCTCTGAATTACAGAGTTGCTGCTGGAGTTGCACAGAAAAATCTTGGAAAAAGTTACCTGATCAATATATTGTACTTGGTTAGTTTTTCTTGTTTAGTTTGTTTTTTGGTATTTACTGTTCAGAATGTTTATTTACATCTTATCTTACATTAGTTCAAAATAGGGTAAAAATGTAGGCTTCAAGATAATAAATTAGAAATGCATTGTAAACACTTAGAGGTTCAGAATTTTTGTCAAATCTTCATGAAACTTGGTCAGAATTTTTGTCTTCATCAAATCATGGATTATTTCAAATTGCATTACATGCTCCATATGTCAGATATAAAAAAAAGACAATGTTAATGCTTCAGTGATCATATTTTTGGTCCAATATCCTTTAAATGTGAACTGAAAATTGTCTCCTTTAAATCATTGAACTTACTGAAACAGAACCATCCTGACTTTCTTGTTTGTTTTGTTTGTATTTCTTTATTGTTCGTACTTGTTTCTTAATGCATTAGAAACATCAAAGGCATTGAGAGAAGAACCCTTATTTTAACATAACCATTATCAGCTCCCCAAAGGTTATTACATATATTCCCTGGTTTGTCAGTCTATTCCACTCTTGTCCGGAGTATAACTCAAAATCTATAAGAGGTATGAACATGAAACCTCATTGGTAAATACATTTCATTGAGGAGAAGTGCATTACACAAAGACCATAACTCTCTGAATAATTTATGAGTTACTTCCCTTTATAAATTTTGTCATGCTCACATTTTTTATTTGAGAGCCCATATAGTATAATTAAGTGCCCATCAAGCGACAAAGCACAGTTTGGGGTGTACATGTATTCACTGGTTCTACCTGCATATTTTTGTAGGCTGCTAATGCTCAGTGTTTATTGATAACTGGAATAAGATTAACCATTATAAAAGAACTTTACAAATCATTATGTAAAAAAATAAATAAAACTAGATTTCATTCGTTGATACGAATGATAGGACTTTCTGCTAAATTTGTCAAACGTAAGTGCTTTATATCGTATGGTAAAATTAACTAAACATCAATTCTTATTTTGACATCACTTTCTAACAAGTTGACAAATTTCAGTAATCTAGTTACCAAAACAATTGTCTTTAAAATCCATTCAATCCAATTGCAATATATTTGGGTCTATCACAACAAAAACATAACGAAGTTTGTTATTTGCATTACTCCATGATTTTTGTGTGAATTGTAAAACTTAAAGCATCAAAGGAACAACCAAGCATTGCTCTACAAATGATATTCATATTCATATTTTTGAAAATCAAAATTTTTCGAGATATTAACTGTTAAACACATTGAGGCTAACAGAATTTCTGTTTTTCAGCCATAACCCTGATCATTAAAAGCTGAGATGTTTTTCAAAGTACTAAAAATTATATATAGTATCTCGATAATGTAAAAAAATACGTAGAGACTTATATTCAGTCCAAATATCAGCTTTCTTACTCATCTGGAAGTGATGTTATGCGTATTTGAAATTTAACGTCAATGACTCATATATTGGATTCGCCATAGAACCTTTGCCTTTCTGAATTTGGAAAAACTATAACGAAACTTACACATTCTGTGAAAAATAAAGGCTGTAGACCACATTAAGTTTGACGTCATATGACTTCGTAGTCATAAAACAATCAAATGAGACAGTCAAATGACGTTCTGTCTCACAGAATAAAAAGAAGTCGTAAAGACTAATATTCAGTCCAAATATCAGCTTCCTAGCTCATCTGGAAGCGATTTTATACGTTTATGAAATTTGACGTCAATGGTTCGAATCTTGGATTCGCCATTGAACCATTGCTTTCTTGAATATGAAAAACCGGACACCAGGATACACAACTACAGAGTAAAATATACATTCTAAGAACTTTTGATGAAAATCGGTCCGGAAATAATGGCTGTAGACCGTGTAAAATTTTTTTCTCCTGACGTCAAATCTGACGTTATATGACGTCACATTAATATGAAATACATTATATTCAAAAGCTCATGGATAGATGTATATGCCATTAAATTTCCATGGTCCTGCAAACTTTACAACATATTTAAATTAACGCTTAGATATTAAAAAATCTTTTTAACCTTGTGACGTCATATGACGTCAAATGACGTACATCTTCACTTGGAGACTTATAATCTTTCTAAATATCACCTTTATAACTCATCTGGAAGCGATTTTATAGGTATTTGAAATTTGACGTCAATGGTTCGAATCTTGGATTCGCCATAAAATCTTTAGCTTTTCAAATTTTGAAAAACTGACACCGAGATGCACAACTAGAGCGTAATATAAACAATCCGTAAAATTTTTATGAAAATCGGTCAAGAAATTATGGCTGTAGACCGCGTACAAACATTTTTAGATGACATCAAGTTTGACGTCAAAACACGTCATAGGCAAATGAAAGTCATTGAGATGCAAAATGTTCTATTTGAAGCAAATGCTATTATATTTTCAAGGTGCTCAGACGTTTTCAACATATAGAAGTTAACACGTAAAAATTAGAAATTTCTTTTCACCTCATGACGTCATATGACGTTAATCTTCAGAGAATCTAAAGAAATCCTAAAGACATATTTTGTCCAAATATCAGCTTTCTAGCTCATCTGGAAGCGATTTTATACGCATTTGAAATTTGACGTCAATGGTTCGAATCTTGGCTTCACCATAGAACCATTGCCTTTTCGAATTTGGAAAAACGAACACTGGGATGCACAACTAGAGCCTAACATACACATTCTGTGAAATTTTGATGAAAATCAGTCCAGAAATAATGGCTGTAGACCGTGTACAAACTTTTTCACCTGACGTCAAATCTGACGTTATATGATGTCATATGAATATGAAATTCATTGCATCCGGAAGCTCATGGTTTGAAATATATGCCGTAAAATTTCCATTGTTCTGAGTCAATGGCAACACATAGAAATTGACACAAATATAAACCTATTTTCATTCTGTTGCAGGTAAACAAAAAACTTGGCATTTCTCCTGGAGCATACGCATCCAAACTGACCATACTAAGGGATTTACAACATAGAAAAAGAACAGCAATAGCTGTTACTAGGGCAGCCAAGCAAAGGCGGATTCAGCTCAAGCAGGAGCGGTACAATATTGTTTTGCCTTTCTTTGAAAAAATTGTCAATTTACTTGTGTCTGATACAAAGTTGTGCTATAGTGGTACTTAAATTCAATTTTATTAAGTAGCAGTAAATCATGTGTTTGAATCAAAATTCATATGAAGTTTCACTAGCAAGCACAGATGTGTATATTGTACTTATGTTATGGTTGAATGATTTTCAGGAATGATTTCAATAATTACTTTCTTTTTAGCTCAACGTGCTCAAGGTGAGCTTTTCTGATCGCCTTTTGTCCGGCGTCCGTGCGTCCGGCGTCAACAATTGCTTCAAACAACATCTCCTCCTAAACGGCTTGGCCAATTTGAAAAATATTTTGCAGGAATGTTCCTTGGATGAAGCTCTACTAAAGTTGTATAAATGGTTCTGGTCCATTGCATAATTAGGTCACAGGAGCTAAAAATAGATTATAAAAATGCAAACTTTAAAAATCTTCTTCTGCAAAACTGCAGGGTCTAGAGCTTAGATATTTAATGTGAAGCATTGTCTAGTGGATGCCTACCAAGATTGTACAAATCATAGCCCAATGGTGATAAATGACCCCGCACCAGGGGTCACTTGTTTTACATAGAGTTATATAGGAAAATCTTAAAAAATCTTCTTCTATGAATCCATAAGGCCTAGAGCTTAGATATTTGGTATGTAGCATCATCTAATGGGCCACCACCAAGATTGTACAAATCATAGCCCAATGGTGATAAATGACCCCGCACCAGGGGTCACTTGTTTTACATAGAGTTATATAGGAAAATCTTAAAAAATCTTCTTCTATGAATCCATAAGGCCTAGAGCTTAGATATTTGGTATGTAGCATCATCTTATGGGCCACTACCAAGATTGTACAAATCATAGCCCTACGGTTATAAATGACCCCGCACCAGGGGTCACTTGTTTTACATAGAGTTATATAGGAAAATCTTAAAAAATCTTTTTCTATGAATCCATAAGGCCTAGAGGTTAGATATTTGGTATGTAGCATCATCTTATGGGCCACTACCAAGATTGTACAAATCATAGCCCAATGGTGATAAATGACCCCGCACCAGGGGTCACTTGTTTTACATAGAGTTAAATAGGAAAATCTTAAAAAATCTTCTTCTATGAATCAATAAGGCCTAGAGCTAAGATTTTTGGTATTTAGTAGCATCTAATGGTTCATTACAAAGATTTTCAAAGTCTTGGCCCTACGGTGATAAATGACCCTGCACCCAAGTCTTCTCTGAAACCATATGGCCCATTGCTTAGATATTTGGTGTGTAGTATTGTCAGGGGTAAAATGTTTTAGATTAAGTTATATCAGAATCCTTGTCTGTTTTAAAACCTTGACATCAGTTGAAGCAATGGTACTCAGGTGAGCGATTCAGGGCCATCATGGCCCTCTTGTTTATTTTATTTGTCTACACTCATGCTAAGCACAAGTATACACATTTTAATGGCATCAAAAGTTTTTTCAATAACTTATGACCATTTGGAGAATTTTCTATGTGGGTATTCATCACCTGTAGTGATAGCTTTAGTTTTGAGTACCAGTTATAATAATGACAAGTTATGCTGTATTGTTTCTTTAGAAATCTTTTCATTGATTGATCCAACTTACCGGCATGGGAAGGAGACAGTTCTTGAAGTCCTCGAGGTTCCAACCTACGCTGCAGATATTGATGCAGACAATGTGTAAGGTTTGGTAAACTTGATACATTTAATTATATACTGCTACCAAAAGAAATTCTACACATTTACTTATTTATTTATCAAGTGGTAGTACATCAAGTGTAGATGTGCAAGAAGCTAGATCTTATTTGGGGCCGCCGTAGCCAAGCGGTTACAGTCGTGGACTACAAATCTCTCAGCCCCTCACCTCTGTGGGTTCGAATCCTGGAAGGGACTTCGGATTTTTCATGTGAGAAGCCTTCCAGCTGTGTTGTGGTTGATCGGTGGTTCTACCCGGGTACCTCTGTGTACTCGGGGTCTTCCTCCACCTGTAATTAGCTGGACATCGCAATATGATTGAAAAACTATCGCAGCGACGGTAAACCCCATTACAACAGTATTACAACAACAAGATCTTATTTTGTTTCAGATCGTACATCACACATCATCCAGTTAGCTGCTGTACATGACTCGAGCACATTCCACAGAGGAAGATGTCAAACAAGGCAACAGAAGCGACTGGTATTTCTGTAGCTGGCAAATCTATGTTCCACAAAGGTCAACAACTAGATTATATGTCTATCCAGTCTGCTTTAGAAAGCTTCTTCAACTTCCTGCGAAGCTGTTCAAATTCACCAGTCATTTTGGTTGGACATAACATTGAATCATTTGACTGCAAAGTTCTTCTACATGCCGTAATGAACTGTAGGAAATATCCTCAACTTCAGAAATGTGTGTATGGTTTTATGGACACATACAAAATGTTCAGGAAAATAAAGCCTCTGTCTGTATCAGACACAAGCAAGAGGCATTAGTGCAAATTTTACTTGGCAAAACATACATGGCTCACGGTGCCCTTGAAGATGTTATTGCGCTGCAGGCATTGGTAGATCGGTGAAGATGGATGAAACTGTTGCCAGAGAAATGTCATTTAGTTTAGAGCAAGCAGTCCAGTCTTACGAATATGCATGCAACATCTCAACCAACATTGTATCATTACAACCAATTATTGATAAGAAAGTTATCAGCAAGGGTACTGCAAGGTTGATTGCTGGAAGTGGCCTAAAGTTCAGACATTTAAATGTTGTATACAAACGTAATGGTATTTATGGTCTGCGAAAGCTATTGTCAGAGGTGTCTAATGGTAAAGTAAGGGTTACAAAATCTTAAAGAATAATTACAGCCATTGCTGAGTATCTCCATCTGATTCATGGTAGTTGAAATTCTTAACAGTTTATAAGGCAGTAACTGTCAATCTTCATCTGGATATGGGGTATTTGTTAGCCTAACGATACCAGGTGAGCAACCCAGGCCATTATGGCCCTCTTATATGTATGTAGTACACATTTGAATATTCTTTTTGTCAAAAGTATGCATTGGATTTATGGCTTGCAGGGGCAGAGACCATTTTCCATCAAAAGCTATTTGCTGTTTCTATTCCTCCCACTTATACCAGGTTCTCAGGTGAGAGATCCCAGGGCCATCATGACCCTCTTGTTTCTTCTGTTCATACACACCTTGATAATGGATTGCTGTGATGTTTTGCTTTGTTATAATATATAATACTTACATACATGCTCATGGTGATATTTTGGGATCATGCAATGCCAGTTGAGAATTGTGCATCGTCTATCATTAATGGTTTTTGTAAACGTTTTCTCTTCATACATTACCAGGCCAATGTTGATGAAACTCGGTAGAAATGATCCCAACATAAAGAACTTTAGATTTTTAGCTCCAAATTCAAGGAAGCACTTAAAGTTTAAGAATATAGGGTTTATTACTTTCTATGATGTGGATTGTGAAATGATAATGTAATGTTTGTCTTCATGAGGATATGTGACAAACATGCTCAAGACTTAGACCTGTAACTCAATGGTCAAGGTCATTGTTACAGGTCAAAGTTAAAATACGAGATGTTTTTTTCCTATTGACTGTTCTGTTTACTAGTAACATGTGCACATCTAGATAGAATTTTTGAGCTACTGTAGCGGTCATAAATGTCATTTTTGATATATATCTAGTTTTTTTCATCTTTTCATCAGCTTGGCTTTCACCTTATTATACCTTATGGATTAATAAATATAGTAGCATTAAATGTTCACACCCTTTAAAAAATATATTAATGTTGTTATTAATTTATTGTTGACAATGTTAGTATTTATTAGCCATCTTCATTACATTTGTTCCACATTGTAAAAATAGTGGGTGGGGTAACGGACAATTTGCGTCTTCAAAATAGTAGATAAATGGTAATTTAAACATTTTCAGACTGTTTTTTTGTGTGAAATGCACAGTTGCAATTACCCCTTGAAATGTTATTTACTAAACATCAAATACACGTTCTGATTTGTCAAGTATGATGTATTGACCAGATATTTTGATATGAAGTTGAATTTGTAAATAAAAACATGGCTTTTTTCACATTATTGTGAAAAATTTTCCACAGTGACCTTTCAATTTCTTTGCTTTAATTTTTGGGTATCCTCATTTTCTATATCATGTTTCAAAAACATGTTGAGATAAAAAATTTACCAAGAAGATGAATTTTCAAAGGTGATGATTACTATATGATAAGTTAAATGTTTTTTTAGTTTTAAACAATGTGTAAAGTTGTTAAATATGTATTCACTTCATTTGTTTTATTTATTAATAAGTAATTCTAATGGTTCAAATAACCAATTCATAAATGTATGAGAGGCTTTTTTTCCCTATGGACTGATTTTTCTAAGAGTAATTTAGACTATAAGAAAAGGATATCTAAATTACAGGGGGTCACTATGCTCATTTTAGAGATTTTTTTAGCTTATTGTAGCAAGGTGCATTTTTGTCCCTCTGTATTGTAGTGTCTTGTTAGTACTCATATCCTTGTTTACTCTGTTTGTACATGTCTGTTATTGTCCCCAAAAGAGTGAGCATGTCTGAGTGAGTCCGTATAAAAACTGGTTGAGTGAGTGTTCTATTTTAATGAAATACCCTGATCGGTTGGCCCTGCCCCTTTGTCCCTTTTTCCCCGCTCGTAAGCCTCCGTTCACCGATCGATCACCTTCAACGCAAGTTGATTGTTTAGATACAGATATATTCTGCTAGACATTATGTCGCTCTTAACTTTGAGCATTTTCTGTATTAGAATGTAACTTTAGATGTGCCTGGTAAAGTTTATGTTTGTACTAAAGTGATTTACTTTGTGTCTGTAAACTATGTCTTAACGAAATGTTTTAATTATAATTTTAGGTTTTTATATTCCATGCCCCAATCAGAAGGCTTCTACTAACGCCAAGGCTGTCTATGAGAACTTCATCATTCACTATAGCGTTCCTGAACAGTTACATTCTGACCAGGGTCGCAACTTCGAGTCTCACGTTACAAGGGAACTGTGTAAAATTGGCGAATGTTCACAAAACCCATACAACCCCTTTTCACCAAATGGAAACCCTTCGGCGGATTGTTTCAACCGCACTCTTCTGCGCATGCTCGGTTACATTATGCAATGACCACAAGGCCAACTGGAAAGACTTCCTTCCAGCCCTTGTGCAAGCATACAATGCTACCATGAGCTCTGCTACTGGGTTTTCTCCCTATTTTCCTCATGTTTGCTGGCATCCCTGCTTGTCAGTTGACGCTTTTCTGGGTATCAGTCCATGCAATTTCAAAGACTCAGCATGGCATTTATGCTGCAAAGCTGCAAAAGCATATGCAGTACGCAAACAAGGTCGCCAGGACGCAGCGCAGAAGCGGGCAGGCCAGAACAAGACAAGTTATAATCGCAGTGTTTCGTGATAACAAGCTGGTCATTAATGACATTGTTCTGATCAGAAACAACAATCTTCAGGGTAAGCAGAAGCTCTCCTTCCAATGGGAACGTAATCCCGAGATTATTGTAGACGTTCCGTATGATTGACAACCGGTGTTCAAAGTTCGCCTGGAGTCTGGCAACGGGCCCATTCGAACGTAACACCTGAACATGCTTCTACATTTCCAGTCAGTTCCAACAGATGTCGAAGCGCCTGCTCCTCAACCCTTTCCCAAAGCAAGACCTAGGACGAGAGCAGTCCCTGTGAACAAGGAGTATGATGCGGACTCAAGTTCTTCCGAGTCAAGTTCTTCTGCCGCATACATCATTCCCAAGCTTCAAGGTCTTCACCATATTGGCCATGATTCATCCACACATCCCACTACTCACGCTCTTGTCTTCTCCTTCTGTACCAAGTGTGTATCCCAGTAGACCAGTCAATTTTCAATCCAGTCCTATTCCCATGTCTCAGCCAAGACCACCTGTCACTGTGGCTCGTCCCAGTCCTGTTCCCGTTCCTTGGCCCAGTCCAGTCACTGTGTCTCGGACCCGTCCTGTCACTGTGCCTCGGCCCAGTCCAGTCACTGAGTCTCGGCCCCGTTCTGTCACTGCGCCTTGGCCAAGTCCTGTCACCATGTCCCGACCCAGTGAGATAAATTTTTATTCTTCTCAAATGTGCATTGATAGTGACAGTATTGTATTTTAATATTTCCTTATAATAGATATTTTTCATAATAGTTACAGGTCACGAATGTCGAAGACATTCCAACCAAGAGGGGGAGAGTGTAACAAGGTGCAGTTTTGTCCCTCTGTATTGTAGTGTCTTGTTAGTACTCATGTCCTTGTTAATCTATGTTTGTACATGTCTGTTATTGTCCAAGAGAGTGGGCATGTCTGAGTGAGTCCGTATGTAAACTGGTTGAGTGAGTGTTCTATTTTAAGGAAATACCCTGATCGGTTGGCCCTGCCCCTTTGTCCCTTTTTCACGCTCGTAAGCCTCCATCCTTCTTACTAATCATTCAACCGATCGATCACCTTCAATGAAAAAAATTGATTGTTAGATACAGATATATTCTGCTAGACATTAATGTCGCTCTTAACTTTGAGCATTTTTCTGTATTAGAATGTAACTTTATTTAGGCGTGCCTGGTAAGTTTATGTTTTGTACTAAAGTGATTTAAATATGTATTTTCCCAGTAATTTATTCCCTCGCGATGATTTTTAAAACCTCGATTGACTTCGTAAAACTGTGTCACGAAATGTTTTAATTAATATTTTAGGTTTTTGGTTAAGTACCATTTTTTGGTTTAATATCATTTCTTTGGGTTTTCAACCGTCCAAATAAACTATCGAACCACCGCTGGTGTTGGTCGTAATTCCACCCACTATACTATGTTAAAACATTGGGAGCAGGAGGTTGTGGTTCTATCACTGGCCATGACTTACCAAAGTTTTTAAAAATGATGCTGGTATAGTCCCTTGCTTGGCATGTTATGTTATTGGGTATGGTATCCTGCCATGTGTGACAGCACTGCCTCAAGTAGACCAGTAGGAAGGTCATGAAAAATTACTTGTTCCGGCTTGGGTTTGAACCCACAACCTTTGGATCCACAGTTGTGGTGGCCACCAGAGCAGAGCCATCTAGAGTTATTAATATAAATTGTGATAACGTGTTTCATAATTGATGAAAAATAAATGAAGTTTAAAATTATTTTTTATATATCTTAAGCTTTAAACAACTTAGTTTGGCTTATGATATTTTGTTAGATCTAGATAAAATGTTTGATGATATTAAACAAACTATTTCTAAACTTTTTTTATTTCTAAACTTTTAAATGTTTTATGTGATGGTTCTCTATATATTGCCAGCTATTTCTATCTTACATTTATTGCTGGTCTGGTATGACAGTATGTATAAGGGAAGCAACTTGGAAATACCCAGCCCTAGTTTCTAGTTAGAACTTAATTATTTTTCATTGATCAGGAAACAAATTCTTGAAACATAACACAAATGTCCTCGACAGTTTCCTGAGTTTTGACCAGTACTTTGCACCCTTGGAAGGTCATGAAAATTCCTTGCTCCTAATGGGTTGGAACCCACAAACTTTGGATCCTGTTATGTTACAATCTCATTAAGATCAGCTATTTGTTTTTGCATCGATACTCAGTTTTGGGTCATGTTGGTTTATTTAACAGTTGACACCTATGACTTATTACAGCATGCTGCCAATCGGGGGATCCTGTAGATGATTTGAGGACTACCAGCTGTGTCCAGTGGAGTTCATCACCGCCACCCTGGGGCAAATGCTTTAGCAGACTTGTTTTGTTGGTCAGTACTATTTTATTTCAAATTATATTCTTACACATTAATAAAACATGTAAATTGTAAAATACCTTTAGTCAGCTGAAATTATCTTTTGAACAACTCCCACTTTCTCTCTAAATAGAAAGAAGGAAAAAACTAAATTTGCAGCAAAACATAGGTCAAGCACACAAGTTGATGATGGCACATAATGACAAATTTTACAATATTTAAGTAAAATAGCTGAGATACCACTTCATGTTCATTTTTCAAGTTATTAAAACTTTACAGAAGCATTCCTCATAACCCAAGGGTGTGTAGAGCACATCAACCATATCCATCCTTAAAAGGTCAAGGTCACAGGAGTTGTTAGATATTGGTGTTCATAGGCTACATCTTTGTGTCCACTCTGCAACTTCCATATTTATGGATGGAATTTCAAAAAAAATTTAAAACAAAAGTGTTTGTCATAAGTAAACACAAGGTGTGTCACGCACATAACCTTTGTATCCTTGAAAGGTAAAGGGTCACGGGGAGTTTTTAGACATTCTCTTTTTTAGGCTACATTTTCATGTCTGCTTTTATTGGGGTCACAGGAAACTTTTTGAAATTGTTTTGTATTCATAGGTTTCATTTTCTTTCCACTCATAACTTCCATATCTATTTTGGTTTTCATAAAAATTTTGCAAAAGTGGGGTTATGACACAGTGATTGTCACGTCCCTCAACCATATGCCCCTGAATTGTCAAGGTCACAGGAGTTGTTAAAAATTTTGGTATGCATATGCTACAATGTCAGGTCCTTTCTATACTTCCTTTTTCTATGTTTGGATTTTCATAAACTTTACAGAATGTTTGTCTTTAACATAATAGTGTGCATGCACATCAACCATATGCACACTTGAAAAGTCTTGCAGTTTGGGGATCATAACCTATTTCCTAATTTTCTTGTATCTCTCTGCCATAAATTCATATGAGGGATTTTCATCAGTTTGGGACTCCGACGTATAGCTTTGCTAACTGACAAAGCCTTGTTCAATTTAAAGTGCAAAGGTGGAAAAAATGGGAGCTTTATAATTTAATTCCCCCAAATGTCATTTCTGTAAAACTGGAAATGCACAATTAGTTCAACATTACATGTATATATGCCCCACAACAGGAAGTAGAGTGGGATGGTACCGGGGTTTACTGGCAGGTAAGCTTTACCCGGGTATTAAATTATTACCTGGGTAACCCGAAGTTATATAGTAAAGCTATATAAAGAAAAAAATTAGTTTGATCTCTCTATTATATAACGAATGTAGGGTCAACTCTCATGGTTTTCCACCTAACACCAGCTGATTTTTTTCACCTATAACTTTCAAATGATGACACAGACATCCATTAAAACTTTCAAAAAAAAATTTTTTTATTTTTTTGTCACCAGAATAAGACCAATTTAAGTATAAATTGGTGAAATTCTACATAAGAATGTTTCTGGATTAAAAATCCCTTTAAAAGGGAAAGGGGTTGCCCATTTATGATTGATTGTTCATTTCTTTAACCCCTTTCCCATATAGACTCTTTTTGAGCATCAATTAGGTACCACATAAAGCCTGATCTGCAAAAACCACAGTTGAACCTTACCAAATTTAATTAAAAAAACCTCATTTCCAGACCACTGAGGACACAAAACAGCTAAAACCGATCAGCCGATGGTTTTATGCTGTTCGCATAGGTCCCCTTTTAAAGGTTTGCTCTAGAGGGAAAAGGGTTTAAACCCCCACTGTGTTTTTTTCATTTTTGCTTGCCCCCAAAATTTGTAAACAAGTTTCTGCAATTGGGTACCCTTCGTCCGCCGTCCGTCATCCGCGTCAACAATTTGCTTTAAAAACATCTCCTCTGAAAACCGCTGGACAAAATCTGATGAAACTTGGTATAAAGGTCCTTGGGTTAGGACTCTACAAAAAATTGCTCAAAAACAGTTGATCCTTTTCAGAACCTGGGTTTTTAAGGCAACAAAAAAAAATTTCTTGGAAATTTAAAAAAAATCTCCTTCAAAACTACTGGCCAGATTTCAAAATAAAATTGGTACAATATCCTTAGGGTAGCACTACAAAGGTTTCTAAAAAATTTTTTGGATCCCCCCCCAAAAAAAAATTGGCGTCAGGGGCCGGGTTATTTTACATTTTTTTTAAAGGGAAAATTTTAAAAAACAAACTCCTCTAAAACCAATTGACAGAATTTGATGAAACTTGGTATAAATGGTCCTTGGGTGGGGACCTACAAAAATTGCTCAAATACAGTTATCCTTAAAAATCTGGTTGCCATGGCAACAAAAAGAAAAAATTCCCCTTGGGGAAATTTAAAAACATTCCTTCAAAATATGGCCGGAAAAAAAATTTAAATTAAATTGGGGCAGTGATCCTTTTGGGAGCACTACAAAGGTTGTAAAATTTTTTGGGTCCAAAAAAAAACAGGGCGCCAGAAATTGCATAAAGTTGGGGTTTTTTCAAAATATAAATTAAAAAGAAGAGGGGAAAAATTCGTTTAATTTTTTTTTTTGTCGGTAATTAATTTCCTTATGTTTTCCCCTTTTTTTGACAAAAAAAATCCATCAACCTCCCAAAAATCAGTTTTTTTAATCACTATAAAAAAAAGTTCGGGGGGGAAAGGGGTATTTTTTTGGATTTTTACTCGTTTCTAAAATATTTTTAAAATTAATGGAAAAAAGCAGTTTTAAAAGCATAAATAAAATTTTCCCCTTTTTTTTCAGGTATGTGTCTATTTTGCACAGCTTCCAAAAAAGAAAACCCAAAATAAAATTCCCCAAGCCCCCCCTTACCGGAAGTGTAACCCCGTTCTCCAATTGTTTTGGAAGCCATCGATTTTTTGGGGGGAACCTAGGGCCCCCTTTTTTGATAGTTTTTGTGCGTTTCCTCTCCTTTTTTTTCCCCTTTTCCCCAAAACCCCGGTTTGGTTTTTTATCTTGTTTTTTTTTTTGTTTTTTTTTTCTTATCTTTTTAGAATTTTAAAACCCCGCCCTTTTTGGGGAAAAAAATTTTTTTTTTTAAGGTTTTTTCCCCGGGGTTTTCCCGGGTTCGGCTCCCTTTGGGACTGGTATTTTTTTTATTTTGTTAAATATTTTGTTTCTCGTTTCGAGAATTTTTTTTGTAGGGGGTTTTTTCGGTCTTCCCTTTTTTTTTTGTTTTCATTGTTCTTTCTTTATAAAATTTTCAATGTCGCAGATGGGGGGTTTCCCGCGGACATTTAAAGGGGGGCCTGGGACTCCCCCCCCGCCCCCGCCTTTCTCCCCCGGGGGGCCCCGGGGGTTTACACTGCACTGTTTTTTTTTTTTCTTTTGGTCAAAGGGGTTTTTGGAAAAAAAAGCCTTTTTCCCCGTCGATCCTATTTTTTTTCCGGGGGAAAAAAGGGAAAGGGCCCCCCTTTCCCCTTTTCCCTTTTCGGGGTTTCCCCTTTTTTGCGGGGGGTTCCCCGGGGCCCCCTTTTCCCCCCCCGGGGGAAGAAGGTTCCCCCCCCTTCCGGGGGGGCCCCGGGCCTTTTGTCTCCTGGCTCCCGTCCGGCCCCTCCCTTTTTTTTTCCCGGGGGGAGCCCCCAAGGAGATATTTTCCCCCCCGGGCACCGGGCATGCCGGTCAATTTTTTGATTTTAAAATCATAGAAAGGGCCCCGGGGGCCCCGGGCCCCGGTCAGGTCTAGCCCCCCGGGCCCCGGGGCAAGACGGTCACCGACCATCGTCTATGATAGGGGACCCCCCCCCCCGGGGTTTTATCTACCGGGGGCCGGGGCACCGGCGGCCCGGGGGCCCCCCCCCCCGGGTTTAAACCGGGGCCCCAACCCCCGGGGCCCCGGGGAAAGGGGGCCCGGGCCCCCGGGCAAAAAACACCGGGCCCCCGGGGAAACAATCCCCCGGGTTTCCCCGGGGCCCTTTTCGAACATCAATTTTTCGTGATGGGGGGCTCAGAAAAACCCAAAAAACCGGTAAAACCCCCGGTCATGGGCAAAAAAATTTTGTCCCAAAACAAGGGGCCCGGTGGGCCCTTTACCCTTTGGGGGTGGGGGTTTCCCCGGGGCTTCCCCCATTTAACTAAAAAAAATTTGGGGCTCATTTTTTTCCCCAGGCAACCTGGGGTTTTTCCCCCCCCCTTCGGCCCCCTTTTCTCCCCCGTTTTTTAAGGGTGCCCAAGAAAGGGGCCCCCCCATCCTTTTCCCCCGGGGGATTTCCCCGGGGGCCGGTTCCCCCAGCTCTGCCCCTTAGGGGGGGCCCCTTTTCGCCCCTTTCCACGTCTTCGAAGGTTTCAAGGTGTGGATTTTTCAAACGCAAAAACCCCTACCTTTTTTCCTTCCCCCGGGGGGTCCCCGGGGTGATGGGGGGAAAAAGCCCGGCATTTTTGTTCTGCCCCCCCCCCTGTCATAACCCCGGGGGGGGCCCCTTTTTTTTCTAGGGGATCGGGGGTTTTTTTTCCCCCAAAAAACCCCTTTTTTAAAAAAGAATTTACTTTTTTCTTTCCCTCCTTTTTTCCCCCCCTTTTTTTTTCCCCCCTTTTTTCCCCTTTTTTTCCCCCCTTTTTTTCCCCTTTTTTCCCTTTTTTCCCCCCTTTTTCTTTTCCCCCCCCCCTTTTTTCTTTTTTTTTTTCCTTTTCCCTTTTTTACTGCTCCCCTTTTTCCTTTTTTTTTATTCCTTTTACCCCTTTTTTCTTTTTCCCTTCTCTCCCTCCCCCTTTTTTTCTTCCCTCCCTTTTTTTTCCCCCCTCCCCTTTTTTCCGCTCATTCCCTTTTTTTACTCCCCTTTTTTGACCGGGACCAGGGGTTTTTTTTAAAAATTTTTTAACCCCCCCTTCAAATTTTCCCTTTTTTTTTCTTTCCCCTTCCCCCTTTTCTTTTTTCCTTTTTTCCCTTTTTTCCCTATTTTCCCCTTTTTCCCCTTTTTTCCCCAAAATTTTTTATCCTCAACCCCTTTTTTCCCCTTTCTTTCCCATTTTTTTTCCTTCATTCCCCTTTTTTCCCCACTTCTCCCTTTTTTTTGTCCTTTTTCTTTTTTCCAGGCTTCTTTTCCTTTCCGCCTCCTTCTTTTTCCCATTTTCCCCTTTTTTTCTTTCCCTTTTTTTTTTCCCTTTTTTCCCTTTTTTCCTTTTTTTCCCCCAAAAACCCCTTTTTTTCTCCCTTTTTTTCCTTTTTGGGGTTTTTTCCCCCTTTTTCTTCCTTTTTCCCTTTTTTTCCCTTTTTCTCCTCCCAAACCACTCCTTCCCCCCCTCCCTTTTCCCTTTTTTTGTTTCCTCCCCCTTTTTTCCTTTTTTCCTAAAAACCCCCTCCCAAAGGGGCCTTTTTTTTCTCCCTTTCAAGGGGCCCCTCTTCCCCGGGGGGGCCCTTTTTCCCAAAAATTTTCCCCCCCCCCATTTTTTTCCTTTTTTTTCCCCTTTTTTTTTCCCCCCCTTTCCTTTTTCTTTTTCCCCCTTTTTCCCTTTTTTTTTTTTCCCCCTTTTTTTTTTTCCCCCCTTTTTTTTTTTTTTTCCCCCCCTTTTTTCCCCCCTTTTTTTTTCCCCCTTTTTTCCCCCCCCCCTTTTTTTTTTTTTTTTTTCCCCCCCCCCCTTTTTTTTTCTTTTTTTTTCCCTTTTTTTTGGGTTTTTTTTTTCCCCCAAATTTTTTTTTTTTGGGGGGGGCCCCCCCCGGGGTTTTTTTTTTTTTTAAATTTTTTCCCCCCTTTTTGGGGGTTTTCCCCTTTCCCCCCCCCCCCCCCCTTTTTTTTCCTTTTTTTTTTTTTTTTTTTTCCCCCCCCTTTTTCCCCCCTTTTTTTTTTCCCCCTTTTCCCCCCTTTTTTTTTTTTTTTTTTCCCCCCCAAAATTTTTTTTTCCCCCTTTTTTCCCTTTTTTTTTTCCCCCCCTTTTTTTTCCCCTTTTTTTTTTTTTTCCCCCCCCCCCCCCTTTCCCCCCTTTTTCCCCCTTTTTTTTTTTTTCCCCCTTTTTTTTTTTTTTTTTTGGGGGGGTTTTTTTTTTAAAAAAAAAAAGGGGGGGGCCCCTTTTTTTAAAAAAAACCCCCCCCCCTTTTTTTTTTTTTTAAAAAAACCCCAAAAATTTTTTTTTTTCCCCCCGGGGCCCTTTTTTTTAAAATTTGGGGGGTTTTTTTTCCCCCCCTTTTTTTAAAAAAACCCCTTTTTTTAAAAAAAACCCCCCCAAATTTTTTCCCCCCTTTTTTTTTTTTTTCCCCCCTTTTTCCCCCAAAAAAAAAAAATTTTTTTTGGGGTTTTTGGGGGAAATTTTTTTTTTTTTTGGGCCCTTTTTTTTTTTTTTTTTCCCCCCCCCCCCCCTTTTTTTTTGGTTTTTTTTTTCCCCCCGGGGGGGGGGGTTTTTTTTTGGGGGAACCCCCCCCCCGAAAACCAAAAGGAAAATTTTTGGAAAAAATTTTTTTTTAAAAAAAATTTTTTTTTGGGAAAAAATTTTTTTTAAAAAATTTTTAAAAAACCCCCCTTTTTTCGGGGGCCCCCCCCCCCCCCCGGGGGGCCCCCCCGGGTTTAAAAAAAAGGGGGAACCCCCCTTAAGGGGGGGGAAGGTTTAATTTTGGCGGACTTTGTTTTGGAAGCTGGCACAAAAAGAAAACATACCTGAATAATAACAGGTAATATTTACTAATTAAAATTAATTTTACTTTTAAAAAATTTCCAATTTTTTTTCCCAAAAAAAAAAATGTAATCCACAAAATTACAACCAGTTAACTGTTTCCCAAATCCCAAAGGGGTATTTTGTGTGGGTTTTTTACTCCGATTTTTTCTGGGACTTGAAATTGTTTTGGCGCTTTTTCCCCGATTAACAACTGTTACTGATTTAACCTTTTCCTTCATAGACTCATATTGCACTCTCAGAACCACATAAAAAAAGTCACAGTTAAACATTCCATGTTTCAGAAAACAATTGTTTTTTTTAAAATGCAGAGTAAACCCGGTGACGTCTATGGCCCTTGGCCCTTTGTTTATATATTTTCTAGAATGTTGGGCATATGCTGAAAGTGTAGTTCAATACTGTTTTGTAAATATGAATAGATCGCATCAAAAAATTTTTATACGATTTTTTTTTGAAGAGTTTAACTCCACTATGAAGGCCAATATGATAAATGGGGTTTTTTAAAAATAATTTTTTTTTTTGGGTATTTTTTTTGTTTAAAAAAACCAAAGAAGATTTCCAGAATATTATAAACCAGATTATATAAGGCTCGAATAACTATGGCGAATCATAACAAAAAATTCAAGCCTCTGAGTTTCTGATTGGATGTTCCGCTTAGACAATTAATTCATTAAAGATATCGAAAATCTGCATATGATGTGAATGGATATATAATCTCGGGATATATAATCTCGGCTATCTACCAAATGCAACATGTCCAAAATGTGATGAGAACAATGATGGGAGGGAATCACAAATCCATGTAAATTCATAGGCTTGTGGCCGTGGCTACGAGCCAAAAACTAACGATCAGTTTAAACGACATATGTGTCTTTAATATTCAGGTTCACTTTTTATTTACATCTGCATACTGATGTGCATGAAAATAGTTTTTAATGAATTTAAATCCTGATTTCCATGATTCTGTTCATTAATTACTACTGAAATGTTACGATAAATACGTTTCCTTCCGCTTTGAAAAGATTCTTGTCGCACCAGCTTTAATTTTTTTGGTTTTTCATTAAAAAGCAGGTGATAATTAAATAAAACATACTGCCATGTCAAGTTGTTTTGTTTTTTTTACACATTTGACACAAATCAAAAGTCTTTAGCCAAAAGCTCAAACTTGTTCAATGTTTAATTTGTTTTATGGGATTATGGGGTATATAAAATTATATGTGAAACGAATCATGTGACTGTATAAAGTTTTATGAGGTTTTAACAGGAAGTCAGCCATTTTAAAATGGCTAATGACATGTGCTTTAACTTGAAAAAAATGGATACTTGATTTGTTTCAAACATACAAGCAGTATGATGCTATATTCATTGCTTTTGAATGGGAAAAAGATCTTCCATCAAAAAAAATTTTGAAAGTAAGTTTTCATTTTTTTTTTCTTTTATAATGGTGTACAGTTGTAATTACAAGTATTATCAGCTTAATAAATCAAGCCATGAAAGCTTTATGCATTTGGTCTAATAACAATAATTCATTGCATCATATTTTAGGTTTAGGGGGTATATATATTAAGTCTAGTCAAAGGCTCATGTAAAGGTAAATGTTATAATCCCCTTTGGGGAAAAAAGTTACATTACCTGTAACTCCTGCTCCATGCCTCAGGTCTTTTCAATGATTCAAGCATATGCTTGGGTAATTGGTTTATGCCGTAATGACCAATGCCTTTCAAGTTTGCCATTAACATCGTTGGCAATGACATATCATTCTGGTAGTTCATTCCAGGTTAAAATCATATGGAATGCAATGCAGAAGAGCCATAACTGCAGTTCCTCCATTTGGGGTTACAGCCCTTTGTTATTTTTCATACTTGAGTTTTTTGGTCTGAAGCACGACTCGTAGAATACTTTTTTTCAAAGTCATTGTTTCTTTCTTTGGAAAAAGTCTTCGACCAAAAATCTTTTTAAAAATAAATTTCTTTCATTTATTTTTCATTTATAATGGTGTTTAAATTACATGTATGATCAACTGAATATTAAAGAATATGATATTGTCCATTAATCTGTTATTAGTAATAAGGGAAGAACAGGATTTTTAATGTAATGATATTATTATAATTTTATATACATGTTCAACATAATTAATAAGTGAGGCTCAAGTTTGCAACTTGGTGAAGGTTGGTGGCTCTACCAGTATGCCTTTAGTGTTGGTGTCTTCTTCCACCTGTAATTAGCTTGATGTTGCTATAGGACTAAAATACTGTCTCAGCGATGGTAAACACAATAAATCAATCAGTTAAATTTTTAAGCAATGCCAATAAACCAAATGTTATGTTGCATAAACATGGTTGCAATAATAAAGGATGAACACAATATTTAATTCAGTGGAAAGTCTAAAATAAGTGCATTGTCCTTCATCCTCAGTATTTCCCAATTTCTTACAGATTATAAGATAAACAGAAATACAGGCATTCTCTTTAAAAGAAAGCAAACATATAACAACAAACGCAGATGTACAAATATGTAATTGTATGAAATTAATTGAAAAATATAGACCAATATGTTTGAAATAGAAACCCAGTAATGTAAATTGTAGAATGCATTTATTATTAATGACATTCATTCTTTTATTTATGTAGATTATGTAATATGTTATTTATTTATTATTTATTTACAACATGCTCAGGGTGAGCTATTCTGACCCACCTTTGTCCGTTATCCATCGTTTGTTGTCCGACATCAACAATTTGGCTTGTGAACACTTTAAAGGCCACATTCTTGGTTCAGTCTTCATGAAAGTTGGTCAGAATATCTTGAATGAGATCAAAAAGTAGGTCACAAGATCAAATCTAAGAAAAAACACTGAAGAGGCCAAATTTTTACAAAAATCTGCATGAAACTTTGTCAGAATGTTTTTCTCCATAACATCCTGAAATAGCTTGAAATTAGGTCACTTGGGGACAAAAAGTAGGCCACTAGGTCAAATCTTTGGGGAAAAAAACCTAAAGGCCACATTTTGGCTGTTGTCTCTCAGGTGAGGAATTCAGGGCCATTGTGGCCTTCTTGTTTAAGTTTGGTTTGGCTGATTTCCTAATGTAAGCTATATAGAAAACTTGAAACATCTCTCACTGAAACAGGTCTCCTTATAGTCTTCTTTTACAATTGCTTAAGAGAAGTCAATGTTGATCCCGTAGAAAATGTGGCTTTAAGAGTGTTGGATTGTTTCATTATAAAAATTTTAACTCATACACAATCACAGCATTCGTTTCTGTATAGTGAATGACTTTGGATTCATTTAACCCATAGTTATTTGCCACTTTGCAATTGCTATCGTCTCTTTTTAATTATAAAAACACTGAATAATTGTATTTTTCAGGATGAGCCATATTGAAGTCAGAGGTTTGTTACCACAGATGTGTGCAGGAATGGAATGGCTCATTAGAACATTGGTTGGAATATTGAATGACAACAAAAACATTTTTGAAAACAAAGCCGCATTGAGTATAGATGGATGCAAGGCATTCAGGGATGTAACAGAGAGGTGCCAAGGACTGAAAAACCCACTGAGTATCAGGTCATCTAGACTCAGAAAATATTTGGCAACAACAGCACAGGTAAGGTTGAAGCTGTTTACTCATAGTATTGCATTTACCAAAGTAATCAAAATTATGCCATGTTTAATTGGTCATATGATTTAAAAGTTGGTAGAGTTTTGAACAATGTGTAAACTGTTTTTATTGCATTCAAAAATAATAGGGGCAGGGTCACAATGATTTTTCTTGCATTAGGCTAGTGGTTCTATTTATGCGCCTTAGTCATAGTGGGGTCTTGCTTTAGCTCTTTTTAGCTGAATGCCATTATACTGACTAAAATACTGTCTCAGATGACAGCGAACTCCAACAAAACAATGTTTGAATACTGCATGTACTTCCTTCTGTCTGTCCCTTTTTATGTCAAGAGCATAACTCCTTAAGTATTGTAGATACAATTGTGTAAATTTAGGCTTGGATAGAACTAGGTTAATAACAGAAATTGCTGTCATTAAGAGTTGTAACTCCAATGGTCTTTTAGGGGAATTAAGTCCTTTTCCACTTAAAATTTGTTCCAATTTGTAAGGCTTCATATTCTGTCTCAAAGTGCTGTGTTGGGGTATTAATCAACTACAGTGATAAAAGCTCTAGTTTGCTATGTAAGAGACATTTATAAAGAACTACATTACTTATGTTCAAATCTGATAAAACTATTGTGACACAGTAAAAGTTGTTTTTAGCTCAGCTGAGCACAACATGCTCATGGTGAGCTTTTGTGATCGTCCGTCGTGCGTCGTCAACTTTTTAATTCAAACAACTTCTCCTCCTAAACGAAAGGGCAGATTTCAATAAAACTTTACACAAATGACCCTTGGGTGACCCCCTTTCAAGTTTGTTCAAATGGTTCCAGTCTGTTGAATAACTAGGTCACAGGAGCTAAAAATAGACAAAAAAATTGCAATCTTTAAAAATCTTCTTCTCTGAAACCAAAAGGCACAGAGCTTTGATATTTGGTATGTAGCATCATCTTATGGTCCTCTACCAAGTTTGTTCAAATTATGGCCATGGGGTCAAAGTTGGCCCCGCCCTGGGGGTCACTTTATTTAAAAACTTAGAAAAATCTTCTTCTCCGAAATCGTATGGCCTAGAGCTAAGATATTTGGCATGTAGCATTGTCTAGTGGATCTCTACCAAGATTGTTCAAATCATGACCCTGGGGTCAAAATTGGCCCCGCCCTGGGGGGTCACTTTATTTACATAGGCTTATATAGGGAAAACTTAGAAAAATCTTCTTCTCCGAAACCATATGGCCTAGAGCTAAGATATTTGGCATGTAGCATTGTCTAGTGGATCTCTACCAAGATTGTTCAAATCATGGCCCTGGGGTCAAAATTGGCCCCGCCCTGGGTGTCACTTTTTTAACATAGGCTAATATGGAAATAAGAAAAATCTTCTTCTCTGAAACCATATGGCCTAGAGCTTAGATATTTGGCATGTAGTATTGTCTAGTGGATCTCTACCAAGTTTGTTCAAATTATGGCCCTGGGGTCAAAATTGGCCCCGCCCTGGAGGATCACTTTCTTTAACATAGGCTAATATAGGAATATATCTAGAAAAATTTTCTTCTCTGGAACCTTATGGCTGGGAGCTTTGATATTTGGCATGTAGCATTGTCTAATGATCTCTACCAAGTTTGTTCAAATAATGGCCCTGGGGTCAAAATTGGCCCCGCCCAGGGGGTTACTTTCTTCAACATAGGCTAATATTAGCAACTGTTTATCAAATCTGAATGATACTGTGCACAATTACTCATCTTAACATGTACATCACATATCAACAAAAAGGAATTGCTTTGTACATTTAGATAATTTTTCAACCATTAAAAAAAACACCTTGTTACCTTGATCTTTAACCTATCTTTTGTAACTTTATGGTGGGACATTTTATCTTTACTCAGGTGAGCGGATTAGAGACCTCTTGTTTTTTAAATGTGTTTATAAAAGTATGAAAGTTTTTTTCAAAAGCCTTAAATAGATAATTTTACTATGCTGAGATACTGATTTAAGATTCTTTTTAACATAGCAACAATGTTAAATTGTTGAATATTAATATTTTTATCATTAAGAAAAGGGATTTTTTTTAATTAGTAAGGGACCTTTTACAATTGAGAACAGGGCCTTTTACAGGACAGGGGTTTTCTTTAGTGGATGCCCACTTGCCTGTGCCGGGTTAAAATCACCATGGGCAAGTGATTTTTGTGTCGCCTGCATAGCATGGCAGACACATAGGGATCACTTTGTCCGTCGTCGTCGTCGTCGTCGGCGTCGTCGTCGTCGGCGTCGTCGGCGTCACACTTTCTTGTCCGGAGCATAACTCGAAAAGTATTTGAGGTATCACCTTGAAACTTAAAACATGGATAGATCACATTGAGGTGGAGTGCAGTGCACAAGAATGATAACTCTGACTTTCGTATTTTCTGAGTTATTACCCTTTGTTGATTCTGAGATTTTATTTTTGTCCGGACCATAACTCAAAAAGTATTTGAGGTATCACCTTGAAACTTAAAACATGGATAGATCACATTGAGGTGGAGTGCAGTGCACAAGAATGATAACTCTGACTTTAATATTTTCTGAGTTATTTCCCTTTGTTGATTTTCAGACTTAATTTTTGTCTGGGGCATAACTCGAAACGTATTTGAGGTGTTGACTTGAAACTTCATAGATCTCAATGGTCTGAGTGCACATTTCTCTTTTTCCTTGAGTTATTGCCCTTTGTTGATACTCAGACTTCATTTTTGTCTGGAGCATAACACGAAAAGTATTTGAGGTATTACTTTGAAACCTCACAGGTGGAAAGATCTCATGGAGTGCATTGTGCAAGAATGATAACTGTTGTATTTTTGGAGTTATTTCCCTTTGTTTATTTTTTTGGATTTAATTCTTGTGTGGTGCATAACTTGTAAAGTATTTGAAGTGTTGCCTTAAACATTTATAGTAGATAGATCTCATTGGTCTGAGTGCAGTACACAAGAATGATAACTCAATAATGATAATGATGACTACAAGCTTGCAACATATATATAATTAACGTCATAATTAATAATTTTTTTACAGTTAATTTTTGAATTCATAGTCATTCTGACCAAAGGAAAATTATTACATATTGCACTGTTTGAATATTTTATTTCCCCCCCCCCCCCCCCCAAAAAAAAAATAAAAAAAAAAAAAATATATATATATATATATATATATATATATGTGTGTGTGTGTGTGTGTGTGTGTGTGTGTGATTTGGTGTTATTTTGTACCTCACAAAATAGATTATGCTTTATCAATAATTTGTCAAAAGATCGATTTTCTAGTCAATTCTTTCATCAAACATGCTTAAATGCAGGCGACACAAGTGTTCCGAGGAACACCCACATCTAGTTCCATGGAGATAGCCCATTGAGCAAGTTTATTTTCGTAAATGAAAATTTATCGTTTTTTTTATATTTTATTTTCTACATTATATAGGGGGTGAGTTGCTTGCAAATTTTGTTAACTAAAATTCATCTTAATACTACACATACAGTCGACATTGTATTAAGAGACCGCTCAAGGGACTGCAAAAAAGTGGTCGCTTAATGAAATGGCCTCTTAATAGATATTTTTGGAAATCCAGGCAAATAAGTCATTTCGGCATTTTGAGGGATGGTTTCACCAGTGTTTTGCTTAGTAACTGTTGAAACGGGAACCAGGAACAACTATATTTAGAATTTAGTTACACATGGTGCAGTCATGCGTGGTCAAAACAAATTGGTTTCAGGTGAGCACTTATGATCGGGATAAATGTTTGTTTGTTCGGATGTGTTAAAGATGAATATACATATGCTCCAGCGTACACGATAATCAGCAACGGAATCAAACACTCAAAAAAGTTGATTTTGTGCATAATCTTACGTGCTGGGACTTGGTTTATGTGGTCGCTGGTCGCATAATAAAAAAGTCGCTTAATGGGATAAATTGATATAGTAAAAACGTTCGGGCGGGATTTATAACGGTCGTTTAATAAAAAAGTCGTTTAATACAGGTGGTCGCATGTACGATGTTGACTGTATTTAGTTTTAAACATGAACAAACACTAACTAACTTAAAGATCAGACAACCTGTTTTCAATGGGGGCAAGTACATGTTCAAAGTAACTTGCCCGCTGGGCAAGTGAAAGTCAAATCCTTAAGGAAACCCCTGCAGGACCGTTCAAAGAAGGAAAAAAATCACTGATTTATGACTTGTTACTTTTGCAATGAGTCCAAATTAATTTAGAGCCATAAATGTGAGAAATGGGTCTGTATACCTAAATTCTGATAAAGAATAATAAATGGTGTTAATGGGCTCTTTCAGACTTTGGATATGAATCACAGTGAGCTTCAGATTTTTGAAGTTGCTAGTCCTTGTAGCCATGGAAAATGAAGTCGCACATTATGTTACAGGAAAGACGTTGGAGGATAATCAAACAGAAGGTTTGTTTCCTATTCTCTCAAATAACTACTTGAAGTACCTTGTTAGCTCAAAAAAGTATGTTTCCTGAAAAATTTGACAGAGATTTAATAAGGAGATTTGCTGCAAGATCTGTTTTTAGCTCAGCTGTTTTAAAGCCCTAGTGCGTTTTAGCAGGGAAAAATATATTTTTCAAAATTTCTAATTAGCAAAGCCTCAAATGATGTTTGATTAACCTCTTAATGTTTAATTAAGCCCACATAATGAAATCGGAAGTCTTAGTTGTTCAGACAGGACAAAATAGTGAGAAAAATGGGCGGAGCTTGTTCTGAAACACACTGTTCAGTAAAATCACGGATGTCTCGGTGTCCATGGGGTGTTTTTTTAGCTCACCTGAGCACAACGTGCTCAAGGTGAGCTTTTGTGATCATCCGTCGTCTATCGTTGTGCGTCGTCAACAATTTGCTTTAAACGACATCTCCTCTGAAACCGCTGGACAGAATTTAATGAAACTTGGCAGGAATGTTCCTTGGGTGAGGCTCTACAAAAGTTGCTAAAATAAAGTTGATCTATGTAGAACTCTGGTTGCCATGGCAACAAAAAAAAATGAAAACTTTAAAAATCATCTTCTTTAAAACTACTGGCCAGATTTTAAAATGAATTGGTACAGATGTTCTTTGGGTCAACCTCTACCAAAGTTGCTAAAAATTTTCCGATCCGTAAAAAACATGGCCGCCAGGGGCGGGGCTTATTTGCCTTATATGTATATTGGGAAAACTTTAATCAACATTTCCTCTGAAACCACTGGACAGAATTTGATTAAATTTGGCAGGAATGATCCTTGGGTCAACCTTCACAAAAGTTCCTAAAATAAACTTGATCCATATAGAAACTCTGGTTGCCATGGCAACAAAAAGAAAAAAAATATGAAAACTTTAAAAATCATCTTCTTCAAAACTACTGGCCAGATTTTAAAATAAATTGGTACAGATGTTCCTTGGGTCAACCTATATATCTCAGGTGAGTGATTTAGGGCCATCATGGGCCTCTTGTTTCATAGACTGAATAAATATTGATACATGGTAGTAGAGGAGATAGGAAGAAAATCCATGAACTTCTGAAAAATCCCATGTAAGTTAATATTATGCTGTCATTGTTTTGAGCTAAATATAGAACGAGACAGCCACAATTTGCATTTTTTTCTTATAGAATCTTTCCTTTAAATTAGGCATTTCTCAAAGTCTTTCAGTGATGAAATCAAAACTGAATTTATATATGTTGTAAGTGCATTTGGATTTAGGTCTAACATCTATAAGATACTGGGACTTTAAGGTAATGGAAGGCTATTGCAATCATCCTTGTGCGGCATAGGATTTGGTGTTGCAGCATGATTAAAGATTTTTGTGCAAGCTCACAAATATATTTCAATAACCATTCATAGAATTAAATTGAAAGTTTATTGAGTATGTTAAGGGACAGCAGACAAGCAAGGTAGGAAATTTTGACTGAATTTTATCAAATAATGGCCCCATTTTAACAGAGAATTGTTCAGCTCACCTGAGCGCATGTGCTATTAGGATTGTTGAATGTCTGTCATCTGTCCATCGTCCATCTTCATTTTTAAGCAATCATCTTCAAATATGTGACAAGTTCCTTTTGGCTGATATCCATCAGTAAGGTCAGGAAATATAGTCCTTTGAAATCTGTACAGAAAACTTCATAACACTTCTGAAACTAATGGTTGGAATTTATTATTATTTGAACAATTCAAAGATGGTCCTTTGAAAAACAGATTTTCAAGAGGGCTGGCTACTGTCTTTGTATTCTTATTTGTAAAGAAAATGTAAAAATTCTTCTTTGAAACCAGGGGTGTGGAAATCCTTTTTTTTTTCACTCGTCCACGGACAAGTGAACCTAAAAAATCTACTTGTCCGCAGCCAAAATCTACTTGTCCGAATTTTCAAAAGAAAAATATGATTTATGTGCCTAAAGTTTTTACTTACAGGATATAAATGAAAAAAAAAAATATTAATTTAATTTTGTTTTCATTGTTAAGTCAGTTAAGGTACCTATAGCAGTTGACATGCTTTTATAGTTATCAACATATAATGGGAATATGCATCATCCATGTAACATATTCTCATTTTTCTGTAATGAAAGCCATTATGATGTAAATTGTATTAAGTTTGTTTTAATTGCTTATCTTTTATACAGACTGTTGCACATAACTGTATTAAGTTTTTTTTATTTATATCCTGTCAACTTCATTCACGCTTAATCCAGGGGCCCGGATTTTGTCTGTTTATTTATGTGATTAAAATTTGACATACAAGAAATATGCTTGGAAGAGAGTTGGTGCGTAGTCAGGATGTCTTTTCTAGACAAGCTGTCAAGGGGTTTGCCGATATATAACATTGAACTTGTATCAGTGCGACCAAGAAAAAATGACAAAAAGACAAAATGCTGTATCATCTTAAGAACGAAGCCAGCTAAATTCGGATCGCCAAAAAGATTGGAAAGTTCGAACACGTTTCTTATCATACTCGCGATCTCTTTGGGATTTAGATTTTCTTTTCGACATCGTACAGTTTTATTTGTATCTGAAGAATTCGTGGATGATGTACATATTACAAATTTATCAATTTCAATGATAGTTTTGATTTTCTTCGCAACCAAGCAAAGAAGTCACGCGAGACTAATGACGCTTTCGGCAGCCAATCAGGAGGCGAGAAATGGATTCTAAATTTAGACCCAAGGCTGGTTTTCCATAATGAAATGGGATATTAAAAACATTACATTCTCAGTTTCTTTTTATTATTTCTTTTTGATTTTTAGCTCACCTGAGCACAAAGTGCTCAAGGTGAGCTTTTGTGATCGCCCTTCGTCCGGCGTCCGTCGTCGTGAGTCGTGCGTCGTCCGTCGTCCGTCGTCAACAATTTGCTTTAAACGACATCTCCTCTGAAACCGCTGGACAGAATTTAATGAAACTTGGCAGGAATGTTCCTTGCGTGAGGCTCTACAAAAGTTGCTAAAATAAAGTTGATCCATGAAGAACTCTGGTTGCCATGGCTACAAAAAGAAAAAAAAATATGAAAACTTTAAAAATCATCTCCTTCAAAACTACTGGTCAGATTTCAAAATAATTTGGTACAGATGTTCCTTGGGTCAACCTCTACCAAAGTTGCTAAAATTATTCCGATCCGTAAAAAACATGGCCGCCAGGGGCGGGGCTTATTTGCCTTATATGTATATAGAGAAACCTTTAAACAACATCTCCTCTGAAATCTCTGGACAGAATTTGATTAAACTTAGCAGGGATGATCCTTGGGTCAACCTTCACAAAAGTTGCTAAAATAAACTTGATCCATGTAGAACTCTGGTTGCCATGGCAACAAAAAGAAAAAAAAAATGAAAACTTTAAAAATCATCTTCTTCAAAACTACTGGCCAGATTTTAAAATAAATTGGTACAGATGTTCCTTAGGTCAACCTCTACCAAAGTTGCTAAAGTTAATCCGATCGGTAAAAAAACATGGCCGCCAGGGGCGGGGCTTATTTGCCTTATATGTATATAGAGAAACCTTTAAACAACATCTCTTCTGAAACCACTGGACAGAATTTGATAAAACTTGGCAGGGATGATCCTTGGGTGAAGCTTCACAAAAGTTGCTAAAATAAACTTGATCCATGTAGAACTCTGGTTGCCATGGCAACAAAAAGAAAAAAATATGAAAACTTTAAAAATCATCTTCTTCAAAACTACTGGCCATATTTTAAAATAAATTGGTACAGATGTTCCTTGGGTCAACCTCTACCAAAGTTGCTAAAATTATTCCGATCCGTGAAAAAACATGGCCGCCAGGGGCGGGGCTTATTTGCCTTATATGTATATAGAGAAACCTTTAAACAACATCTCCTCTGAAACCACTGGACAGAATTTGATTAAACTTGGCAGGGGTGATCCTTGGGTCAACCTTCACAAAAGTTGCTAAAATAAACTTGATCCATGTAGAACTCTGGTTGCCATGGCAACAAAAAGAAAAAGAAATATGAAAACTTTAAAAATCATCTTCTTCAAAACTACTGGCCAGATTTTAAAATAAATTGGTACAGATGTTCCTTGGGTCAACCTCTACCAAAGTTGCTAAAAGAAATTCCGATCCGTAAAAAACATGGCCGCCAGGGGCGGGGCTTATTTGCCTTATATGTATATAGGGAAAACAAAAATCAACTTTTCC
>CM037780.1:42561559-42611559 GCA_021229015.1 Solen grandis | reverse complement strand
TATTTTAATATTTTTAGCTCACCTGGCACGAAGTTCTCATGGTGAGCTTTTGTGATCGCCTTTTGTCCGGCGTCCGTCCGTGATTCTTGCATCAACTTTTCCTTTAAACAACTTCTCCTCCTAAACCACTGGATGGATTTTGATAAAACTTTACAGGAATGTTCATTATGGGGCCCTTTACCAAAGTTGTTAAAATTATTTTGATTGGTCAAAAATTTAGGTCACAGGCGCTAAAAAAAGATTTTAAAAATCAAAATTTAAAAAATCTTCTTCTCAGAAACCACAAGGCCTAGCCTTTTGATTTTTGGTATGTAGCATGATCTTATGACTCTCTACCAAGATTGTTCAAATTATGACCCTGGGGTTAAAATTGGCCCCGCCCCAGGGGTCACTTGATTTAACATAGGCTAATATAGGAAAAAAACTTGAAAAATCTTCTTCTCAAAAACCACAAGGCATGGAGTTAAGATATTTGGTGTGTAGCATTGTCTTATGACTCTCTACCAAGTTTGTTCAAATCATAACCCTGGGGTCAAGATTGGCCCGGCCCCAGGGGTCACTTGATTTAACATAGGCTAATAAAGAAAAACTTGAAAAATCTTCTTCTCAAAAACCACAAGGCCTACCCTTTTGATTTTTAATATGTAGCATGATCAAATGACTCTCTACCAAGATTGTTCAAATTATGACCCTGGGGTCAAAATTGGCCCCGCCCCAGGGGTCACTTGATTTAACATAGGCTAATAGGAAAAAAACTTGAAAAATTTTCTTCTCAGAAACCACAAGGCCTAGCCTTTTGATTTTTGGTATGTAGCATGATCTTATGACTCTCTAACAAGATTGTTCAAATTATGACCCTGGGGTCAAAATTGGCCCCGCTCCAGGGATCACTTGATTTTACATAGACTTATATTGGAAAAAAAAACTAGAAAAATCTTCTTCTCAAAAACCACAAGGTCTGGAGTTTATATATTTGGTATGTAACATGGGCTAATAGACCATTTACCAAGTTTGTTCAAATCATCACCCTTGGGTCAAAATTGGCTCTACCCCAGGGGTCACTTGATTTTACATAGCCTAATGAGCGATCAAGGGCCATCATGGCCCTCTTGTTTTACATATGCTTATTTAGGGAAAACCTAGAAAAATCTTCTCATCAGAAACCACATGGCCTGGTGTTAAGATATTGGATATGTAGTATTGTCTGGTGGATCTCTACTTAAGTTGTTCAAATCATGGCCCTTGGGTGAAAATTGGCCCTGCCCTAGGGGTCACTTGATTTTACATAGGAAAAATAAAAAAATCATCTCCTGAAATACTGCAAGGCTTAAAGCTTGGATATTTGGTATGTAGAATTGTCTTGTGAACTACTACAAAAGTTGTTAAAATAATGACCTTACCAAAGTTTGTTTTTAATCATGGCCCTGTGTCAAAATTGGTCCCACTTAAGTATGTTCATATTATAAACCATTGAAAGCAATATTAGCGTTAAGGGCCATCATGGCCCTCTTGTTTTTAAATAGTTATATATGAAAACCTTCAAAATTCTTCTTGTGAAAACCCATAAGGCCTGGAGCTTAGATATTTGGTGTGTAGCAACATCTTATGGACCCTTACCAAGATTGTTAAAATAATAGCCCTAGGTCAAAAATAGGCCTGCCCCAGGGGACACTTATTTTACATAGAGTTATGTAGGAAAACCTTCAAAATTCATCTTGTCAAAACCCATGAGGCCTGGAGTTAAGATATTTGGTGTGTAGCATCATCTTATAGACACTTACCAAGATTGTGAAAATTATGGACGTGAAAACGACATCTCATCTGAAATCACTTGACAGAATTTGATTAAATTTTGCAGGGATGATCTTTGGGTGACGCTTCACAAAAGTTCATGAAATTATTTTGATCCATAAAAAAACATTGCTGCCAGGGGCAGGTCTTATTTGCCTTATATGTATATAGTGAAATCTTTAAATGACATCTCCTCTGAAACTGCTGGACAGAATTTGATAAAATTTTACACGGATCATCTCCTTCAAAACTACTGGCCAGATTTCAAAATGTTTTAACCATATACTCAGGTGAGCGATCCAGGGCCCTCTTGTTTGTTCATATACTCTCCACAAAATATTTTAGATTTTGATCTATTTTGAGCTGAAGTGAAAATACTGTTTAATTTTTGATTTATGAGAATCTGTGTCTCATAAAACTACACAACCAGTGGAGAAAATGATGAAGCTTGAACAAAGACACACACACACTAAAAACTCATGTTTTTGAAATTGTAATTCATCCAATTAGTGAAGTTTGCCGCATGCTGTTGACAAACAATACATACCCTTAACTGGCTTACCCAAATATTCTCTGTATTTATATTTAGCAAATTAATTAATGCAAATATAATTCATCTATCTTATCTAAAATAATATTGAACAGGTTTCTCATAGGCCTTATCCTATCTGCACTTTTTAAGAGGTTCGAACATTCAACCTCTTGTAGCGAAAATGGTTTCACTACCTGATACTTTGAAAACAATCATATTCTATGGTGCTCTCAACAAGAAACAAAACGCTGAAAACCGCATTTGAATCGGACTTCAACTTTTTTAGGTATCGCCTAGCGGTAAAATGAAAATATTGATGAATATTTCTTCCATTGGGTACCTAGAAATGAACCAAATAGCTCAATTAAGTATGCAATATGCATTGGTTGAATTATCTGATCTGTTCTTAGATGTCCCAATTTTGATCTAACTGATTTATGTTTTTTTCGATAAAGGATCAAACTTTGGAGTACCGTCAAAAGACCAAATGAAGTTGGATCTTCAAAAACTAAACACCACTGGAAAGATCTATTCACAAACTAAAATTTTGTTCATATACTCTCTATAGATTATTTTTTGATTAGATTGAGAGCTATTTTGTGCCGATAAAAATAACAATAATCGGTATTATGACCTTGACCTTTGTATATTTTCATCGTTATTTACTATGAGTTTATTTGTATTATTTAAATGCATAAACAGTGAAAAAATGATGAAGATTGAACAAAAAATAAAGTCAGGAGCTGCAAAAAAGAAGAAACATATGGATTTTCAATTGTTTGATAAAAGGATCAAACTTTGGACTGTGGTAATTTGATCAAATGAAGTCCGATCTTCAAAAACTAAAATCCAATGGAAAGATCTTTTCACAAACTAAAACTTTTGTTCATATACTTTCTATAAAATATTTTTAGATTTGAAGCTATTTCGTGCCAATAAAAATAACAATAATCTGTATTATGACCTTGACCTTTGCATATCTTCGATGTTTTTTTTCTTCTATGATTTTATTTGTATTATAAAAATGCATAAACAGTGAAATAATGATGAAGATTGAACAAAAAATAAAGTCAGGAGCTGCAAATAACCTTAAAAGTCATGCTTTTAAAATGTTTTTCGAAAATATTGGTTAAGTTTGACCGCATACTGTGGACAAACTATGCATTTCCCGAATTCGCCACCCCATATATTTTGTGCGTATGTCTTGCAGATCATAATGCAACAAACAAACTTCTCCTATCTCATCTCTGAATAAAATGGGTAGGTTTTTCGTAGACCTACCCTTATATCAGTTTTTGCGAGATTCAAACATTCAACCTCCTGTAGCACGAAAGTTTTATATACACTCATTTTTGGAACCTATCATATTTTATTGGGCTATTTACAAGGAACATTATGCAAAAAAACGCATTTGAATCGGACCTCAAATAATTGAGATATTGCTTATTAAACATTTTCATATAAAACGCCCCCTGGCGGGAAAATCAAAACAAAAATGAAAATTTTCTCGACGTTAGGATCATCTTCAAATACGTGGTTATTACTGATAAAAGTTTCATAGATGTGGCTTTTCTCACCTCGGAGCTATGCCGTTCACAAAAAAGGGTTAGGGAAAAAAACAAACGGAACAAGAACAAAGGGTTCCAAACCTAAATACCCAGTCCTAGTTTATAGCTAGAATTTAATTTTTCAATGATTGGGAAACAAATTCTTGAAACATAACGCAAATGTCTCTTGACAGTTCCTGAGTTGGACCAGTACTTTGCACCTGGGAAGGTTATGAGAAATCCTTGCAAGAAATGGGTTGGAACCCACAAACTTTGAATCCAGTTATGTTACAATCTCATTAAGATCAGCTCTTTGTTTTCATTCCAATACTCTTAGTTTTGAGTCCTGTTGGTTCGTTTAACTGCTGACACCTATACCTTATTACAGCATGCTGCCAATCTGGGGGATCCTGTAGATGATTTGAGGACTGCCAGCTGTGTCCAATGGAGTTCATCACAACCATCCCAGGGCAAATGCTGTAGCAGACTAGTGTGTTGGTCAGTAGTATTTTATTTCAAAGTATTTTCTTACACATTATAAAACATGTAAAATAGCAGTGCATCAAACCCAATATTGACCAGCTGTTTAAAAAAAACCATTACTTTTAATAGGGAAGCTTTGAATTTCCAACAAGACGCCGATCACAACACACAAGTTGATGACAGCACATAATGACAAAATTTACAATATTTAAGTAAAATAGCTAAGATACCACTTCATGTTCATTCTACAAGTTAATAGGGCATCTTGTACAGGACATAAATTTAAAATATAAATCAAAAGGTTAAGATTAAAAAAGTATAGCTAAAGAGTTATCTTCTGGGGACTAAGAAATTTTCTCAGCTGGGGATTTTAAAAGGAAAAAAAATGAAGACTATTCCCCCTCCCCCTTTTTTTTAGTTTACCAATAGATAGCTCATTGAACAAATCACTGATAAAAGTCTATGTAATCTTGTATTACTGAAATTACTGATTTTTGTTAGAAATCTGGCCATTTATAAGTGTAAATCCCAGCTACTGAACCTTATATATAGCAGCTGTTATATTACATTTATGTGCTGTATGGTGTAGGATAAAGTATGCGAGATGAACAATTAGTGTGTTCTCCTTTAAGTGAAATGAAAATGTCTGGTTATCACTTGATTTAGAGAGGTTATATTTTTGCTTCAGCAAGGGTAAGCTAGTGCAGAAATTTATTCTTCCTAGGTGCAGAAATGGCAAAAAAATAATCCATTATTGTTGGGCTATCTCATGACATTTTTTAAAATAAGCCAAGCATGTTCCCATTCAGGACATTAGTTTGTTTCCACAAAGAGAACTTAATTTGTTCAACATTGATTTTCAGCTACAAGTGAACTAGCACTGCATTATAGCTGGAAGTGCTAGTGTCAATCTTGGGACGAGTTCTTGGAGGAGGTGAGGATTTGTTAAATCGCTAACAATGAATTTTAGGCAATTTATAAGGATGAAATTCTTAAAAATAATCCACTTCAGCTTTAAAATGAAATACTGGCATAATCTTGGAGTGTTTTTTTTTTCTGATTTTGTTACTTTTTTGCAAATATTTAATTATAATATTAATTAAGCATTTTTTTTGTGTCTATTCCATCACTTTCAGTGATAGTTCTACTGCGATTGACTTTGACTTTTCCAATAATTTTACATCGATAAAACTGCGGTCGCTTTCCTGCTTACTGTAGAAAACAAAAGGCATTGTGTATGCCAATCAGAACGTAGCTACGCCCCTTGGCTTCACCTTATTATTGATTTTTGCTCAGTTCTCGGTTAACTTTCGTAATCGAAGTGTCAGCCGAGACGGACTTAAAAAATCATTATCCCTATAAAGGGTGTCAGCAGTGCATTTTGGAAAGGTTTTGAAATGACATTCGATGATTTTATATAATTCCTACATGAAGAAGTACTGCAATTAAAATGGCTAGATGTCGTTAAAAGCCACACGTTCGTAGACCATGATGACAAGGACAAATAGCATGCTCCGTTTGACAGTAACTATCCTTTTTTTAAGAGACAAAATTATTCTTGCTAAAACACCCGAGTTTAAGTGCCACCTATTTCGTTTGAAACGACATAGTTATCTATTTAACTCATTCATTATTTCCTCGCAAGATTACATCCCATTTATAATTCCGCGAGTTATAAAACACCGGTCTGAATGAAGCTAGTGACGTCACATTCTCTATTTATAGATTGATAAACCTGTGCACTTGATTCCTCTCGCTACGGAGGTGTGGTTTATATTCGTCAACCGAAGCGACAATCTATTTGACAGTTGATAAGGTCGAATGGAATATCGTTTTTTTGTTGAAGTGTAAAGTGGAGAAAAGTCAGTCAATCGCACTAATTATACTTGCCACTGTGTCACCTGCTGTAAGCAGAGATGACACAAAGGGATCACTTTCCCATGTCTATCCATCACACTTTTCCGTGACCACAAGTCACATTCTAATTAAAGAACACTCTTGCGTAAGGCCCATAGCTACTTTGTTTGTATACTCATGGGCCTATGGCCTACATGTATAATGAAACTAAATAAAATGTACCTGATAAGACCTTTTAGCAGTTAGTCAATCAAGCAGCATTAATCCGACATCCTCTTTAATCCGGAACTTTTTAACCTCCTGAGTATGGTTAGGATAAGGGAGTTAATACAGTATTAATCTTTTTGTCTTCCTGAAAGAGACATTGAGTGTTTTTTTTCTTTTGATTTCTTGTCACCTATTAATTTGTTTCAGAACTCAGCGTATGGACTGATAAGTTCAACATGGAGCCCAGTGTGAATGGACTGATAAGTGCAACATGGAGCCCAGTGTGTATGAACTGATTAGTGCAACATGAAGGTGCCCAGTTAGTGTGGACTACATTGATGCACCATAATTCAGCAACATTGTTGTTATTATGAAACTCTGGTTACTCGAGCCCCCTGAAAACATTTGCCCCAGTGAAACAGCAATTTTTCCCCAGTCAGTTATTTCCCCAGGGAAACTTTACCTGTTGTTTTTCCCCGACTGTCTTAGAGACGAGAGTGGAGATAACCGGTCTAATCCAGATTGGTCTCGCCTTTATGGGCAGTCTTTGAGGTAGGGACTGCTTCATTTTCTACTCATGAAGTGGAGGAACTTCTGGATCTGGCCAGGGATTTCCACACTGTATCATAGACCCGGGTTTCATGGAATCTCTGGGGGAAAAGCTACTTTGGAAAAACTAAACTGTTACACCGGTAAGTAGATGGATGAAGGGAATGGGGTCACATAATGATGTGAAGGTTGTCAATAGAAGCATACACTAGTGAGAGAATCAATGGACTTAAATACACTGTGTAGGTAAATATATGTATGAACAATACATATCTTTTTTCTGTACTGCAGGGTATACCCACATAATATGTAAACAACCATACTTCCATTCACAAAAGTGAAGTGGAGGCGATATAAGGAATCAAGTCTGTTGCGTTGCGTTCCAGTGCTGAGTCGAGGCAATTTAGCAGGGGTATTCATCAACTTAGATAGGTTAGACGTTTGCGAGGATGAGGCCCAACATCCATGTGGTATTACTTTGTGAAGTAACTCGAAAAAAGACAAATGGGCACAGGTTTCCAGAATATTTTGCTGCACTGAAAAAGTAATTTATCCTGGTTTTTCCTGGGCGATTCGACCACATCGCAAACATTGTATACCTCTTTTTTATTGTTCATTAAGTCTCATTCCTTTTTTTTCCACATTAAGTCACATCAGTTCCCTATCGGTGTTTACACCAGAGGGGACTTAAGGTTTGGCCTCTGTTTGTCTTTCTGTCCTGGTTACTATGGTAACGGAAAAATGCACCTCACCAGTAGGGGACTCATGTGTTGCATGCAACACCAGTTACTCGTTTTTTTGTTCATTAAGTCTTTTCATGAAGCCTTTATTTTTTTTTTGGTAATCTTTCATTTTTTCTCGGTTCATTAAGTCAAATTCTTTTTTTTTTGTTTATTAAGTCCTGTAGAAGGTCATTTTCAATGGCATTTTGTTTTTTGAAGCCATTATGTTATTGTTTATCAATGTTGTGTACATTTTGTTGCTTTCATGAGAACTATATGGAAGATTGGTTTTAACCAAACATGTAACCACTCTAAATAAATACTGTACTGAAATACTCTATTACTTATTATATCTTTCCAGTTACAGAGACATGATTACTAGCTGTAAATATTAAAATGCTTTCAATAGAAATGCATCCTGCCATTTAGCACAAGTCTTATGAAAAATGACCTATTAGACTGTCCCTGGCTGAGTGATTAGAGAGTCTGCCTCCAAAGCAGGAGATTGTGGGTTCGATCCCTGGCTGTGACATACTAAAAGATCTAAGATGGTATAGCGCTCTTGCTTGGCGCTCCGCATATAAGGGTAGTTCTAAGACTGGTTAGCCTGGAGTCAGGATAATGCAACTGGGTGTGGTATCATGCCACGTCTTTGGCGTGATACTGTATTATGGCTGCACTATACCTGTCTCAATTAAGTAGACTGTCTCCAAATGACTGAAAATGCATTATTATTATATGTAAAGAATGTTTAAAGCATACTTATCAATACTTTTATTCTAAAGTTTGTCAAATGAGTTCTCAAGTAAATAATATCTAGTAATTGTAAATGAATACCAATACATGTATTTTAAATGTTTGATATAATTTTCATCATCTTCAAACAAGTAAATATTTGATAAATCTTCTCTCAGTTGCCTTAATCACCATCAAAGTCTCAAAGTTTAAAACGCTAAGCCTGAATCTGGCAAACTACATACTACTGATATACTTGTTAATTGACAGTGCTGTACAATAAATATATACTTGAATGAATAAAACACTACTTGAATTTTGTTCAGTAAAACAACATATTAAAAATTATTTACTTTTTCATAAACATTTAAAAAAACATGAGATTAATAATATATATATATATATATATATATATATATACACACACACACATATTGAGAGAGAGCACTTGCAGAGAGACTTGACTTTTGAGTTTACTGTCCCTTTGACAGTATATCAGTCATATAGCGACGTCCAGCTAATTACAGGTGGAGGAAGACCCCGAATGCACGGAGGCATGCGGGTAGAACCACCGACCTACGGCAAGCCAGCTGGAAGGCTTCCTCACATGAAAATCCGAATGACCCTGCCGGGATTCGAACCTACGCGGTGAGGGGCTGAGTGAGTGCTAGTCAGCAACTTTACCCTCTCGGCCACGGAGGCTCCTTGCAGAGAGAAACAAAGTGAGTTTGTAACTTGAAATGACTCGTATTAAATAAGAATATACTAACTAAAATAAAACAACACAATACATAGAGAAATTGATATCACCTCTGTATATGAATGATGTATACTTATAAAATGCATATGACTTCCAAAGTTGAAAATGTTCAAGAACATAAATTTAAGTATATTCTGTGTTGTATGGTATAAGGGTGACTTGATCCTTCACACCTGCTTTACACCTTATAATTGGTCAAAAAGTAGACATTCCAACACTTATACTGTGATCAGAGGATAAATGTATTTATTTGTTTTAAGGACAATACAATCCTGGATTTCCTCAAAATAGAAAAAAGTAATGACAAGTAATGAAAAAAGTATTTTAACTATTACCCTCTTTCTTGTTGCATCTGCTTATGTGGATCTGGTTTTATACTGCTCAATATTTGCTGCTGATTTATTTTGTTAGTGCTCAAGATTTGCTGGCTGATATGGTTTTATATATTGCATAATACTTGCTGCCTGATCTGGTTTTATACTACTAAATACTGGCTGATCTGGTTTTAAACTACTCAATACTTACTGGCTGATCTGGTTTTATACTGCTCAATATTTGCTGTCTGATCTGGTTTTATACTGCTCAATATTTGCTGGCTGATCTAGTTTTATACTGCTCATTTTTGCTGGCTGATCTGGTTTTATACTGCTCATTTTTACTGGCTGATCTGGTTTTACTCTTCTCAATACTTGCTGGCTGATCTGGTTTTAAACTGCTCAATATTTGCTGTCTGATCTTGTTTTATGCTGCTCAATTCATACTGACTGATCAGGTTTTATACTGCTCAATACTTGCTGGCTGATCTTGTTTTATACTGCTCAATTCATACTGGCTGACCTGGTTTTATACTACTCAATACTTACTGGTTGATTTGGTTTTATACTGCTCAATATTTGTTGTCTGGTCTGGTTTTATAATGCTCAATATTTGCTTGCTGACAAGTTGTTTTATGCCAACTGATTTGGGTTTATATTTTTAGACTGTGTGCCCATGCGCAAGCAGGTCTTTAGATGACGCTCTGAATTCGATTGACAGCAGCTGGCATGTCATTTTTAACATTGATATATATTACTACCCAGGAGTAGTTCTGAGGTTAAAAATAGTACATGTTGAAAACTGGCGGTTAAAAAGAGAACACTGAGAGAAATTCCAAAACTCTTGAGAAAAAGCAATATCTATACATGAAATTTAGATGCTTCATCAACAGCATCTGAGTTAGAAAGTGTAAAGCAAGCAACATCTGTGATGTTAGGCCTCTTTATTTTTGCGCCATTGTGTCATCTCCATTTCCTCAAAGAAACCTTATTTTTAGCTTGACTATTCGTAGAATATGAGAGCTATTGTAGTCACCCTGGCGTCGGCGTTGGCGTTGCAGCTTTTGGTTAAAGTTTTGCGTGAAAGTTAATATCAACCTTATATCTCAATAACCATTTATGGTATTGACTTGAAAGTTTATAAATATGTTCAGGGGCATCAGACAACCAAGGTAGATAACTCTTGACTGAATTTAATTTGAATTATGGCCCCTTTTTAACTTAGAAATTTTGGTTAAAGTTTTGCATGCAATAGAAAATTTGGTTAAAGTTTTGCGTGCAAGCTACTATCTAGTTTGTATCTCAATAACCATTCATGGTATTGACTTGAAAGTTTACAAATATGTTCAGGGGCATCAGACAAAAATTTTGGTTAAAGTTTTCATGCAAGATACTCTCATGCTTATATCTCAGTATCAAGCATGCGATTGATTTGAAACATCTTTAATATGTTTAGGGGTATCATATTTTCATGGTAGATAACTCTTGATAGAATTTGTTACAAATTATTGCCCCTTTTTAACTTAGAAATTTTGGTTAAAGTTTTGCATGCAAGATATTCTCATGCTTATATCTCAGTATCAAGCATGGGATTGAATTGAGACATCTTTAAAACATTTAGGGGTATCATACATTCATGGTAGATAACTCTTAATGGAATATGTTACAAATTATTTTTTTCCAGCTTATATTAAGAAATTGCTTGTGGAATTGACTAGAAAGTTAAGGTGTGTCTTCAAGGGCATCAGAAAACAGGAGGATAACTTTTGGACTGATACAAATTATGGCCCTTTTCTAACATGGATTTTTGGTTTAAGTTTTGCATGCACAGTGTTTTTGTGCTTATGTCTCAGTAACTAGGCATGGGATTGATTTTAGACATCATAAATATATTAAGGGGTATCAGACTATCAAGGTATATCATTTTTTACTATTACTATGAAGGGCAAGAATTTAAATAGATTTCATTTGATTTACCAACAAGCATTTTGAATAGTCGAGCGTGCTGTCCTCTGACAGCTCTTGTGTTATTTTGTTATGATCGATATACTTTAAGGTTTGCAAATGCCTATGTCTATTTTCTACCCAAACTGTGGCATGGAACATGTCTTTATGGAAGAATAATGGCCAAATTTGACGATTCTACATTTGCTTTTGATCGAGTCGCCTGGGTCCTGACCTTGTTTGATATTTTTGTGATTCCATCATCTACTTAAATGTAAAATCTGAAATATATAAAATGCTATGTAAAGTTATGTTATATTTGTGTCGAAATGTCTTTGATTTTCTGTTCCTTTTGATTTTCGGTTTTTAATATAAACGTTTATTATCCTGGAGTATCCAGTTCTCTCTAGCACAAGAAATTTAGACATAGTCCTGAATGTATCATTATATTTCCTTCAACTGTGAAGGTGAGCTTTTGTGATCGCCTGTTGTCCGTCTTCCATCATCTGTTTATTTGTCCGCCTGTTCGTCTGTCATCAACTTTTCAACAAGTCCTCTACCAAGATGGTTCAAATCATTTTGATCTGTGGAAAAACATTGCCGCTAGTGGGCGGGGCCTATTTACCTTATATATCCAAGGGTAAAACTTTAAAATGTTCTTCTCCAAAACTACTGACCAGATCTGAAAATAATTTGGCACAGTTGTTCCTTGGGTGGACCTCTACCAAGATTGTTCAAATTATTTTGATCTGTCGAAAAACATGGCTGCTAGTAGGTGGGGCTTATTTGCATTATACGTCTATGGGTTTAACTTAAAAAATCTTCTTCTCCAACACTGACGGTCCAATCTGAAAAAAATTGGGCTCAAATGTTCCTTGGGTGGACCTCAACCAAGATAGTTCAAATTAGTTTGATACGTTGAAAAACATGATAGCTAGTGAGTGGGGCATGATTGCATTCTACATCTATGGGTTAAACTTAAATATTCTTTTTTTCTAAAACTTCTAGCCAGATTTCAAATAATTTGGCACAGATGTTCTTTGGGGGACCGCAAAAAAAAAATTAAAATGGCCAGATTTGAAAATAATTGGGCTCAAATGTTCCTTGTGTGGACCTCTACCAAGATTGTTCAAATTTTTTAGATCTGTCAAAAAACATGGTCGTTTGGGTGGGGCTTATTTGCCTAATATCTCTATTGGTAAAATTTAAAAAAATCTTCTCCAAAAGCACTGGCCAGATATGAAAATAATTTAGCACAAATGTTTTTGGGTTAATCTCAACTAAAATTGTTCAAACGGTATGGATCCGTAAAAAAACCTGGCCACTAGTGGGCAGGGCTTATTTGCATTGTATGTGTCTGGGAAAAACTTTGAAAAAAAATCTTCTTCAAAACTACTGGCTAGATTTGCAAATTATCTGGCACAAATGCTCCTTGGGTCAAACTATACCAATGTTATTAAATTATTTTAATCCGTTGAAAAACATGGTCGCTAGTGGTTGAGGCTTATTTGCCTTATAGATCTGTCTAAGGGTAAAACTTAATCCTTTCCTTGACACAACAAATTTCCTTTGGTGTTCTACCAAGATTGTTAACTTTATTTTAATATGTAAGAAAAAAACAAAAAAAACATGGCCACTAGTGGATGTGTGTGTGTTTATTTTGTCATATATGTCTATTGGTAAAACCTTAAAAATTTCCTCCAAAACAACTTGCCAGATTTTCACATAATTTGGCACACTCGCTTTCATAATACTAAAATATAGAGGTGAGCGGTGTAACTGGTGCACCGGTTAACCTCGGTACGAAACGGTCACGATAAGAACCATTGCCTTCTATACCTATGGGCCATGAACCCTCAGGTGAGCGATATAGGGCCTTATGGCCCCCTTGTTGGTAAAGTGGCTTTGATTTAGGAATTTTGATTTAGATATTTTACTTCATTTATATGCTTGATGGTTTAAAATTTTCCATAATATGGTATGCCATGTATTTTGCTGTTCAGTTCGTATTAATTGTAACAGTGGAGTAATACTTCAAACACACATTGTCTTCCATTATTTTTAGTCCATCAAATAAGAGCATGTGAGGTGTCTGATTCTTAAATAGTCATCCATGCCAAAAGTAAAAATTCAAGGAATGGTTTGAATGGATTTGGTAGATCAAGATTCACTTGTATTTAGTTCCATTATTCATTGTTTGTTTAAGAAATAATATATGTTCAAGTGTTAAATAGTGCATATTTTACCACAAGTTTCAAGTTTAATGCAGAAGTATATATATCAAGACACAATGCACCAGTTGCAGTTTGAATGAAAATTGGCATTCTGCACATCAGTTAGCCTGTAGAGTGTTTCAAAGATAAAATACATTAATAAGAAATTAATTTCAGGGCACATCCCCCACAAGCATTGGAGGCCAGTAGATTAACTTGAATGAAATATGTGCTTTCCTTTGATCAGGTGATAGCATAATGCATGATGTAATGCCATTAAGGACTTGTGAATAATTGTTTAATGTAACTACAGTTGACTTAGAATTGTTAAATGTCTTGTTTGAACAAGTTAATCTTAATTGTTCATCTATAGTAGGAGATTCTGTTTTCCTTTAGGTGAACGGATTTGGGGTTCTGTTATTGTACTACAGCAAGGCAGGCGTGTCAGGACTTTTCAAATGCACACTACAGTTTTGAGGATAGGAAGGTAAAATTTGTGAATAATGATTTTTCTGTCACTAGAGAATTAGAGTTTGGTAAAGTCTTTTAAGGAAAATTTTGTTAAATCTTCACACATGATCAACATTGATGTGCAGATGGTCGTAAAAAAAAGAAGTTTTTGATTTTCACATGTAACATGGAGTATAAAATGATCAGTCATGTGTCATGTTGAGTAAATAGTCATAAGTAAAGGAACTTAAATGAGAACCTCTAAAAGCAATCTTTCAGTGTATGTTTGTACATGTTGCTTAGTCTCATTTATCAATGTGCACAGGAAAACATACTTTAAATGTTGGTTTTTGCATTTCAGTTCCAGGTCAAACGACATCATTGTGAAAAATGCGACTCCAAACGAGGTTATATTGGAAGTTAACCGTCATGGAGAGGTAAAATTTGTTATCCCCTGTCAAAGGCGGAGAGATATAGATTTGGCGTTGTTTGTCTGGCTGTTTGTCTGTCCATCACAATTTTTGTTGGAGCTATATTTCAAAGACTTTAACAGATTTCAAAAGGAAACTTCATGGATATATAGATCTCAATAAGCAGATTTCAACATGACACTTTATGTGTACAAACATAACCAAAACATGCTGCAATGAACAGGTCACATACAACTGTCCCTAACTTCGACCTGCTCCCATTTATGAACAAACTCTTTTCAGCAGGGGATATCAATTTGACGAATTTGCTTGTTAATATGAGGGTCATCCTTATAATATTGTTTGTTGCTTTATAACAATTTTTCTTGTATATATAACGACAGAGACATAAATGTGGGCAGCTACTGTTGTTTCAATTACAGTTAGTCTGCCTATATGATTGTATGGTTCTCTTTGAAAGAATCTGCCCACTTTCATGGAATAAATCTAAACATCTAAGACTAATCTGCCTACTTCTACAGTAGTATTATCCTAACATTGATAGACATGTCCATATATCATGGAAAGATCATCGTCAGAACTCACAGGTGCTAACACTGCTAACTACATTCATCAGAGAGTACCCCTGGGTTACTGTGATGTGAAAGATTAACTCTACTAGCTGCCAAATTTGCCACCATGGATTTAAAGTAAAGTATTCCTGTGGTGGAGCTGTTGCCAGGCAACAAAAGAATGTGAAGCATCACCACACTACTTTCATTGAATACCATAGAAACACAGCACAGACTGGGCAGTGAGAGTACACATAAGTGAACATTTCACAACTTTTCTTAGGATACAGTGATCACACAATTCCTCAATGTGGCATTTCATTGAATACCCACAATGACTCGAGCTACAGTCCCGATTCTTGATTTTGCCCTTCTTATTCTATATAAATTTATAAGAGATTTTGGATTCCTCGAGTTCCGTCCTAGGTCCCTTGATAGCATATCCTATATAATTTCTATGCAATTCCTCGAGTTCTGTCCTAGGTCCCTTGATAGCATATCCTATATAATTTCTATGCAATTCCTCGAGTTCCGTCCTAGGTCCCTTGATAGCATATCCTATATAATTTCTATGCAATTCCTCGAGTTCCGTCCTAGGTCCCTTGATAGCATATCCTATATAATTTCTATGCAATTCCTCGAGTTCTGTCCTAGGTCCCTTGATAGCATATCCTATATAATTTCTATGCAATTCCTCGAGTTCCGTCCTAGATCCCTTGATAGCATATCCTATATAATTTCTATGCAATTCCTCGAGTTCCGTCCTAGATCCCTTGATAGCATATCCTATATAATTTCTATGCAATTCCTCGAGTTCCGTCCTAGGTCCCTTGATAGCATATCCTATATAATTTCTATGCAATTCCTCGAGTTCCGTCCTAGGTCCCTTGATAGCATATCCTATATAATTTCTATGCAATTCCTCGAGTTCCGTCCTAGGTCCCTTGATAGCATATCCTATATAATTTCTATGCAATTCCTCGAGTTCTGTCCTAGGTCCCTTGATAGCATATCCTATATAATTTCTATGCAATTCCTCGAGTTCTGTCCTAGGTCCCTTGATAGCATATCCTATATAATTTCTATGCAATTCCTCGAGTTCCGTCCTAGATCCCTTGATAGCATATCCTATATAATTTCTATGCAATTCCTCGAGTTCCGTCCTAGGTCCCTTGATAGCATATCCTATATAATTTCTATGCAATTCCTCGAGGTCCATATGATACTCTACTTGTGTCACATTGGCAACCATTGGTCATATGACAACCTGTCCCTGTAATTAACCCCTTGGCTTAATTGGTGTTTTTTGTTTTTCATACTTCGTTAAACTTTCATATTTTTGAACTTTCTTGTTAGGTTATATTGTTGTTAAAGTAGTTGAATACTGTGGAATCATTTAATTTACTAGTGCCTACTAAAACACTGCTGTGGAATCATTTGGTTCTTAATTTTACGCAAATGCAAAAATTGACCTTTTATGGTGGTCTTTATGCATAGTTTGTTTCCTGTTTTAAATTCTATCTGAAATTACTATTTTGTGTAACTTTAAATTCGCGAATTGGCAATAGCATGAAAATTAGTCTACCCATCATAGTTAAGATTCCACAGTAAGTAATTTTAATACACCTTCTTTGATGGGACTTATTTGAAACCCTTTGGCGGCTGTGGTATCCACCAGGGTGTCCTGACTCTAGGGTCATATAGTCTTAACTTCATCAGACTTGTTCAGAATGTTTATCTCATTGATGTCTAGGTTAAGTAACCACCTCTCAAGCTTATTTTGTGACAAGTTGCCGCTCTTGTTTTAAATAGATTATTTGCCAAATATTGTGGGTAGTCTTTAGGATGCTGATTGATCTGTGTGTGACTGTGTGCTTTCCCAGTTATATTATAAGGTTTTTTATCAACATTTTTTTTCAGGTATTTTCAGTACGTGGTCATGAAGTGAAGGTATTACATCACAAAGAATGTTTTTATGTAAGGGGAAGACAGTTTCAGTGGTGCTACCCAGTCAGAAAAGGTATAGGTATTTAATTGTCATGCTCTGCCATTCTTCAGACAGGATATTGTTTTACATCTGTCCATCCATCCCCAAAATTTGTGAAGGCAGTTACTATATACCACTGAACAGACATATTTATTCATGAAACTTACTTTTTATACTATTCAGTATTTCATAGTTTCGCTGATACATAAAATGAAAGATTTAGACATTTTAAGCTTGGCTTTTCAAAGAAAATGAGAATTTATACTGTCACTTTGGTGTCTACATTGGTTAAGTTTTTGATAAAGTCAAATATCTCTGTTACTTTCAAAGATTTTGGAACTTTATAACAGTTATTCACTAACAAAGTCTATACCAGGAGAAACCATTCACATAACTCAGATTTGAATTTTGACAGTTATGCCTCTTTCCAGCGTAGAAATTTTTTATTAAAGTCAAGTATCTCTGTTACTATCAAAGCTTTAGACTTGAACCTTTAAAAGATTCTTCACTATCAGAGTCTACAACAGGAGAAAAAAAATCCCCATAATACTGATTTGAATTTCTACAGAGTTATGTCCATTCTTGAATTAAAGTATCTCTGATAGTGTCTAAGCATTTGACTTGAATTCCCATAACTCTAATTTGAATTTTTACAGAGGTATGCCCATCTTTAACTTATAATGTTTGAGTTAAAGTCAAATATCTCTTTACTGTCAAAGCTTTTGACTTGAAACTTAAAGTAGTTATTCACTACCAAAGTCTACACCCAGAGAAACAATCCTCATATCTCTGATTTGAATTTTGGCAGAGTTATGACCCTTTTCAACTTAGAATGTTTTGGTTAAATTCAAGTAATCTGTCATTATCAAAAAGTGTTCAACTTGAAAACAATCATCAGATCTCTGATTATATATTTGATTGTATAATGTCCCTCCTAATGGCAAAGCTTTAAATCAAGAATAGTGAAGTGCGCCACTTTACAGACAGCTCTTGTAATGCAATAAGTGCCAGTGAGTATTGAAGACAAAAACTAGTTATGGATTAAAGAATTACTTTGTGTATCAAATGAAGTATTTAACATAATATCATTCATCCACTAAATGCATTTGGTGCTGGATATATAGAAGGCACATACAGTCACATTATCTGAGTTGGATGATCAATTCTATCTGATTTATAGCTCCACTGGCCAAAGGCCAGCGGGGCTTATGTCATGGCGGTGTGTCCATTGTGCGTCCGTCCGTCCGTCCATCCAGTGTGTGTGTTAACTTTTTCTTTAAAAATCTTCTTCTCCTTAACCACTGAACCAGTTGTGATGAAACTTCATAGAAATGTTCCTTGCAATGTCCTCTTCCAAATTCCTTCAAAGAATTTAATTCCATGCAGAATTAAGGTTGCCACAGCATCTAAAAAGGGGCAATTTTTAAAATCTTTAAAAATCTTCTTCTTGAAAGCCATTCAATGGATTTCATTGTAATTTTGCAGGAATGATCTTTAGATAGACTTCTTTCAGATTCCTTGAAGAAATTTTAATTGGACACAAAGTATGGCCGTGGCATGAAAAAATGGGAATTTTTGGGGAAAAAAAAAAAAAAATTTCTTCTGTCAACCATTCAGTAGATTTCATTGTAACTTTGCAGAAATGATCCTTAGGTTCCTTAAAGAAATTTTGATTTGACAAAAAACATGACTGTGGCATCAAAAAAATGGGAAATTTACTTCAATCCAGTATAATTTCACTTATTATGCTATACCCTTGTCAGTTATCACCCTTGCTCAATGTTCTGATTCAATAGACATTTCTATATACATAAGAAAGGGTCTGTACCAGTAAATAAAACATGAAATAAGATGAGTAGGGTTGAAATTTGATTTTAAATTTTCTAAGGAACTGATATGGAGGCTTTTTACACAAGGGAATTTACTGATACTGAATTGGCAAGGGAGGTAACCCAACTCATCTCATTAATTCTATACAACCTTAAAAATCTTTTTTCTCATGAACTATTTTTTTGATTTTATTGTATTTTTTTCTTCAGAATTTTAAATAGCAATCATCTTCCCTTTAAACTAATCATTTGATTTCATCATAATTTCATTTTTTCTTTGCCTGTATACCTTTAAAATTTCTTCAAGAAATGCTGATAGGACGAAAATCATTCTTTTGGACAATAGAGCCAGTGGAGCGATACAGGGCCATTATGGCCCTCTTGTTTTTTATCTTTCCCATTTCTGGGTATCTTAAATTTTAAAAATAAACAAAAGTTGACAAACGAGGGATTTTGAAATATGGAGCATTTGTTTGAAAAATGTTCAGGTGGGTAACTTTACATTCCTGCTTACTAGTAAATCTAGTTAGTTACCTGCTTTTAGGGCAAGTAAAATCCAAAAGCAAATTTCGATGACTGTTAGTGAAGAATTTTACTCACTTTCGAAAAAACAATTTAGATTTTTATACTCGTGTTTGTAAAGAAAAGGAGAATGGTGTATCAACAACATAAATATAGCTGTAATTATCAATTTTCAGATGAAAATGTTGACAAATATGTAGTTGGGCATGGCATGGATAGTGAAGAAGATGTGGAGTCTGAGAATGGTAAATCTGAAATAACTGACAAAGGTGAGAAGGCAGTAAAAGCAATAAGGATGGTTTCATAAAATGCAGACCTTGAAAACGTGTTTTACCTTCAAAAGTCTTTGAATTGGGTGTATCCTTGAAAAAAAATCTTGAAAAGTATTTGATTTAAAAAAAAAAGACGAAAATCTCTGATTTTCTTTAAAATCACGGGTAAAATTAGAAATAGAAACCCTATAGATAAAGATAAAATAAACCCACTTAATACGATTGATGTATGATTGTTATGTTGAAGTTAATTGCATTCAGAGCATACATTATACACAAGAGACAGGCAAGTTTTGACAAACATTCTGACTACTGTAAATGTGTCAGTGCAAGGACAGAGCAATAAATTAGGTTACACATGCCAGATATAAAAGTTTAACCACACAGAAATGGGAAAGGTAGCTAGCATGTGGGCAGTTCTTTGTCTTTTTATACGCTCGTAAAAGAGGGGGCATATTTATTGAATCACCCGCATTGGGTTTGTCTGGAGAATATCTTTGTCATCTTAAGGCCGAATGACATGAAACTAGGTATGCATGTGCTTGTCCGAACCATAACTCTGTCATTAGTTTTGGGAATTTAAAATTACTTATCACAAATGTTTCCCATCATGAGACAGTGTGCAGTGCTTTGTCATAGATCAAGTGGACAGTTCAAAGCCAAAAGTGACACATTGGTGATTGCTGGTTTGTCCGGAGTATAACTTTGTCATCCTTAGGCGGAATGACTTCAAACTTGGTATGCATGTGCATTGCTCTTAGGCAAAGTGTAATGCACAAGAACCATGGGGTTAGGTCAAAGTTCAAGGCCTACACTTAAGGTTAGATTTGAAAAATTGACCGAACCCAGACTATAATTCTGTATGTTTATAAACCATTTTTAAGTCAATAATTTTCCTGCCTTTGTACAGTCTATGTTTGAAAGAGGAAAGGAGGTTCTAAAACTTAGTTCCATTTTTGACAAGCTTTCATGATGGAGATGGAACAACTTTTTTTCAGTCGAATCATTCCTCAGCTTCCATAGGCAAATACTGCTGGAAACAATACTTATTTATGCAAATCACCCAGCACTGAATTACCTGTCAGTATGTCAACCGCAACCAGGAATCAGACCAGTACAGCTGGCATGGTAGTCCACCAGGGCACTGCTGACTCCCTTCCCTCATTAACAAATATAAAATAAAGTAAAAGAAATTTTGTTAAATAAAATAGAGTTATAAATAATGAAATAAACAGTGAGTACACCAGTATAGCAAGCTTGAATACAATATCTGCATAGCTAAGATTATCTGAATGACAAAACTATCATATATATTCACAGTATGGTTGAGTGGTTCTGAATATAAAGACCTTGAGTGAATCTTGTTTGGTGCAATGTTAAACTTAATACCTGCATCAAGTAATTAGAAATAATTAAATGTTTTCAGACAAAACAGACATTGCACCAGAAAGCGAATCAGACGAATCTGAAGTTTTTCCAATGCTATCAGTAACTGGTAAGTTTGAACGGATTTGGTAGATCAAGATTCACTTGTATTTAGTTCCATTATTCATTGTTTGTTTAAGAAATAATATAATTTTATGCTTAGGTGATATGTAGTGCATATATTTTACTGCAAGTTTCGAGTTTAATGCAGAAGAATTTATCCTGAAGGGCAGTAGTCGAGATTGATAGTAACATGATGAACTTAGTCACTAGGTCACTTAATATGTTTAAAAAAAAGCCTGTTTCATTAACATAACCAGATTTTTATATACATGATGCCTGGTGGGCAAAATATGTTTATTTCTGCCAATCTCACAAAGTGTACTCCCATTTTAACAAAGTGCTCAAGGTTAGCTTTTAGGATCACCCTCTGTCCATTGTGCATCGTCCGTCATGCGGCGTCAACAATTTTCTTTAACCCTTTCCCTCGATAGGTACCACATAAAGCCTGATCTGCAGAAAACCACAGTTAAACCTTACCAAATTTAATTACAAAATCCTCATATCCAGACCACTGAGGAGCAGCGAACAGCATAAAACCAGATCAGCCTGCGAGTTACTCGCAGGCTGATCTGGTTTTATGTTGTTCGCATAGGTCTTTTCATGGTTTCCTCTATGAGGGAAAGGGTTAAGACATCTCCTCTGAAACCACTGATTAGATTGATGAAACTTGGTATAAATGATCCTTGGGTGGACCTCTACAAAAGGTTGCTAAAATAAACTTGATCCATGCAGAACTCTGGTTGTCATGGCAACCAAAATATTTTTATTCGAAAACTTTAAAAAACATCCTCTCTGAAATCAATTGACAGAATTTCCTTTGGTACAAATGATCACCTCAATGGACCTCTAACACAGTTACTTAAATAAAGTTGAGCCCTTGAGAAATGAATTGTATTGTTTTGTATTGGGGTTTACCATCGCTGCGATAGTATTTCAATCATATAGCGACGTCCAGCTAATTACAGGTGGAGGAAGACCCTGAGTACGCAGAGGTACCCGGGTAGAACCACCGACCTACCGCAAGCCAGCTGGAAGGCTTCCTCACATGAAAAATCCGAAGTCCCTACCGGGATTCAAACCCACAGCGGTGAGGGGCTGAGAGATTTGTAGTCCACGACTGTTGAGAAATGAAGCCCTTATGGGGTCGTCTAATTTTATATAGAGTTATATAGTAAAAACTTAAAAAATCTTCTTGCCAGAAACCATAAGGTCTTGAGCTAGATATTTGGTGTGAAGCATTGCATGGTCACTGTCGTTTTCTGGTCCAATTTGGGTGCAGGTGACAGAATAAGATTATGCATCTGACACTAAAAACCTCAAAGACTGCATGAAAATAATAAGTACATAAATATTTTTATTTCTTTCAGAACGGAAAGAAGCCATGGAATTACTAAAGAAATATGAAAGGCTAAAGGTAAATAGTTTTAACTGAGCAATATGAAATTGATAGTAATGTTACTGCTGTGTAGAACATCGGAACTGTTTGATTTCATTGATTTCATAGACTATAATAGAATGAGAACCCCATTCATTATGCCTTATCGTTACTAAAATGGGACATCCCATATGCAAACCATTACTTTTTAAGCCCCCTGCATCTGCTGATGCTGGAGGCTTGTTGTGATTTCCTGTCTGCAATTCCGCAATTCTGTTTTTCAGCGATTCTGAGATTATGTTTCTCGTTGTTAAATAAGTAAAGTAAATTTTTGGTTTCTCCCTGTACTTATACTACTCACTACAACACTTGGGAAACTCCTATTACAAGTTAAATTGTTACTTATGACCTAATTGCATCCATTTACATCACTTAACCTCACTTTGACCTAATTTTGGACAAAGACTTATATGGAAAGGCAATATTTTGGTTAACTAAATCTGTTTCTCCTCGCACATAAACCACTTAGTTACTATAACACATTTGGATTCTTAAATGTATAACTGGAATTGTAACTTATGATCAGTATGCATTCATCTGCATCACTCAGTCTCTGTTTGAGTTAAACTTATTGAAAAGGCTATTCCTTAATTAGGTATTCCATTCTGGAAACTTTGATAACTATAGTTGCGGTCTATGATCACTTGAATTCAGTATGGGTATGATATATTGATATTAACATCATTTGGACTTAGAATATTAAAAAATTGGAAATACTTCATAGGAACAAACAATACCAAAATAAGATGTGCATGTCTTTGGCATGTCCTGATCTGACTATTTTATTGCCCCTAAATAGTTATTTTTTAATGTATAGATACATCATGCAATTACTTTAAAGGTACTGAAGGGATTTGTTTCAAACTTGAAATAAAGCCTGGTGAGTAGAAGTGCACTGTTAAGAATTATAGCTCTTGTTTTACATTTTGACAAAATTATCTCCTTTTCAACTTTGAAAAAATTCTTTATACCTGAAAGGCAATACATGTAACTTGAAAATGTTTGAAGGGATTTGTGTGAAACTTGAAATAATGATAAAATACTGATGATTAGAAGAGCACTGACCAAAGAACCATAACTCTTATCATGCATTTTGACTAAATTATCCCCCTTTTTCAACTTTGAAAAATTGTCAGTTTATCTGAAAGGCAATAAAATTAAGTTTTGAAGAGAAATGTGTGAAACTTGATATAATAATAGAGACTGATGACTGTCAGTTCATCCGTCCTTCTGTCCATTTGTCTGTCCGTATATCACACTCTTTGTTGAAAATCCTGCAATAACTTTAAAAGTACTGAAAGGATTTGTTTGAAATTTGAAATATAAGTAGACCCTGATGAGTAAAAGTGCATTGTCAACAATCATAACTGTTATCTTGCATTTTGATAAAAATTACCGAAATTTAAAGTTCTAGAACAATTTTCACTTTATCTGAAAGACAATAACTTTTAACACATTTTTAAGGGATTTGTGTGAAACTTGAAAACTTCATAGAGATTATAAATGGAAGAGCCCAAGAACATGCATTTAGAAAAAAATCACTTTTTAGCATTTTGCATTTTTTTAAAAGTCCCTTTGGCAGGGGATGTTAATTCATGTTATTTGCTTGTTGTTTATAGATAAGGCCAGGATAACAAAATGTATTACTATGCATATTCAATATAAGGTACCGTTTATCAGGGCAGATGGTGTTCTGCCCACTTTTTTCGGTCGCCTGCCTACAACATGAGTATAGAACTCATCCTTCTGTCTGAATCTACGGTTTTATGAAACTCAAACTACTTATTCTTGCATTTAACTTTCAGAAACGATATAAACAGCTGAAGAAAGATAGAGCAGACACCACAGTGTCGAAGGAGCCGAAAGGAAGTTGTTCTACTACAGGTAATGTATTCAGTTATTAAATTCATGATTTGATACTCTTAAGGACTTCTGCTTGCACTGAACCATTTTTTGTCCATCATTCTGTCAATTTTGAAAGCTTCTTATTTTGTGAACTTAGTGAAAACTACTGTGGCACAATAAACATGAAACTTAGTGGGAATCTGTATCATTATGAATACTAGAGTTCAAATCTAGGTCACATGTCCCGTACATAATGTTGCTCAAAAATAAAGTTGAATTTGCAAATGTTGGGAGGGGATGATTGTGTTTTACATACATCTAATTGTTTTGACACAAGTATTGCAGAAATAAAATAGAATGGATATATTTCCAAATTGTATACTTGCCTGAGACTACTGAACCAATGTTGGACTCTTGTTTGTCTAAATACTGGGCAGGTCAGTGGCTGAGCAAAAATTAATTCAGTTGCTGTGAAGGTATCACTTTCTATAACCAACTAATCTTCAGTTGCAAAATGCACTAGATGTCATGTAAATAAATCATATAATTTGTATACATTGATGTATTTTGTAGACTAATGCCTGCTTGTTCAGTATACTGATGGGGCAAGTTTTTGTTTTCTTATATGACGACCTGAGGATCATTGTGTACTTTTGAAATTTTTAAGTTTTTATATTGTATAAGCTTGAGTTATTTTATTGCATGTTAAGGCCCTGGGGACTTGCTTCAATAATCACTGCATCCGTAAAGCAATTCTGGGCACACAACTTACATAAAAAATTCATTTTTCACAAAAAGTGGTCACTGTTATTGCTTTGATATGTAAACAAAAGTTTAATTTTGGACAGGTAGGGTCAAATAACTAGGACACTAATTCAAAACAAAGACTTCTATTCATTTGAAATTCATTTAATATTTTACAGAAGGTGATGACTCTGCCCGAGATCCAACATTCATGGACACTGACAGTAGCTCTGATGATGAACAGCCACCATCAACATTCATGGACACTGACAGTAGCTCTGATGATGAACAGCCACCATCAAACATTCATGGACACTGACAGTAGCTCTGATGATGAACAGCCACCATGCGAAACTATTCAATGAACAATGCTCTTATCGTAAACAATGAATGACGTAGCGTGCACAATAAAATCTATGAACTTATCAATAAAATTTGCTCTACTCATCTACGGATCTAAGAGAGAAAACCACATAACCGGACCTGCATACCAGTAATAAAAATTGCAGTAGCCTATAAAGAATCAAACATTAAAACTCGAAAATGAGGTCCAATAATTGCTTTAAAATCTGTCTATGGAAACACACGAGTTTAATCGTAATATCACCAAAAGAGAAAATCCAGTCATCATAAATCCACTTGTCGAGGTCTTGATTAATTTGGCACACTTAACCCTTTCCCTCGTACTTATTGTCTGTTGTCCATCAACAGTTCTACTTAAACATCTACTTCAAAGAAACTAATGGTCAGAATAATACCAAACTTGGTCTGAAGCATCCTTGCAAGATCCTGTCCCAAATCTATTCAAACGGGTGTACTTGGCTCCTTTTAGAGCAAATAACAAAATACTTGAACATCTCCTCATAAACTATATGATGAATCTTCATCAAACTTGGTCTGTAGCATGCTTAGAAGATCCTGTCCAAATTCTTTCAAATGATAGCAGTTTGCCCCTTGTAGGGGCTGCTAGAGTTAAATATAGAAAATGCCTTTAAGCATCTCCTGAACTGCTAGATAGATCTTCATCAAACTTGGTATGTAGCATTGTAATTGAGAGCGCTTGGACCATTTTAGGGGTCGAAACTGCTGTATATAGAAAGACCTTTAAACATCTCTTGAACCACTTGCTGGATCTTCATTAAACTTGATCTGTATTTTTAGGTCATTTCCTCAAGTTTATTTAAAAAGGAGCTATTGACTCTGTTTAAGGGATGCTAAAGCTAAATATAATCAAATTATAAAACTTCTTCACAAGAACCGCTTGATGGATCTTCATCAAACTTGGTCTGTATCAAGTTAATAAGTAAGTTTGTGGAAATGGGAACATTTGGCCCCTAAAGACCATAACGTCTTCAGGTGAGCAATTCAGAGTGATCATGGCACTCTTGTTCTAATGTCCGTCCAGTGTCTGTCTGTCATGCTTTATTTCGGGGTAATAGCTTGAGATGTTTTTAAATGGATCTGCATGAAACTTGCATATATTGTGTATGTTGTGATTGTTTTTTCAGCCAAAAAAACTCATGCAATATTGCATAATGATTTTGAAAAACAGGTGGGAAAATGGCCAATCTTCATGAAACTTGCATATGCTGCGTTTGATGGGAAGTTGTTACTTGGGTGTGAATTTCTGCCAGATCTGTCAATTAAATGTTACTGCTAGTTTGAAAAGAAAGCATTTCCGTGCCATATCTCAAAAAGTTAAAGGCTTATGTTCATTAACCCTTTCCCTCATATAGACTCATTTTGACGCACTCAATAGGTACCACATTAAGCCTGATCTGCAGAAAGCCAAACTCAAACCTTACCAAATTTAATTGTAAAATCCTCGTTACCAGACCACTGAGGAGCAGCGAACAGCATAAAACCTGATCAGCCTGCGAGTTACCAGGCTGATCTGGTTTTATGCTGTTCGCATAGGTCTTTTCATGGTATCCTCTATGAGGGAAAGGGTTAAACTTGTTGTGTTTGGTAGCCTAGTTGCCTTGGTTTGAATTTCCAACAAGTTATGGTTATGTTATGTTACATAATAGTTTGAAAAAGCATTCCCATGCAATATCTTAATGTTAAAAGAAACTTTCACCTGTTATATTTGGTGTCAAGCCATTGCTTGGGTTTGAATTTCAGCCAAACGCATCTATTAACTGTTACATAATCTTATATGATAGTTTGACAGAAACCATTTCCATACAGTATCTGACAGAAAGAGCCAATATACATGAAACTTGCAAAAATTTTGTTTTTGGTGGGAAGCCCGTGCTTCACTGCCAAATAGTTGGTGGGAGGCAAATGTCATGTTCAGTGACAAACATCTATTTTGCGATGATTTAGATCTTTTTGGGGTCAAAATTTGCATTTCCTGAATGAAAAGAAGCTTCTTTTCAAGAAAAGAAGAAAAGTTGGAACAACAAACTGTGTTTTCAGATAAAACGCTATTTTATTGATTTATATATAGTTGGAAAATTGATTTTTTTATTTGCCGGAAGGGGGCATATTATTTTATGGCCCTGTCTGTCTGTGTGTTAGCAATTTGGTCAGAAGGTCAAAGGTCAGTAACCATTGCCTATAAAAGTACTCTTCTGTTAAAAATAAGAAACTATTTAGAAACCTGCATATCTTATCATATACTACATAATTATGATGGAAATATTGTGTTGACAGCACTTGATAATGTTCAGTAAAGCTTTAGATACAAAAATATGTGTTTTTAAATGAAAACTCCCTAAATCCCACAATTCACTCACATAAAAATGGTATGCTTGAAAATGGCATTGAAATACAATTCGGACTCTTTGTTGTAGCCAAATCTATGAAAATGCCACAAAACTGCTCAGTTGTTTTATCAAAAGTTAAATTTTTGGGTTGTTTTTTTGCCGACTTCTTTGAGATTTAAAGTCAGTTTACCTCATAATGTATTTTGAAGGTATATTGAAGTTCAGACTAGAGTAACATGAATAATTTTATACTCTTTTCCTAAAAAGAAATTCTTCAGTTTTATGTAAAATGTAAGCCATGTACTAATTATGGAACAAGAATTAGACACAACTTAGGCCTGGGACAGATAACTGTCATGTTTCCATTCAAATTTATTTTTTATTTTGGACATAGACAATTGCAATTGACTCATAGCCCTGAAAAAAGTGAAACGTATAGACCTCGCATCACTTCATTTTAGCTTAACAAAAAAAAGGGGATCACACCCTGCTTGCATGCGTCTGGGCAGCTGTAAAGTGGTACCGTGAGGTCAACTTTTTTTAATTAAAATACCTTGCCATATGTTCCTTCCTGCAAAATTGTGTTGAATGATTGATTGTTTTAGTTCTTAATTATAAGCAATACAAAGCCAGCGTGCTTTGATGATATTTTTTTCTGACTTTCTCTCTTTATTACCATTTGACTCCGGTGTTAACATTGGAATTGGCTACATAATTAAACCGTCCCCTGTTGTCCGGGCGTTAACATTGAAATTGGCAACATAAATAAACCGTCCCTTGTGGCCGAGTGGTTAGAGCGTCCGCCAGGGGAACGGAAGGTTGTGGGTTCTATCCCCCGCCACGACATATCAAAGTGGTTAAAAATTATACTGGTAGCTCCCTGCTTGGCGCTCAGCATAAAGGGCAATTCCAGGACTGGTTGGTCCGGTGTCGGGATAATGTGACTGGGTGTGGTATCATGCCACGTGTCTACGGCGTGATATTACAATGTGGCAGCACTATATCTGTCTCAAGTAAACATTGTCTCCAAATGAAAACAAGAGGCCCATGATGGCCCTAAATCGCTCACCTGAGATAAATAGGTTGACCCAAGGAACATCTGTACCAATTTATTTTAAAATCTGGCCAGTAGTTTTGAAGAAGATGATTTTTAAAAATACCATACTTTTTTTCTTTTTGTTGCCATGGCAACCAGAGTTCTATATGGATCAAGTTTATTTTAGCAACTTTTGTGGAGGTTGACCCAAGGATCATTCCTGCCAAATTTAATCAAATTCTGTCCTGTGGTTTCAGAGAAAATGTTGATTAAAGTTTTCCCAATATACATATAAGGCAAATAAGCCCCGCCCCTGGCAGCCATGTTTTTTTACGGATCGGAATAATTTTAGCAACTTTGGTAGAGGTTGACCCAAGGAACATCTGTACCAAATTATTTTAAAATCTGGCCAGTAGTTTTGAAGAAGATGATTTTTAAAGTTTTCTTCTTTTTTTTCTTTTTGTTGCCATGGCAACCAGAGTTCTACATGGATCAAGTTTATTTTAGCAACTTTTGTGAAGGTTGACCAAAGGATCATCCCTGCCAAGTTTAATCAAATTCTGTCCTGTGGTTTCAGAGGAGATGTTGTTTAAAGGTTTCCCTATATACATATAAGGCAAATAAGCCCCGCCCCTGGCGGCCATGTTTTTTTACGGATCGGCATAATGTTAGCAACTTTGGTAGAGGTTGACCCAAGGAACATCTGTACCAATTTATTTTAAAATCTGGCCAGTAGTTTTGAAGAAGATGATTTTTAAAGTTGTCTTATTTTTTTCTTCTTTTTGTTGCCATGGCAACCAGAGTTCTATATGGATCAAGTTTATTTTAGCAACTTTTGTGAAGGTTGACCCAAGGATCATCCCTGCCAAGTTTAATCAAATTCTGTCCAGTGGTTTCAGAGGAGATGTTGTTTAAAGGTTTCTCTATATACATATAAGGCAAATAAGCCCCGCCCCTGGCGGCCATGTTTTTTTACGGATCGGAATAATTTTAGCAACTTTGGTAGAGGTTGACCCAAGGAACATCTGTACCAAATTATTTTGAAATCTGGCTAGTAGTTTTGAAGAAGATGATTTTTAAAGTTTTCAAATTATTTTTCTTTTTGTTGCCATGGCAACCAGAGTTCTTCATGGATCAACTTTATTTTAGCAACTTTTGTAGAGCCTCACCCAAGGAACATTCCTGCCTAGTTTCATTAAATTTTGTCCAGCGGTTTCAGAGGAGATGTTGTTTAAAGCAAATTGTTGACGACGGACGTCGGACGACGCACGACGACAGACGAAGGGCGATCACAAAAGCTCACCTTGAGCACTTTGTGCTCAGGTGAGCTAAAAAGGACATTAAACGCCAAAAAACAAACAAGTAACAATTGCCAGTGGATTTTTTTTTTAGATTTTAAGATAATGTTTATACTGCAAATATATGACATGATCTACCTGTCTGTCTGACAAATGTAACTAATTGTCTTGTGGTCTTGTGATGATACGTTTTCGTTGAGAACTTGTTAGGCACTGACTTGGAAATAAAAAGTGACACAGTAATCACTGGCTAGTTATCCCGTTAAAGGTGATTAGTTTACAAATTATTATTCTTAATATCCGCCATCTTCCAGAGTGTTGGGACATTGTTGAAGTAATCACATTTCCAAGCGATTCCATAGCACAAACACAAATTATCCAAATGTTTGTTTTGTTGGGTTAAACGCCATTTCAACAATATTTCAGTCATATAACGGCTTGTAGTTAACCTGACCAATGTTCCTTGAATTTTTACCAGTACTTAACCTGCCAACTTACCCACATGAATCAGAGGTGGAGGATGAATTGTTTCATACACAATGTACTCAATCAAATTGTCACTGAGAACCTGGGCTCGAACCTAGATCCGTAGAGCTTGCTCTCTATCTACTCAGCTAAGCGGAAGAACAATTCAAAGGTCAAGAAAATGTAAAACACAAAAAATGGTGTGATAGAAAAACGAGCGTGATAGAATAATTTGTTGATGGTAAGTCAAGACAAGAGGACCATGGTGATCCTATACTGCTCACCGGAGTATTTTGGTCAGGTGAGGTAACCAGAGCATTCTGATGATCATATATTGTTTACTTGAGTATATTAACTGAAAATGCAAACACTTTTTGACCCAATCTCATATAGAATTGCCAATCCATGTCGCCATCCTTTAGCAGTCCATAAAACGTGTTCGAAACAAATTTGTCCGTATTTAATGTTTCCAATCCGATAAAATGATCATTTCTGATAAGAAAAGTTTTTTACAACATTTGGAGGAAAATGCGAACTATTATATGGCATAGGGGGTCCAAAAATCGCATGTCGCCAGTATTTTTTTTTATATCTTTTGCACATTTAAATATTTATCCAAGTATATTCTGAGGAAAATTAACTCAAAATTTTGAACATCTAGATGCATTATATGTCATTTATATTGGGAAAACATAAGTTTAACGTAATTCTTTTGTCCATAGAAATATGAAAAAGGTGGCTTTTCAGATTATTGAAACGAAAAATAAGCTCTATAATATATGGGACTCATGGGTTTTAGCTCATTGTTTTTCCATTAGATAACATAAAACAAATATTGTCATCTCAAGTTGTAACTGCTATGTTGCAGTTTTCTTAAAAGATATGTTGAATACATTCATTGCAAAAATAAAGTCATATTGGTGATTTATTTTCAGTGCAATTATTCTATTTTTTCTAATTTACGAGTCCTAACTTACGGGACAAAACCCATCAAAAACAGGTTGTTTTCATGGAAATTGATGCACAATATGCTAATTTCATCACTTTTTGTCATGTACTACACAATGGTAAGTGAATGTTACATGTACGCTGCAATATTTTTGAGGAAGGGTTAACATGAAGGAAAAATATCAAACTGGGTTACTATTTTACACAGAATTTTAATTTTATCAAGCTATTCTTTTATTGTATTTAATTACCAATCATTAGCTTAATAGATATAGACAGACATATGTCAAGATCATATGTTGAAATGAACATAGGCCTTTTTTAGTCCTAAATGATAGTCCGTCCCGTATATTAGAAAATAAATGTCCCGTAAATTAGAAATAATGCACATTTGGCCTGATTGGGGTAATAAATGAATAAGCACAAAAATTATATGAACTATACATGTGCAATAGCAAATTACTATGTATCTATGTGCTAAAAATTATAATATCAATTAAAAGAAAACTTTACAGAAAGGAATGAGGCTGTTTAGAAGTTAACGGTTATTTACACTTTACGATTTTCACTCCGTGTGAACATTGCACTCATTGCTACTAAGTTGAATGTATGTTAGAAACGTTCTGATTCGATTTAAACACAATGACCTTTCTTTTTTTGTTCTCTAATTAGAAGTACACTGTAAAAAATGGTGTTTTGATATTAAACACTTTTTAAACACCTTTTCTGTTACAGATATAAAACATGTTGAATGTCAAAACACGTCACACGTTTTCTTCTAAAACACCTCAGTGTAACGTTTAAAACACGTCACGTATTTTGTTTCAAAACTTGTGACGTGTTTTAAAGCAAAACATGTTACTTGTTACAGATTTAAAACACCAAACGCCTTTTGAAAACATGCAACGTGTTTTAAAGCTAAACATGTGACACGTTTTACCAAATCACGCCCACGTTGAAACTAGTTTTCACTAAAGGTGAGGTTTACCCCTACCTAGCACCTAGTTTCAAATAAATAGCGGGACTGGACGCGACGCGACAGGACAGGGTGATTCAAATAGCCCATCCATTATAGTCCTGGACACTTAAACATAAATTCCAACAGTTTGTTTTGCAGGTTTATACCACACGTGTAGCTAGTCAGATACATTTCTAACATGTTATACACAAACGTTACATTATATGCACTTCTGGCTTTTGAATATCATAGAATTAAAAGAGAATATGAAAAAAAGGTTTCCATTGTTTGTTGAAAATAGAAAAAGGATTACACTAATTAACATTCCATAAAAGTAAAAAAATGATAATGAAAATATAATATAGAAATGGTAAATGAATAGAAAACTTTATTTGAACAACATAAAACCAACAACAAAATCATGTAGCAGTTAATTCCTATACTTTGCAAACTTTTTTTACACTGAATATTTTACACAACAGCATATAAGAAGAGTTCAGAACTGTCATTCCACGATATAACTACATTACAATGTGAATAAAGGATAGACAACGTTCCACCGATAAATTCTTATCATTTCTCATACAAACTCCTATTTCTTTTGTAGACATTACCATACTGAATGAAACACTACTGAGCAAAGAACAAAGTAACATAAATACTAGAATAAAAAATTCAAACTTCTATAAGTACATAGGTATTATGTAATTATTAATCAATAACTGAAAGAACAATTTTGTCACTGAGTGTAACATAAGCACAAAATAAAATAAGCCAGTCATTTGAAACTAAGATTTTTCATTCAATGCCAGTTGTAACTTTCTCAAAATTGAATATACAAACTTGACTTGAAACCGTGAAAAGGATGCTGGAGGCAAACATGTTGCATTAGTCCAAGTAACTGAGAGTAACATCGTGGATAGTCTAAATCCATAATATAATAGATTGCCACAAGCATCAGCAGTCCCTTGATGATGTCACTGATATCCAGAAGAATATACACTCCATCTGCAACAGTGGCTAAGTTCACCAGTTGTTTTTCCTGGCTGATGGCACATAGTTTGGGTGGGGATTTAGACGGGGACATCAAAAGTCTTTCCAGATTAGCAGACTCAGTCAACTACAAACAAAATGCAAAACCATGAGTTAATACAAGAGCTCCGCTGATAGTGGGGCAATACACACACATATGAGATTTGACTTGACCTTGAACAGAGCCATCCAAAACAAAGACTATGCACATCACAAAGTTTGATTTACACTTTTGTCAAAAAGTTTCAATTTCTCTCAAGGGGCCGACACAAAATTGCCAGCAGACGGACAGACGACCAATGTCATTACATAATAACACCCTTGGGTGTGTAACAAGTATTATTTTAAATGAAAAAAAAAATGTAAAGGTAAAATAAATAATAGAAAATAGTAATAATAATTAAAAAGAACAAATTATAGCAAAATATTAGGCAAAATTTTTGAGTGCAACCATACAGGTCTCTTCTGTTCAGTTTGGTTTTGGTTACTTCTGCTTAAGTTTTTAAAAGTTTGCATTGGTTTATTTGAATACATTTATATACTAGAGCTAGAATAGCTAAAGGGCATTTATTTCATTAGCTACTAACATAAATACATATAAATAAAACACTGCAAACCATAATCAAGAATGTTTCCTCAATCAGAACTGAAGCTTTATGGAGTAGTATTCCAAAACAATTACAAAATATCATGAAGAAATATTTTTAAATAAAATTATTTTTGCAACAACTTACCTCCACCTCTTGCAACACATGTTTGGTCTTTTGTCCCTTGCCATGCTTGAAGCCAGTTTCAGACTCCATGAACTGGATAATGTCAACATCACTGACACTCTAGATAAAATATATGTAATAATGTGATAAATTATTGGAATATCTGAACCCACAGCAGAGCTATAGATAAGAGGAGTATTTGCGTATTTATCCAATTAATTTTGGCAAAAAGCAATAGTTTTCCAAATTATGGGGTAACAAAATGCAAAAGAATTACCAAAAAACCACTTAAAATGTTCATAGTTGTATACAAAATATACAGAATACCCTATTCAGATTGGTCAAAACCTCATTTGAATTTTGCAAAAACCCAATTCATATTAAAACCAAAGGGTAAAAAACCCATTTCATGAAAAACTTATCTGTAGCTCTGCCATAGTAAGGCTAAGGAAACATAGTTTAGGACAATTTTAACTAAATTCCCAGGGTTCAACATTAACTTTGATTATAAGGTGGTCTGCAGGACCAGTAACCTTGAAGTCCACTAGGTGGTCCTATACAACATAAAGATCACTGCATTTTCATAATTCCATTAAAAACAACACATCAATAAACCAATGTAAAAACCATTCATAAAACATCACATCCTTTTACCATTTTTTAAATTTCAAATATATCAATAATCTTAAAAAAAAGTACACAAAGAAACTGCATTTTACCGAAGTTTTCTTCATGAATTCTGATGCCGCCTCAAACACTAGCTGGAACCTCTTAACCACTGGCAGAAGATCCTCCATTTTCAACATCATCTTGAATTCATGCAAAATCTACAAGAGAAATAGTGAAAGCAAAATAGATAATGTTCCATTGTCAGTATTTCAGTAATTCTGAGACAATATCTATTTTAAACAGATACCACACTGCAGTATCACACCATTAACATGTTGCATGATACCACATTCAGCCACATTACCCTGACACCAGGCAAACCAACCTTTAAACTACCCTTATAGGCTGAGTATGTCACATTCAGGGATCGAACCCCCCCCCCCCCATCTTCAGCTTACATTGAAATTTTTATTTTTTTTCCATTTGTATCTGACAGTATTATGAAACCATCCATTTATGTGTGTTTTAAAACATGATGCGACAAATAAGATGATGCAATCTGATGCACCTTTAAACAAGTACAACAAAACCCAGTTGTAAAATTCAATGGTCGAAAGATGTTCTATCACTCATTACAAAAGTCATGAGTATTTGATGATATTGGCTATGGAAATAGGTTACTTCAGTTATGTTTTAGCCTCAGTTTATTTTTACTGCATTTGTACTGATCCAGGGCTTTTCCCGCTATTTAACAGAGGCCTGAAAAAAGTGTCTTCCCAATCCAAAATTTTTCAAATCATACAATTTTCCAAATTATTCAAAGTTACACCAGCTTTTTTCACTCCTCAATTTGACAATTTTATCAGTAGTTCTTCCCAAAATCAAGAGGCTGAGGCCTCTTCCCCATTTTTGGCAGAAAAAAAAACATGTGATCATATTGTGTTAATGTAATTCTGTACAGATATACTTACAAAACACGCTTCTCTAAGGCACGGAAACTTCTCAAGTATTAGGTTAACATCACCATCTGGGAGCTTTCCTATCCATTCCCTCCTGTACTTGAATGTTGACTTCTGAAGAGCTTTTACATGAGCAACATCCATTTTTTTCTTCCCCATTTCTATCTGAAGTTCCTTGACATGCTCTTCATAGGATTCACCGTCACCATCACCTGTGTCTGATGTCCCAACTCTGAACCTCTTTGGAGACTTATGTGGTTTTGCATTATCAGCTGACAACGATGGCTGACTTTTTCTTTTATTATCCATCTGATTCTTCTGATTTTCTGACTTAATGCACTGGAGAAAAAACTCTGCAATAAATATCACAATACATGTAAATAATATTAGCCAACCACTAAATGACAAATGCTTGATGCACAATCACTACAGAGACACTGGTTAAAATGCCCAACAATATTTAAGTTGGACCACTATCTGGGACTAGCATTCTAGTAGCCTGTTTAATGTGGCAAGTAAAGGGGACAGGCAATAGTGATCATCAAACAGATGTGACAAATAAATGAAGACTGAATATTTTCCTACAAAATGTTTACATATTATCAGAAAAAGAAAACCTTTGATGCAGATTAGCTGCCTTATACAGGTTACAATTTCTTTCAAGGGGTTAAAGATATGCACAAGATGGACGGGCGACCAGTATCATAACATAATGCCCCCTTTGGGTGTATAAAAAATGGTGTTAAAAGTACATTAAAATGAAATTGAATATCTAATTTCAACCTATTTTTTATCTATTTTTTATTTATTATATTTTTTACATAAATCTTAGTTAAACATTTAGCTAAAATAAATTTTGGCATCTTAATAAATTTACAAGATTTCGTTAAGATATTCAGATATAGTTCAGATAACTTGTCATTAAACATTCAGTTAAATAAATGTAACAAAAATAATTAATTTTCTATACAGGGCTGCATTATAATGTTATATGTATTGCAAATCCCATATTTTGGTATGCAAATGCATCGCATCAGAAGCAGCCTGAAAATGCAAAACCCTATTATGCGTGCACAGCAAAATGTTTTCATCTTAAAATAACTCTGAATAGTGTCAGCAGGTGACAAAATGGCAACCTGTCCTGCTTGTAAATTGCCCTTTTCTGTTTGTGGTGCAAAACAATTAAGTTACTTGCTGGTCTTCTTTAATATCTGACAAGTTAGACTTAAAAAAAAAAAAACTGTCCCCTGGTAATATTTTTTTTATTCCTAGTTCTAATGCATAGTGCTCATATTCAAGGTGTGTAGTTAACAAATATCGATTATGAAAAACAAATTTAGATTATGAAAACAAATATAGATTATGAAAACAAATATAGATTATGAAAAAGCAGTACCCAAGGATTTGTTCCATCACGAATTATTGAAGGGAATGCTTGGACCATTTTCTGTCCAACTTCCCTGTAGTCGGACGAACTGTTGTTGATCCCTATCTCTGGGTAATGGGTGATGTAGTGGTAAGCTGCCTCCTGAATCATTTTATTCCACACTACATGGCTTTCTCCAGCAAGAAGTTTGGCTCTAACATAGTCACTAAACCTAGGTATGTCAATCTTCAAGATGGAATTGGTGTCTGTGGACACTGCTGGTGTTATGGAAATAGCACTTCCTGATGGAGAAACTGAAATAATTAAGTTACATGTATATAACCTTAAAAAAACAATGTTCTGTTATATATTATATCTCTCGCTCACAGTTATTATTTTATGGTTAGACAATGAGAAAATGACAAGTTATATATACAAACTAGAAAAGTTCATAATGCCTATTGAACATTTACACTAAGAAATTATATTCTTATTGTTTTAAGGTTAAAAAAATACAGATGCTAAATCTTCTGTATATGTCATACCCCTGGGAAAATTCTATTTATAAGTAATAATGTTATTGATAATTATTGCACCATCTATTGCAAACTGTCCATACACATAAATCTTGGCACTGCAATACTTACTTTACTTTTTGGACTCAAAAAGTAAATCGCAGCATGAAAAACAAGAGGGCCAAGATGGCCCTAGATCGCTCACCTGAGAAAAGTATCATTCATTGCCTGTACAAAACAGATTGCTTTAGAATCAAGATGATGAGGTGAAACAATGTTCAGGAATTTTCTGACCCCATCCACAAAAGATATCATCATGACAAACATTCTGCCAAAGTTTGAGGATGATTGGACCAAAAAACAAGATTTTTCTAAGATTTGACCACCTACATTTCTATCCAGCCCCACCCATTTTCAAACTGGTTCGAGATTCATCAGACAAACATTCTGACCAAGTTTGAGGAAGATTGGATCAAAATTGTGGCCTCTAGTGTGTAAACAAGATTTTTCTAAGATTTGACCTACTGACCTACTTTTTGATCCAACCTGACCCATTTTCGAAAGGGTTCAAGATATCATCAAGACAAACATTCTGACCAGTTTGAGGAAGATTGGATCAAAATTGTGGCCTCTAGTGTGTAAACAAGATTTTTCTAAGATTTGACCTACTGACCTACTTTTTGATCCGACCTGACCCATTTTCGAAAGGGTTCAAGATATCATCAAGACTAACATTCTGACCAAGTTTGAGGAAGATTAGATCAAAATTGTGGCCTCTAGTGTGTAAACATCAAAACTGTTGACGGACGACAAGATTTTTCTAAGATTTGACCTACTGACCTACTTTTTGATCCAACCTGACCCATTTTCGAAAGGGTTCAAGATATCATCAAGACAAACATTCTGACCAAGTTTGAGGAAGATTGGATCAAAATTGTGGCCTCTAGTGTGTAAACATCAAATTGTTGACGGACGACGGCCGACGGACAATCAAGTATCCCAAAAGCTCACCCTGAGCTATGCTCAGGTGAGCTAAAAAGATATTCACAAGAAAAACTGCTCTTTTAATTGAAACATCTTTTTTTTTTAAAAATCCTTTTTGGAATGACAAAAGTGATATCAACCCTCAAAAGAGGCTGTTAAGTGATTTATGCATGTATTATACAATGACCTTTGGCACAATAAGTGGACAGAATTTTGCAAATGTTACAGCCACACCATGTCTCATCAGCATGGTAATTTGGTAAAAACAAACCTGATGTGCTTGCACTTGTGACTGCAGGAGCTGATTCAGACAACACAACTTGATCTTTTGTCCAAATTTGTCCAGTGCACAGCACAATGAAAACCTCATCCTTCAAGAGGAGCAAGGACTCATCTTCGTCAACTTCAGTTAAATCTTTTTCAAGCACAAGTCGAAGATCTGCATTGTGCTCAAAATTCAATTTCACTTTAGCTGAACAAGATGTGAAATCATATCCATTTCTTTCCAGTAAATATAACTGACAAACTTTTAAGTCTATTTTCTGAATATAAATCTAATGTTTTCAGGAGTGTAAAATTCCACTTGAATGCTTGTTTTGGAAAGTAGAAATTAGTGCAAGACGAATGAAAAATTGGAAGATTTTCTTTGTAATTTCTTAATTTTTACCATCTAAAATTGCAGGACAAGTGACAATTTTACACCCCTGGTTTAATGAAATGTAAGCTTTCAAAAGTTCAGTCTATGACAATTTAAAAGATTGTAGTATTATCAACAAATCATGCCAAACTTGAACTATGACTAAACGTTAGGAATACCTCAGGCTCTGTGTAATACTTTCATATCTATTTGAAAAAGTGAAAAAGGTCTATATAATGCCCCCCCCCCCCCCCCCTGAAAACATCTACACTGCAGAATAACAAAATTAAGATCTCTTCTTGATTTAGATTTAAAAGCAATAAAAAGTAATGGATTTTTCTAGGGAGGCTGGCTTGTAAAACTATCAGTCTGCTAACATGTAATTAAGATAAAATGGTCAGTGATCAAAAAAAAAATGAATGACAAAAGTTGATAGTTCAAATAGGCCTGTATTGAAGTTTAACCATTTTTTTTTATTAGGTTTTCGCATCGCTTGCGAAAACCTATTGTTCTTCTTCTGTTTTATTAGGTTTTCGCATCGCTTGCGAAAACCTATTGTTCTTCTTCTGTTTTTAGGTTTTCGCATCGCTTGCGAAAACCTATTGTTCTTCTTCTGTTTTTTTTTAAAGGAAACATACAGTTTTTTTCCTTTTCCTGAATTGATCCTAACGTCGAGAAAATTTTCATTTTTGTCTTAATTTTGCCGTTAGGGGGCGTTTTGTAAAAGTGACTAAGGGCTAATAACTCTGTTATTTGAAGTCCGATTGAAATGCGGTTTTTTGCATTGTGTTCCTTGTTAGAAACTTAATAAAATATGATAGTTTTCAAAAAGTTGCGTATATATAACTTTCGTGCTACAGGAGGTTGAATGTTCGAATCTCGAAAAAACTGTGAAATGAGGGTAGGTCTGCGAAAAATTTATCCACGTCTTTCAGGAATGAGATAGGAGAATTTTGTTTGTTGCATATGATTCGCAAGACATATACGCACAAAATATATAGTGTGGCGATTTTGAGAAATGCATGGTTTGTCCACTATTGCGGTCAAACTTTACCAATATTTTCGAAAAGTCAACATTTTCAAAGCATGACTTTTAATGTTATTTGCAGCTCCTGACTTTATTTTTTGTTCAATCTTCATCATTTTTTCACTGTTAATGCAGTTTTATAAAACAAATAAAATCATGGAAAAAAAATCAGCCATAATATGCAACGGTCAAGGTCATATACCAATTATTATTATTTTTATCGGCATAAAATACCTCAAAATCTAAAAATATTTTATAGAATGTATATGAACAAAAGTTTTAGTCTGTGAAGAGATCTTTTCATTGGTGTTTAGATTTTGAAGATCGGACTTCATTTGATCAAATGACCACAGTCCAAAGTTTGATCCTCTTATCAAACAATTGTATATCCATACGTTTCCTCTTTTTCGCTGTTCCTGACTTTATTTTTTGTTCAATCTTCATCGTTATTTCACTGTTTATGCATTTTTATAAAACAAATAAAATCAAAGAAAAAAATCAAGCATAATATGTAAAGGTCAAGGTCATATACCAATTATTATTATTTTTATCGGCACAAAATAGCTCCAAATCTAAAAATATTTTATAGAAAGTATATGAACAAAAGTTTTAGTCTATGAAGAGATCTTTCCATTGGTGTTTAGTTTTTGAAGATCGGACTTCATTTGATCAAATGACCACAGTCCAAAGTTTGATCCTCTTATCAAACAATTGTATATCCATATGTTTCCTTCTTTTTTGCTGCTCCTGACTTTATTTTTTGTTCAATCTTCATCATTTTTTCACTGTTTATGCATTTTTATAAAACAAATAAAATCATAGAAAAAAATCAAGCATAATATGCAAAGGTCAAGGTCATATACCAATTATTATTATTTTTATCGGCATAAAATAGCTCCAAATCTAAAAATATTTTATAGAAAGTATATGAACAAAAGTTTTAGTCTATGAAGAGATCTTTCCATTGGTGTTTAGTTTTTGAAGATCGGACTTCATTTGATCAAATGACCACAGTCCAAAGTTTGATCCTCTTAACTAACAATTGTATATCCATATGTTTCCTTCTTTTTTGCTGCTCCTGACTTTATTTTTTGTTCAATCTTCATCATTTTTTCACTGTTTATGCATTTTTATAAAACAAATAAAATCATAGAAAAAAATCAAGCATAATATGCAAAGGTCAAGGTCATATACCAAATATTGTTATTTTATTGGCACAAAATAGCTCCAAATCTAAAAATATTTTAAAAAAAGTATATGAACAAAAGTTTTAGTTTGTGAAGAGATCTTTCCATTGGTGTTTAGTTTTTGAAGATCGGACTTCATTTGATCAAATTACCACAGTAAAAAGTTTAATCCTTTTATCAAACAATTGTAAAGCCGAATGTTTCCTCTTTTTTGCAGGACTGACTTTTTTTTGTTCACTCTTATCATTTTTTCACTGTTTATGCATTTAAATAATACAAATAAACTCATAGTAAATAACGATGAAAAAATGCAAAGGTCAAGGTCATAATACCGATTATTGTTATTTTTATCGGCACAAAATAGCTTCAAACCTAAAAATGTTTTATAGAAAATATATGAACAAAAGTTTTAGTTTGTGAAGAGATCTTTCCATTGGTGTTTAGTTTTTGAAGATCGGACTTCATTTGATCAAATTACCACAGTAAAAAGTTTAATCCTTTTATCAAACAATTGTAAAGCCGAATGTTTCCTCTTTTTTGCAGGACTGACTTTTTTTTGTTCACTCTTATCATTTTTTCACTGTTTATGCATTTAAATAATACAAATAAACTCATAGTAAATAACGATGAAAAAATGCAAAGGTCAAGGTCATAATACCGATTATTGTTATTTTTATCGGCACAAAATAGCTTCAAACCTAAAAATGTTTTATAGAAAATATATGAACAAAAGTTTTAGTTTGTGAAGAGATCTTTCCATTGGTGTTTAGTTTTTGAAGATCGGACTTCATTTGATCAAATTACCACAGTAAAAAGTTTAATCCTTTTATCAAACAATTGTAAAGCCGAATGTTTCCTCTTTTTTGCAGGACTGACTTTTTTTTGTTCACTCTTATCATTTTTTCACTGTTTATGCATTTAAATAATACAAATAAACTCATAGTAAATAACGATGAAAAAATGCAAAGGTCAAGGTCATAATACCGATTATTGTTATTTTTATCGGCACAAAATAGCTTCAAACCTAAAAATGTTTTATAGAAAATATATGAACAAAAGTTTTAGTTTGTGAAGAGATCTTTCCATTGGTGTTTAGTTTTTGAAGATCGGACTTCATTAGATCAAATTACAACAGTCCAAAGTCTGATCCTTTATCAAAAAATCTTAAATCAGTATGTTACCTCAAAAGTTTATTTCAGGTGGCATATTTTGTGATTTCATGTCTTTGTCCAAAGTCGAAATAACAACAATATGGCACGTTTTCTTTCTTTCGCCTTTTTTGGCCAAGACATAAAGACACATGATTGCGTTATTTCCCCTTTCACCTTTAAGGGCTAGTACATGAAAATAAGAAATGGCAGATATCAGCCATCTTAATTTACTGCATTTCTAAGACCTAAATTGCAATATGTAAATAAATTTTGTTTATCATATTCCGCTAAGGGGCACTTTGCTTGATATCTGGGAAGAAAGTCCGGAGAGCTAATGTCAAACCCCGGTGTCATTTTCGTCGTTGTCGTCCGTGAACAAACCTTTAACCTGGCTTATATTTTTTATATTCTAAGAGATAGAGCTTAGATATTTTACATGTAGATAGCCCAATTCAAGATCTATCATTTGGAACTATGACTTTTGGCTTGTGACCTTGACCTTGGAGTTTGACCTACTTTTCAAAAACTTAAATCTTAGACAAAAAGTGTTGTTACGGCAAGCTATGTTGTCTTCTGACCACTCTTGTTGTTATAACTAAGAAAGTTGATATTCTTGTTGAAAGCCTGATAAATTTGATAAATCTAAGGACCAAAAACCTGATTTTTTCTACTGGCTATAGAAGGTTAAATGTTCGAACCTTGCATAGACTTTGCAGACTTGTGTGGGTATATGAAAAACATTTCTTTTGCAATCATCTTCAAACTTTGTAACAAATTTTGTACCGAAGTCCGATTAAAGCTTATATCTTTGAATAAATCACATATTATGCACCTTTTTACATAAAAGCAGCAATTTTGTATTTTTAAGTATCAACACACGCATAGAAATTTATTTGCTTTTGTAATACAATTCGTGAATTGCAATGTTTGAAAAGAATGAGATTGAATTGCGAAAACCGATGATATCGCAATTAATTACGCATAGAAATTTTTACCAGTTCCTATATTTATCTGACCTTGATCCTAACGTTGAGAAAATTTTCATTTTTGTCTTATTTTTGCCGCTAGGGGGCGCTTTGAAAAAAATCAACAAATGCTAATAACTCTGTTATTTGAGGTCGATTCAGATGTGGTTTTTTGCATTGTGTTCCTTGTCAAAAGCCTAATCAAATATGATAGGTTTCAAAAATCTGCGTATATAAAACTTTTTGACTTCGGAAGGTTGAAAGTTCGAACTTCGCAAAAAACAGTGAAAATGAGGGTAGGTCTACAAAAAAAGTGCCCATTTTTATTGGAATGAGATAAAAGAATTTTGTTTGTTGCATATGATTTGCAAGACATATACGCACAAAAAATATGAGGTGGCGAATTCGGGACATGCATGGTTTGTCCACAGTACGCGGTCAAACTTAACCAAATTTTCGAAAAATCAACATTTTCAAAGCATGACTGTTAAGATTTTTTGCAGCTCCTGACTTTATTTTAGTTCAATTTCTATGAAATTTTCACATTTAATGTAAAACTATGTTCTTAAGTCTCACATAATATAAAAAGTAAAAATGTATTGTAAAGGTCAAGGTCATATTAGGATAATTGTATATCAATTCGGCTTGAAATAGCTCAAAATCAAAAAACAATTCATAAACAATATATGAACAAAAGATTTAGTTTTAGAAAAGTTCTTTCTAATGATGTATAAATTTTGAAGATCGGACTTGATTTGGTCATTTAAGGCAGTCCAAAGTTTGATCCTTTTTTGGAATAATTGTAAATCAGTTTTTATGCTTCAAAATGTGATGTATAAGAAATAGAATGTTCGACTAGTGCGATTTGTATACTTAATTGAACTATTTGCCGCATTGCTAGGTACCTAATGGTAAAATTTTAATCAATTTTGTTTCTCATTTTGCCGCTAGGGGGCGCATAGCATGAAAGCACTTTTCTTCTTATAATTCAAAATGTTGAAGTCTGATCCATATGCGGTTTGTTGCATTGTGTTCCTTGTTGATAGCCTAATAAAGTATGATAGTTTCTAGGTATGAGTGGATGAGTGGCTAAAACTTTTTGAGCTACTAACGGAAGGTTGAAAGTTCGAACCTCGCAAAAAACTGTGCAGATGAGGGTAGGTCTACGAAAAACCTATCCATTTTTGTTAGAGATCAGATAGAAGAATTCTGTTTGCTACAAATGATTTGCAAGACATAAACGCACAAAATATATGGGGTGGCGAATTTAAAAAATGCATGGTTTGTCCTCTAGAAATGGTCAAACTTCACTAAACTTTAGGAAAATTAAAATTTCTAAAACATGTTTTTGTCGCTCCTGACTTTATTTTTTGTTCATTCTTCATGATATTTTCGCAAGTTATGTATTTTTATGTCTTAAAGGACCTCACAATTAAAAAGGTAAAAAGAAATTGCAAAGTTCAAGGACATATTACGATTATTGTTTTTTTTTTCTTCTGGCTCCTAATAGCTCCAAAATAAAAAATAGTTCATTTAAAGTATATAACAAAAGTTTTATTTCTTAAAGAGCCCTTTCCAGTGATGTTAAGTTTTTGAAGATCGGACTTGATTTGGTCATTTTACGGCAGTCCAAGTTTTGATACTCTTTAGAACAATTGTAAATCAGTTTTTATGCTTCAATTTTGTGATATATAAGGAATAGAATGTTTGACTTGTGCGACTTGTATACTTGATTGAACCATTTGCTGCATTGCTAGGTACCTAATAGTAAGATTTTAATCAGTTTTGGTTCTCATTTTGCCGCTTGGGGGTGATTAGCTTGAAATCACTATTAATAAAAAAAAGATTTTTTTCATGAAAATGATAGTAATTCAATGCAACAGTTGTTCGTAATAGTGTTGAGTGGCATATTGCATTGTCGTGTGTCATTTTATACTGTTGTTTGTCGTTTGCAATTCTTGTTTATCGAATACAATTGTCATTTGTCACCATCATAAAGCAAAACACACATATAACATTGCAGTACCCGAAGTCCGTAAAAAAAGTTTTCAAGTTTACGACTACATAACAGACAGGTAATACTCAAAAGTATTCTTCTTGGTAAAAAGTCTGATTATACATTGCGACAAAAATGTTTGAAAGATCACTGTTTACAGTATTCAACAAGCCATTGAACGAAGAAATATGTTTTTCGAATCATGCGACTCATGAACTGAATGGAATTGCTTTCATGAAAACTGATGATATCGCGATTTCATAACTGACAGGTAATATTCAACAATACTCTCTTGGGTAAAAAGTCTGCTTAAACATTGTGACAAAAGTGTTTGAAAGATCGCTGTTAACATTAAAAACAACCCATTGAACGAAGAAATATTTTTCGAATCATGCGACTCGTGCACTGAACGAAATTGCTTTTGCGAAAACCGATGATATCGCGATTGCGATTCTAGTTTTTGTTGTTTTTGTTTGTTATGTTTTTTACTAGGCGAACAAAGCTTATCGTAGCTGGTACTGAAAACTATTTTAGAATATTTGAAACGCAGCAGATCTGTTAACTTTTTCTATCATTCAGTAACAAATATTAGCACTGATTTAATCAAGAGAAATATGCTTTCAACAATATCCACTTAAAATTATCAGTACAAAGTTTTTCAGAAAGAAAGTTACCTTTTTGGAGCAATTCTGTCAGTGATTTGGCAAACACAATCTTCTTATTGTGTCTGATGCTGTCCCAAACTCTGAACATGGTTGTCATCTTTACACTGAACATACACTTCAGCAATGAGACAATGGGAATTTTAACATATTTGCTTGTGACTACAATGTCATGAAATTTACAGAATTTTGCAAAAAAGGGGATAATTTGTCAAGAACAACAGTATATCCTTTGTACGTGTACATTGAAAGGGGCCATACAAACCTTAAATCATTATACTTTATGCAGGATCTATTGCCTGACCTTTTGACTTCATAATAGAGTGTATATCTATCAAAACTTGAATATCAAGCTGATCTACAACAAAGATCTTTTCTTTAGCAACTAAAAATATTTCATCAACTACAACAAATGTAGGAAAATTGTCTATATAGTCAAGAGCCAAAACACAGCCTAATTTGTACATGTGGCCCCTGCTTTCAACTTCTCTTGTTGTAAACATAGAGTGCATATGTAAGTTTGATATCCTGATAAAATCTTTTACAAGTATGTCAGCATGTGCTATGTCAAATGGCTTTGCATTGGCAATATAATCCCCATTGTACAGAAAATTTTCAGAAGTGCTCCCAAACACTCCTAATTGTCTCCAGCACATCCACAATTGGTGCCTCATTGAAAGACTCAAGGCTATGTTTTTAAAGCATTTCCATTTAATGTTTTTAAAAAGAGATGTTTCCCTTCAAATCTCATTACCCAGTGATTCCTTCCTGGACCAAACCTTTGTATTTGTTTTGGAATATGAACCAAATAGTGAGACTTTGGGGTCAATGGAGATTTGGGATATTGGGCTTTGAATTCTATGTGATGTGAATGTATTAACTGCTCTATCCTCAGTAGCATATGGGCTTGTTGCAAGCAATGTAATTTGAATCAGCAGAAGAAAACTTTTCCATTTACCATTTAAACGTTTTTAAGTTATCGCGGAATCCAGATTTCCAAGCTAAATTAATTTTTTGCAAATAACTGGTGTTGCATGCAACACATGAGTCACCTACCACTGAGGTGCATAATTTCTGTTACCACAGCAACCAGAATTTCGGTCTGAGGAGAAAAAAAGGTGACCTGCAGAATCTCTATACTGCCATCTATTCATATACCAAGTTTCATATTATTATTTTAAACATTTTTTAAGTTATAACGGGATCCAGATTTCTAAGACATATTTTGCCCGTTTCCATTACCAAAGCAACCAGAAATTTGGTCCGAGAGAAAAAACAAGAGGGCCATGATGGCCCTGAATCGCTCACCTGAGTACCATTGCTTCAACTGATGTCAAGGTTTTTAAACAGACAAGGATTCTGATATAACTTAATCTAAAACATTTTACCCTGACAATACTACACACCAAATACCTAAGCAATGGGCCATATGGTTTCAGAGAAGACTTGGGCGCAGGGTCATTTATCACCGTAGGGCCAAGACTTTGAAAATCTTGGTAGTGGCCCATAAGATGATGCTTCATACCAAATATCTAAGCTCTAGGCCTTATGCATTCATGGAAGAAGATTTTTTAAGATTTTCCTATATAACTCTATGTAAAACAAGTGACCCCTGGTGCGGGGTCATTTATCACCATAGGGCTATGATTTGTACAATCTTGGTAGTGGCCCATAAGATGATGCTACATACCAAATATCTAAGCTCTAGGCCTTATGGATTCATAGAAGAAGATTTTTTAAGATTTTCCTATATAACTCTATGTAAAACAAGTGACCCCTGGTGCGGGGTCATTTATCACCATAGGGCTATGATTTGTACAATCTTGGTAGTGGCCCATAAGATGATGCTTCATACCAAATATCTAAGCTCTAGGCCTTATGCATTCATGGAAGAAGATTTTTTAAGATTTTCCTATATAACTCTATGTAAAACAAGTGACCCCTGGTGCGGGTTCATTTATCACCATAGGGCTATGATTTGTACAATCTTGGTAGTGGCCCATAAGATGATGCTACATACCAAATATCTAAGCTCTAGGCCTTATGGATTCATAGAAGAAGATTTTTTAAGATTTTTCTATATAACTCTATGTAAAACAAGTGACCCCTGGTGCGGGGTCATTTATCACCATAGGGCTATGATTTGTACAATCTTGGTAGTGGCCCATAAGATGATGCTACATACCAAAAATCAAAAGGTTAGGCCTTGTGGTTTCGGAGAAGAAGATTTTTTCAAGTTTTTCCTATATTAGCCTATGTGAAATCAAGTGACCCCTGGGGCGGGGCCAATTTTGACCCCAGGGTCATAATTTGTACAATCCTGGTAGAGAGTCATAAGATCATGCTACATACCAAAAATCAAAAGGCTAGGCCTTGTGGTTTCAGAGAAGAAGATTTTTTAAATTTTCATTTTTAAAATCTATTTTTAGCTCCTGTGACCTAATTATGCAATGGACCAGAACCATTTATACAACTTTAGTAGAGCTTCATCCAAGGAACATTCCTGCAAAATATTTTTCAAATTGGCCAAGCCGTTTAGGAGGAGATGTTGTTTGAAGCAATTGTTGACGCCGGACGCACGCACGCACGGACGACGGACGCCGGACAAAAGGCGATCAGAAAAGCTCACCTTGAGCACGTTGTGCTCATGTGAGCTAACAATGTGTGTGCAGAACTTCCATCTATTCAAATACCAAGACAGAAGGATGGACAAACAGACGGAGGGCAAACCTATAGTCCCCTCCGTGTAAACACAGGTAACTGAGGTAAGGGACTAAAAAACAGCAGGAACAGGAGTATAAATTGTTACCTTTCACTGTTTAGTGCAATAAACATGTGATTTCTGATGTCTTGCATTGTAGGATTAAACCTACGATTTTTGTTTGGGCATTCAGGGATGATATTTTTCCTGAAGATATCAACATGCCTCTTCACTTCAAAGGCAACCCTGAGCCCATCTTGTAAAACAAGATCTTTAATCTTATTGATGATTTCCTTATCCAGTGGTTGCACATATCCAGCATCCTTAAAAGGAGTGAAAAAAGATTGGTTAATAATATTAGAAATCAAGGATGATTTATAAATAAATTTAACTTTTCATGATACTGTCACATTACATTAATTCAAGGACTACATGCTTGACTATTCCACCACTTTTAACCAATTCATATATCATTAGTTTATATTTATTGTGTCTTTTTTGTCGTAATAGTCAGCAATGTGTAAGTAATTTTCCAAGCTTCCTTAAAATGAAGATAACATCGCTGAATTTGATTGAAAGGTTGGCATGTTGACTGAATCTATTTTTAACTTCTCTTATACCACATGAATGAGATTGGGAAAGATGGATTGATCAAGAAAGTATCATATCATAGGACATATACATGTACCAGAATGTTGTGGGTAATTAAGATTGATTGTGCTCTTAATTTTGCCTGCAATCAGACTTATTGCAGTCTGTCGTAAATCATAGCCATGACAACTTAACTAATGATGTTTTTTATTCTACCAGCAATTAAAAAGATTGATTGTGCTCTTAATTTTGCCTGCAATCAGACTTATTGCAGTCTGTCG